>JAYESA010000013.1:142418890-142838042 GCA_036927795.1 Iris macrosiphon | reverse complement strand
ATTCAGCTAACCTTTGTACGTAGTATCATCAAAATAAAATCTTCATCATACTCCATTAAGCAAAGGAGATCAAGTATAATACTTCTTCAGGAATTTGCCGTTGATAGGAGCCATGGACGTAGTACAATACCGTATTTGTTGAGGACATCCCACTGGGGGATCCTTGGTGGACCTATTATTTGTTGCGCATGTTGAGTGCAAATAATAAGTTCAAAACAAGCCCTATCAGAGGTAATATGGACGTGATAGGTTTTGTGGCTAGTAAAGACATCCCGCTGGGGGATTTTTTATGGACCCATTACTTTTTTGCGCACGTTAGTGCAAGTAATGAGTTTGAGACAAGTCCTGACAGAGGTATTATAGACGTGACAGTTTTTGTAGACCCACATTGCTGGTATACCTTGGTGAGTACGGGTGATAAGTGGGGATGACAAACGATATCAGAGGTAATATGGACGTGATGATCGATGGCCAAAACTCGGAAGGTTTGCTCAGAGGTAATATGGACATGACAAACTTAGCCTGAGAGAAATATTATGACAGCAGTTCAGAGGTAATATGGACGTAAACTAATATCCGAAAAATTCATTGAGGAGTAATTTGTTGAGTATGGTCTACCCGAACATGAAGATAGACCAAAGGATCGCTCCGCTGGGGAGATTGATAGGATGATAGCTCAGAGGCAATATGAGCATGGCTAGCGTCTAACGAGATTGGTTTGAATAGACACTGTAGGAGTGTGCGAGTAGACCTAAGGATTGCTCTGCTGGAGAGATTTTGAGGATCCATCATCCATTGCGTATCCGGGACTCTTGGATACGGATGATGGCTTTTTACAAGAATTTATAACGAAGGAAAAAATGTTGCACATAGGCACTTGCTGGGGATGAAGAACCAAGAGTTGATTTGTACATCTGGGTTGTGGACTTATTACCCATGGCGTACCTTAAGTACAGATAATAAGCTGAAAGGACTAGCACTACCAGGGGTTATGCGTGTAACACCCCGTTCCGCTCAAGCGGACTGCCGCCTCAAAACGGCAATCGTGCAACTGTCCCGACCTGCTTTGCCTCGATCAAGAAGCAAAAGATATCCAGACTTGCCCCTACAGGATCCGGCTTGGACTTTCAGAGGCTCGCTCAGACGTATCGCTCTACCGAGGCGAATCATCGCTAAGGTGGGTGGCTACGGTGAACTTGTCTTTGCTTAGCCAGCACACATAAAATCTGGAATGTTTATGCTAGTCGCTAGGTGATTCACCCCCTGTATGCTAATAAATCCAACGCACCTAGCTAAGGGAATAATCCCAACTCACATTGCTTGCTAGAACATGGAAATGAAATACTGCTTATATTCAGACCCTCGCATGCTAAGCCCCTTAACGGTTTCATCTCTCGGCTTACCTTCGGGTCCGAGCAACGTGCCTGTTTATGTTCCTTAGAAACGCATGCTTGTCTGCTTAATGGTTGCCTTGTTTTCATCCAAACCCCGGGAGACTACTTAGTAGTCGTCCCGTGCGTGATTGAACCTGCAAGTATCTAAGACCGTTGGGTCATCAGGCAGCCCCGAACCAGGGGAATGCATCAAGACAAGTCAATCACTGTACAGAATCAAGATTCAAATATCTCGTGTTCTCGTGTTCAAAGTGCATTTGCGTCCTCAATTCCAGTGCACTCTTGTTCCCGTGTATCTCCTGATAATTGACTGACCCAACCACTGCATGTCGCGGACAACTTGTGCACAAGGTATGTTATGTTGAGTTCCCGCGGACGGCTACACCGGGGCACCGGAGCCGATCCGATCCGGACGGGACGTATGAGCAGTCGTATGTTATTATGGGGCAAGGTGTTATGCAGCGGGGCTCGCCACCTGCGGTGCATATCATCTGTGTCTTGAGACTGTGAACCGTCCACAATGGCTACGCCAGCGACTTATGTTCATATAGATAAGTTATCCTCGCTTAGCGGCTATCCGCGTGCGAGTCACTGCATCACATCAAGAACAAATAAACACCTGAACGATCCTGTTATAAAATGACCCTCGTGTTTGCATATGCTTGCCTCCTGAATGCTTATACTTGCTCCTGCTTGAATTAACATCTTTGCCTCAATGTTTGCCTTGGACAGGGAAAGAGATGGTAAGTTGGTAAGTCTCGCCGTGTTTCCTCAAACATCGCACGGCGCACTGCCCGACACGTTAAGCTATTCAATATTTGCATGAAACTGATCCTAAGGCAACTAGAAAGACAACTTAATAGTTGTGCACGGAACCTGTATTACGTGTTTGGATTTGTCGAGCGGGCGAGTAGCTTTCCCACCAGTGCATTCAATGTACTGATAATCCACCAGTTTGATATGCAGGTGCCGGAGAACCTCGTGCGGTGCGGACGCCTCCTTCGTGCGTGCTAAGGCCAGGAGTTTCCTCTGAAGCCTTGCAACGGTGCGTCCGGGACTGAAGCACATATACAAGACATAAGTTGTGAACATCGCCTGACCATCGCCTGTACAATCATTCCACAGTTGTAGCCACTTGGCACGCTTTTACTGTTTCAGAGAGAGAGGCTCGAGCGACTTGTAATCTCGGCTATACGCCGCCTGTACACTTGTTCATATCAATAAAGAGATTACTTTACTTGTTCAAATGCTTCCGCTATATTTGTCAACTCAGAGAACTTGTTACCGAATCGCTATGCGTTCATGACTCCGCTGCACTCGGACAATCTGTGCGACTCTGTGGCTTAGAACTCTAACCGCCAGCCAATGAACCATGGCCTTGCACGGGCGGTGTTCACGCTCGTGCGGCATCACGCCCGGATGGGTTAAGCGATCGTTCCGCGGGAGCGCTGGCGAGGGTGATTCCCGCCTAGCGGGAACGGCCGATTGCCTGCGGGAGATCGGGGCGTGACAATGCGAACGTGATAGTAGAAAGTTGAAGAGCAGAACTCTACTTATAGGTGATATGGACATAAAAAAAGTTCTGAAAATATCTTACTCAGAGGTAATATAGACGTGGTAAGATATGACTTTGTGGGGATAAAGAAAAATAGGACAGAGGTAATATGGAAGTGACCATTTTTATGGTGACAGATTTACTCTGCTGGAGAAAGTGGAGAGACGTAGTTCAGAGGTAATATAGACGTGAACTGATCGATAGCAACAATCTGGGAGGTTTGCTCAGTGGTCACTTGGACATGGCAAACTCAGCTGGGGAAAAAAATATTTGGACAACAGTTCAGAGGTAATATGGACATGAACCCATGTCCAAAAAATCACTGGGGAGTGATTTGCTGAGTGGGGATAGACCTAAAGGTTGCTCCGCTGGAGAGATTTTAGAGACTCATCATCCGGTACTTCTTGAGGGGGGAATTGCCAAGTTGGAGTGAGATCAATTTGCAGTGACCGTCTTCTCATTTATAAATACGAAGTGATGACTTTGGCGTCGATCAACTCCTGGATTTTCCTTTGCAGTACATAGCATGCCTTTGTGGGGTGATGAATGTACCGATGAAAGAGACAATATTCTGGGTCATCGACCTTGGCAGCCTTTTTAGGGTATCTGATGTTGGGTAGCCGAAGTTTATTTTCCTTCATCAATATATTAAAATTTTCAATGATGTCATCATTATTGAAGGAGAAAGTTCCCTTTGGATTTCGGGCTTCCGATACCCGAGTCGTACGGTTCTCAGGGAAGATGGTCATAGTTGCATCATCTTCGGACTCAGAGGGAATTTTACTCCCAGCTTTGGATGCTGCTCTGTTTTGTCGAGGGAGACTACCCCCAGACATGTCGTTGTCTGGTTCTTCTTCCTGTAAAAATAAAGTATAGTTCAATCGGTCAAAAACTGACCATTTTGCTTTAGAATAGCAACAGTTAATTACAACCTTATGAATATTACAACAATGTTCTCTAGGGGTGTAATAGACATATTAGGAAATCCCCTGTCTTTGCATTTCTAGATCAAGAAATCATGCAAATCAGGAAGATTACCAGAAGAAGAAGAAGGCTTATTCTGCCTTTTTACATCAGTAGGAAGGTATAGATTAGGAATCATAACCTTTTTCCTACCATAGGAATACAATAATTCACCCATATGTGTAGCATATGATCCATCATCTGTCTAAGGAGCGTATCTTCTCGTGAAACGAGTCTTCTTTACGCAGACAGACCTATTCTGACATAATTTGGATTTCTGCATAGGTTCGCATAAAACAGGAAAAGTCCTCAAACAGCCTCCAACGTCACGCGTAATCTGAAGAGTGGGAACTTTCTTCTCTTGCGGGCGTAAAATCCTAGAGGTTGGAAGATTCGCCACCTATTTTCCCTTGATGTGATCAAAGGGTACATCTGCCTCATCATAGATGGGAGATGTATTTTTACACGCAGGGCACGTTTGAAATTTCTGAATTGGCACTGAGGCCTTGCCGAAAATTTTGTCTGCCACGTCACAGATGGGAGATGAAGGTTTACGCGCAGGGCGCGTCTGAGACTTTTGGATTGGCACTGGAGCATTGCCAGAAGTCTTGTCTACCATGTTACAAACGGGAGACAAAGTTTTACGCACAAGGCGTATTTGAGACTTCTGGATTGGCACTGAGGTATTGCCAGAAGTCTTGTCTACCACGTTACAAATAGGAGATAAATTTTTATGCACAGGGCACGTCTGAGACTTTCTGGATTGCACTGAGGCATTAACAGAAGTGTTGTCTACCACGTTACAAACGAGAGACAAAGTTTTACGCACAGGGCGCGTCTGAGACTTCTGGATTGGCACTAAGGCATTGACAGAAGTCTTATCTACCACATCACAGACGGGAGACAAATTTTTCTGCACAGGACGTGTTGGCTGTGTTGTCACAACCTTGTTGATAAGTGAGTGAGAGCTTATAGGAAGGGTAGAGGACATCTTAGGCATCCACACTTTACGCAGCTTCCCGTTATTCTGGACAGAGAAGGAATGAGAGTTACCCCCTGCATGAAGCATGTCTTCATAGGCAGATTGGTCAAACTGGACGACCAAAGTCTTCTTCTTCGATCCGATGGATACAGCATCGTGTTGAGCAATTTCTTTCTCGTTAGAGGAGAAATTCGTCCCCAGCAGAGTCGCCATTTTTGTTTGATGATAAACAAAGAAGAAGGTTTATACGAAACCTTTTTGTTTACAAACAAAAAAATAGTACAATTAATCCTATACGAGGATGTTAAGTACAATAAAATAATTCTGGAGAAGTATTATTATAGAAGTCTGATCTGCGGTCAATCACTTTGTTCCTTGGACCACACGATGATGAAGAAATGTTGTAAAAGAAGCTTCAAAAGTTGTAAGTAGGATCGAATTCCTGTTGCTAAAGTTTTCAGTCAAAACTCACTGTCTGTGCTCTATTTTTCTCTCTGATCTCCGGTTGTGCCTCCTGCCCGTCGCCTCCTCTTGTCTCCTATGACCAGGGGTCTCTATTTATAGAGATCGATCAAATAACTGCCAGATTGGCGTAAAAGCCAAGTAACTGTCTTGTTGGCGTAAAAGGTCAAACTGTGAAGAAAGTTGCATCTTTTACGCTGCGGTTATGATAACTGCTACCCATGTTCCAATTGTCTTCTGAATCTGCGTGTGACATGTGTCCCTTTATAAGGTAACGCGTATAACTGCTTCTCGAAGATCATGGCATGCAAGCCATGTAGGTAACTACCCCTGCGTAAAGATGGTTGGCGTAAAAGCCAAATAACTGTCTTAGTGGCGTAAAAGTCAAATAACTGTCTTGTTGGCGTAAGAGACCAAATTATGAAGAAGAAAAAGACTTCTTTTACGCTATAGTTATGTTAACTGCTACCCACGTTCCCATAGTCTTCTGAATCTGCGTATGACACGTGTCCCTTTATAAGGTAACGCGTATAACTGCTTCTCGAAGATCATGGCATGCAAGCTACGTAGGTAACTTCCCCTGCATAAAGATGGTTGGAGTAAAAGCCAAGTGACTGTCTTGTTGGCATAAAAGGCCAAACTCTGGGTAAAACTTGATAATTCATGAATAATAGATAACCAGTGTAAAAATAGCCAATTATCCGTCATGACCGAGGTCTTGAGCACATTCTGGGTTAAATAGCCTTATCACGTACCTTTGCAAGTATAGCCGAGTTGGCGTATTTCGAGGAGATAGCATACGACATACTCCTATAGTTAAAAATAGCCTGCTTGGCATAAAATACAAGGATGGTGATATGAGCGTATTAGCCACAGTTTTAGCTTTTCCAGTCATGATAAAAATTTTAAAAATAGAACAAAATCTCGTGCATTAAATGCAGAGATATGCCTCCATCTTGTGCATTAAATGCAGAGATATGCCTCAAGCTTTGTACGAGAAATAACTTTTGACGTGTCATCTGATTTCGTCTTATCTCGAGCGTAAAAACTCATTTCTGCCCATGTAGAGTAGGCAGCGTATTCTTTGAATACGTAAAAATGACTTGTATCAAGAATATATCACTAAACGACAACCTAGGTCTCTGTAAAAAATCATTATCACAGCCGTCCTCGCGATCATCGTGCAGTACTTTTGTCAGGTGCCAGGTTCACTAATTTGTCTGACAAATTCATCCAAGAAATACGAAGAGTTCCTCATACAACTTTACGCTGCATTAAAATAAACGTATTTTAAACTTTACGCAGGGGGTAAAGCAACATTTTATGCAGAACAGTCTTGAAGCACTGCTTTACGCGGACAGCTCTGAAGCTCTACTTTACCCCAAACAGCTCTGAAGCCCTGTTTTACGCGGACAGCTCTGAAGCCATATTTTGTGCCACTCAACCTTGAAGCTTTGTTTTACGCGGACTTCATATATGTTGGGGGTTTTGACTGTATAATACGCGTACAATTCTCCAGCGTATTTTATGCTTCTACAATCATAATCTAAATCATTCTTCTAAAAATTCTCAAAATTAAAATGACTTAAATCTCTCAATCTAATATTACTTGATTATAATCTAAAAAAATTTACCTGAAGTTGACAATGTAACTTCTACCCAACTTAAAATTTAATGATCTATCACATAGGCTATACATTTAAGAAAAAAATTTCAAATTATTTAATCGTGTTATTCAATCCATAAAAATTTTAACACCAAATATATCACATGTGATATGCCCTTAATTACAAAAGATAGTCACAAATTAATATGATTGGCCAATGGGGTATATCTTGTACTCTTTGTGTATCAAACTTATACCAAGCACGAACGTTCGTCTTTCTAAAATAAGGAAAGACAAAAAATAATAATAAAGAATTCAAGAAAGAGGTGATAGAATACAAGTACGGGGTTCAAGGCGATTAAAGAATTCAAAAGGGAGTTGTCAAGGCAGTTGTGGATTGAAATCTTTTTTTTTGTAAATTCCTATTCACATGCTCATATCAATACAGTTATGTAACCAATATGATATGCTCGGCCATGTCTAGAGGGCAAGTATATTCGTCTACTGGTCAATTATATATCTCAATCCACGTAAAGTAGTCATGCGAAGAGCAAACCAAGCGCACTAAGGTTAGCTAGACCATAATACACTGATTCTGATTTAGACAATGTATTAGTGGGCGTCCCCAATAATGCATATATCATGAACAAGCTCGATAAAAGAATAATCATATAAAACTAGGCTATAATAGCAGCATAAGTCGAGGTAGTCCAAAAAAATATAAGTACGGTGGATTATGATGAAGGAAGGTATAAAGTAATTCAAGTTCATAAAGAAGATAAGACTCATCCGGTGTTGTGCCTCTATAGTTGCCACACTAACTTCTTGTCTAAGTCTCTAGTCGACCAAATGGGGGTATGGGCCTCTAAAGTTCTACAGTTGGATAAACACTATCTTTTTATGCTAGCATATATTCTGTGTCATTAAACTATACTTTATTAATGGGTCATAAGGGATATGGGATGCTAGGTTGTGAGACATGCTACCCAACTTACAAAAACTCAACTAATAGTATTATTGAACAATAGAGTGTATATACCTAGTACAAGTCTCCTTTCTGACCCCTATCAAGCACGAAAGAAAAGATAAGATTGATGTTGTGAAAGAATCAAACAAGATGCAATGCAAGCAAGCAAATAAGAATGCGTAACAAAATCAAGGAAGATAATTAAATAAGTGGATTAGACCCTATACTCTATTCCTATTTACAGGCTTGCTCAGTACAGTAACGTAACCGAGACAATATGCTCTCGACTTGCATGGGCCTCCACAAAAATATGTCATGTCCCAGTCAAAAAATATGTAGGACTAGGAATACGTAAGCATGCCAGCCGTATGTATATGGCAACTCCAATATATGGAAACCATAACACATACATATGCTGTATTATGAATAACAATCCACAAGTGGTATAGATTTATGTCATAAGTCACAGGACATACCTAAATCTCATCCACAAAATCATAAAGAAATAAATGATCAAATATGACAATGAACCAAATATGAACTAGTCGAGAAGAACTAATAGTTGGATGGAGACAAATCCACTACCAACTAGAATATAAAAGTAAACATAATAAGTATGACTGAAAGAAAATACATATATAATGAATATATAAAAATATAATAAGCATGTAAAGTACTGTAAGCAATTTGGTAAGGTATACTTGCCTGCTCTGAAAAATAATAAAGTCCCAACTCAAGGCGTTATCCGATCTACCCGTCACATAAATTAAACAAGTTAGGTTACAAAAGTGGGTGAATAGGTTCCTCCATTTTAATCTATTTTAATTCTGAATAAAATAACCTAAAATATTATTTTAATCTTATTATAATATGATTTTTATTGTTAAACCCTAATTTTGGTCTAAAGAAAGTCAACTTTACGGATTTGGGATTCATGACATACAAATCGAGGCAATCCATTGACCAAACAGTCAACCGACTCAAATTCTAGATTTATGTGTAAAATTCTATAGATTTTAGTGCTACATGAATGCCGAAATCGACAGATTCATAAAATCACAAGTCGGTAAAGAGTTATGTCCACAAGAACGCACATATGACAGTTTTTGGTGGTTTCATATTTACGTCTACGCTGCACGAATTTTACAGTAGATTAAACTTGTATGTTAAAATCTGGAAAAATAATTTTATGGAGTCTCATCATGTCATATTTTTGAAACTTCAAACGGCTCATAATTCTGAGTTCGGGATCTCCCGAAATCTCGAAAATACCAAAACGCGTCTGATTTCGGACGATTGGCACTTTTAGAATTTTCTGGAAAAATATATTCATAAATTATTAAAATAATTTATATATTCAAAAAACTAACCTTGATATAGTTCTAACAAAAAAATTGGAGCACGTTTGGAGTCCGGAGCTAGGAGATATCGTCTTTTAAGTCGTCATAACTAATAGAAAATGAGGCTGAATTTATGATGAATTTTGACTGTTTTTGGACAAAAAAGATAGGATTTTGGGGGAAAAAAATATGAAAGATGAGTTTATTCCATAAGTCTAGTAGGTATTTATAATGATGGAGACTACTTAATTGAATACGACTAGGATTAGCTAATTTGGATATGATTAGGATCAGTTTAAATAAGGATAGGATATGCATAAAGTTGTTTTCCTAGAAGGCTCGGAATTTGAATTAATTTAAAAAAGAGTTTGCGTTTATCTCAATAATTTATAATCTTAAATAGAATTAAAGATAATACAAATAATTTATATATAATCTTATTAATATCTATCAACACTAAATTAGCATCTATCTAATATTAAGACTATATATATCCAAATAAATCCTAAATAATTTTAAAAATCCAAATAAATTCCTTAAAATTCTAAATAAATTACAGAAAAATATAATTAAATATTTTAACCTAAAATAAATATTTGGTAGGAACAATATGCAAGTATGGTCTCATAGTAAATCATGAAAGTTCTAGAAATTTACGTTTCCTATGTTTTAATTATCCTAAAATTCTAAAAAATCTCCAAAAATCTAAAATAGCCTAAAAATAATTCTAAATAAATATTTATATAAGTAAATATATCAAGAAATTTATTTTCTAATTAACTAAGAGAATACTCTAAAGAAGCTCAATATTTAAAATAATCTCTAATAAATATAATAATATAAAATAAACACAAAATATTTATTTTGGGTTAGGGGGTTTACAGTGTGTATGTGAGGGGACACATTGTAATCCCCCTGATTTTCAAGAATTTTTAAATTTGAATTTTTTACAATTTTCTGGAATTTTTTGGGATTTTATTGTAATTTAATTCAGGTGTTTTAATTATTAAAGGATTTTTAAATGATAATAAATAATATTAAAATATTATAAAAATAATATTTTATGGTGTAAAATGAAAAACTAGACATAGGGTAATTTTCTGAGAATTTATTGGACCCCGGAAGCATTTTAAAAGCCCTAAAATTAATTAAATTATTAAACCAAAATAAACCGGGTTTATTTGAAATAAACCAACCAATAATTGAACCAAACTGGTTTTATTAAACCAATTCTTAGCGGGTCGGATCCGGGTCTAACCCAGACCCGACCCATTAGCCCGACCCGAACCCGCATCCTGTTTAATGGATCGGGTCGGATCCGCTAGACCCGACCCGACCCGCCACCAATCCAACCCGACCCGCAACCAATCCAACCCGACCCGCAACTCTTTCTCTCCCCCAACCGCTCGAACCCGACCCCTGACCTCCCCGCCGCCGGAAATGTCCGCCACCGCCGCCGCTTGGCCTCCGCCGCTGCGTAACGTCCGCCGTCGACCCCGACGGTTCTCTTCCCCTCCCCCTCGCCGGCCGCCGCTCCCTCTCCCCATCTCCGTCTATATAAACCCTTTCTCCCCCTCGACTCCGGCCAAATCCCCTCCGGCGCCGCCACCTGCAACCCGACGCTGCAGCCCCCTCGACCTCCGCCTGCCGCCGCTGTCTTCTTCCTCACCCGCCGAGCCGACCCTCCCCGAGCTTCCCCTCCAGAACCCCGATGGCAACCGACCCGCGCCCCACCAGCAACAGCCGGCCGCTTCTGCTCCCCGGCCGCCTCCGCCTCAGCTCCGACAGCATCCCCTAGCCCTAAACCCTATGACACAGGACTCAGGACACGGACACGGCCCTTCGCGTCGTGTCGGACACGAGATATTTTGGGGTTTTCGAACCCTGTTCAGGTACGCGTATCTCTCTGCTCGTAGCTCTGTTTTTGATTCCGTCAGTTGCATTGCGAACCCTGCGTGACCCTCTCGGTGCCCGTGCAACCCGCTCGGTGCATCGCGTCCTGTAGTGATCGTGAACCGCGATCCAAAAACAGGAAAACCAACGCCATGTTTCACCCCGGAACTGAGTACGCCCCGCCAAACGGGACAACTTGGTCACGTGCGGTCTTCACCGATACGTGCGCGTCGTTGATACGGATGTGCGAGATTTTGCAGAAGCTGATTCGGATGTGCGTGCACACCGGAATCAGTGCGTATCCGCGGACACCGTCCCGTATCCGAGTTTTCTGTTTGTTGCTGTAACTTAGTGTACACACGTCAGATCGAGATGAAACTTGCGCCATCGGACTTGTATCAATACGCTGGTCCTGTGACCCAAGTTTGGTTTGATTCTGAGAACGTTGACAAAATTGCGTGTCGTGGGCCCCACAGGCTCCACTCGATAGGCGATTTTGTGATCGGCTCATCGGAATCCAATTCTGGAAGTTCCGTTGGGTTCGTATCATTGTTCCTGACCTATTGACACTAAGTTTGACAGATTTGGAGACCTTTGACCCTGACGTATTTTTCGGTGCAAAGCGGCCCACATGTGGACCCCGCTTTAACCAGAAATGTCATTTTTGCCCTTGTCTCCAAATTGGACTCAAGGACAGGCATTTCTAGCTGATTAATATTTTCTGGATCTGATGGTGATGTCTATTTCAGCAACCGGAGTACTTCCTGCAAACCCCGCTGAAGCCAGAGCGACAATTGGAGCCGAAAACCCAGGCAAGTGTACCTTGCCATAAATTACAGTTTATTGATTCATTATGTTCTCTTGATTTATTTCCTGTGACTGTTGTACATGTTCAACCCTAGGGCCGTGTGACTTGCTTAGCGTCCAATTATAGTCGGGTACCAACACTGTACGCGGGGTTGTGTAACGTCACCTAGAGGTGGATATCGTGACATTTATATTTCTTGTACTTGCCCTATCAAGTACATTATACCCAGGACACCTGACACAAATCATGATACAGAATCTTCCTGACTATTCAAGGTGGTTCTGTATAGGATACAGATTTTATGACTTGAACATTATTTCTTAGATCTTAATAAATGACTTATTGCATTAGTTTAGTCTTGCGTGACATGAACATGAGACATTATGGAACTGTGACGTGAGATTACATTGGGTGGGGAGAGAATTACCATACAAAAGCCTGAATATATATATATATATATATATATATATATATATATATATATATATATATATATATATATATATATATATATATATATAATAACTTAATGGAAGTGCCTTAGACTCTGACACAGAGCTTTGGTACCGTACTGGCCCTTCGAGTGAATACTGCTATGGTTTCTTTGACACTGATCCTGTAGTAGTCTCAGCCTGAGTATGACTAAAACTCTCACTTGCATTTATCACTTAGCTGGTTTATTACTTACCCTATTGTTCCTTTATTTCTGTACTGCATTATTTTGGCTTGTGTTTTCTGTACCTTGCTATGTCCCCTGAGGACCTGGAATGGATTATGTCCCCAGATTTAAAAGACGAGATTTACCCTGAGGTATACGAAACAGGAGCACTTCTCGGAGAAGTACCGGAACCTGAGGACGGGGTGATCGCTGAGGACTTCTCTTGAACAACTGCTTCGCCATGCTCAGTTTTATTTGGCCAATAAACTCTTTATTTTCCTGTTTAATTAAACTTGTGTAAACAGACTTAATATCGGATTGTTCCCCGATTTTTAATTACTTGTAACTGGATGTTTTTTATTTCTTTTGCTGATGATTGCTATCTTTATTCTGTGGATGAGATTAGTAAACCCTGACTATTGTAATACAGCTTAAGTATGCCCCGATGGATCCATTAAATTGGGTTTGTCCATCGGTGCGTGCTGCTGGCCATTATCACGCGTCCAGTCCCTCGATATTTAGGACTGGGGCGTGACACACGTTGTTCACGAGGGTTACTTCTCTCGTCTTATGCTTGTGGCTAATCACGTTGCATAAATCTGACGATGAAAGCTTTACTTTTACCCCTATTTTATGTGCTCGAGAAACCCTTGCGCATGGAGGTGAGAGTGGGATATTTGTTCCATGACCCAGTTCTTCCGCAGAAACTACAACTGGATCATTGGTGGAAGAATTAACATAAGACGGACCTACTTTATGCACGCAGCCAAGTTGCGTGCATGGGTCTATCATTACAACGTTTGTACCTCGTCTTGGTTTAGGTGCAACTACATCATCCAAGTGAGTTTGAGAAGGCTTTAGGGGTTGACCTCTTCTGGCACATAAGTTCCTGAGTCAGCCCTATATAGTCTTCTATCAGCAGCACATGTGACGACTAACGATGCATGCTTTTGGAGAGCTGGCGGCACAGTCCCTCGAGCGCACATGGCTCAGGAAGTTTTGGGTTTCCTTGAACCAGCGCTCTTAGGCGCATATTATAGGGAATCCTGGTAAGGACCATAGGAGTCTTTATGCGAGGCATCATTGTTCACATGGGGTTTCATGTGCCTTTGTTCAGGTATCATGCATATTTTCTTGTTTGAACTGCAATATGGGCGTATACCTTGGGACTTGGCACCATCTTCCTCGAGAGCATCTTCAAAGATGGAAACATGGTGCACGCCAACCTCTTGTACGACTGTGGCATAGGTTGGCCGTGCTTATGTAATAGAGTTCGGGTTTGGCGCAGCGGCCTTCGCAACCCAAATCTTACGAGCTTTATGAGGTCGTGTTGGTCTCGTTGAAGAACTTGACTTGTCGGTGGGATACATGTCAAACACATGTGCATCTGCAGTGGGGGTTGACAATGTATCATCCGTCGATCTCGGGTACCGCACAGCAGCCTTGGCGGCCTTAATCTTGCGAGTATTGCGAAGTCTTGTGGACCTCGTTGAAGAGCTCGGTTGATCCAGTATGTCTTCGAATACCTGTTGGTCGAAGCGAATGACCAACATCCTCTGATTTGAACCCAACTTGGTCACGTCAAATTCGTCACCAACTTCTTGTTGTAGGAGAAGTTCTTCCTAGCAGAGTAACCATTTTTGTCAACATCACCAAGTCAACGCCTGGGATGAGGTTGAACGAATATTTTTTATTGATTGGGAATTAACAAATAGTATAAAAGAATCTCTAATATAGAAAAATCTAAGTACAATAAAAAAGATCTGGGCAAGTATGACGGTGGAGATCAAGCACTACAATAGCTCTTTTACACCATTGACGATCCTGAACCAAGGAGGTTGACGAGGCTTCCAGGTGCTTCTGTCTTCTTCTTATTTTCTCTCGATTATCTGTCCTTGTAGTAGTCTCTGGTCCTTTTTTATTTGTATGTGGGAAATGTCCACTATTTAAGCCTTGAGTGTCACGCCCCGAGGCGTCCCCCGAGTCGTGACCGCCGTACGGGCCTGGAGTTGCGCCCGCACAAGGCTTTAATGATTTGCATAGCAAGCACATATTCAGAGTACGCAGATAAATTGAAACACAGATTTGAAACATAGAAAAGTTCTCTTTATCGATAATGAACATCTATTACAAACTCCTGAACGAGTCAGCTAATATGCCGAACGGCTTACAAAAGGGTTGACTCAAAATGAGATAGCAGTCCTGTACATTACATCCTTTTATAACTCAAAACGATAAAGACCTCCCGGCTGGAGGATCGCTTTGCCACGGAGCTGCATTTGTGTATGAAGAGTTGCAGCTTCGGACTTCAGAAGGCTTCGAGGCGCGGTGAAGATGCGCTAACAGCTGGACTGGATCGGGAAGACGACTTCGGCTCCTCGCTCGGTTCGCCTTAGTGCGGAGAACCTGTTTCAACGAGGGTCAGCATATCGAAACATGCTGGTGAAGGCGAGCTAGCCTGACTATACCAATCAACACGTTGTTTAGTGAAGCATGCATATTTTGTGGGTTTCTATCTTGCCTTAGTTCATTTACAGTTAAGCAGCATATTGAATTTACTGAAATGAACGTGCCACCGTTCGGTGGATTTTACCTGACCGTCTGAATTACCTGCACAATACTTACCTTGCCTTCCCTGCCACGGAGACACAAGTTAGTATGCAACAGGTTTAAATATACACGATGATCACTGGCATGGTTGCCATTTGGGACGGTAGTCTTTGACGAGAATGGTTTGCAACGTAAGTACAAGAGGTGCTGCAAGCCATTTCCGCCGAACAAGAGACTAGAACAATATGTCTCGCCCGGACCGGATCGATGCCAGTGCCCCAGCATCGTCCGCGAGACGTTTCCCTGTGCACAAGTTGTCCATGATCGAACAAGATACAAGTAACAAGTTATTGCAGTTGAGGCAACAAGAGTACAAGACAAGCAATTGTACAAGACAAGCACAATTCATGATTTATTCCCTAACGAACAAGCATGCAGTTCAGTATCCGTTCGTGAAGTTATTGACAAGCATAATGAACCAAGTCTATTCTCTTTTATCTTGGTTTCTTTTAGTTATTACTCGGTATCGTTTGATCGGGGCAACGGAGTGAAGCTGGAAGCAGAGCTAGCTAATCGGGTTGGTAGCCACTCACTTGGATTTTGGAAGGGAGAAGGAAGGAGGCGCTTCACGACTCCGTTCTTTGGAATGGAAAGTATTATATAGAGCAGGAGGAAGCTTCGTTCACCTGCATTACGAATAGCTCGATTAATACTTCTTCCTCTCTTTCCATTCTCGGAATAGAAGTGCAAGTCAATGAACGAAAACAATGAAAACCATCGAAACCGTTCAAGGAAAACAAGCAAATCCCAAAACCAACTCAAAGCACGAAAGCAACAAGCGACATCGAAAACCGAGGCAATAAAAGATAGCAGCGGAGAGGTCCCTCCTGACTCTGCCGCTAAGCCGATCCCGGGGGCGCAGTCCACTGAATATGGGAATCGATTCCGAAGAAACAAATCCATAACGAGGACGAGTTCTTAATTCAATCTATCCCGATCGAACGATACCGCCTTGTGTTTCTTAGCCGCGCTCTCCGCATCGGGAGAACGGGGCGCTACATCCTACCCAACTAATTGGAAGTTTCGTCCCAAAACTTAGGGTAGAACTTACCGTTAGGGATTGTTTCGTTGGGGGCGATCATGACTCAAGGAACAAGTACGAACAGAATGGTCTGATCCGCCACAGGCTAGGCATAACCCAAGTTTCATACGACATTTGTCGATTGAATGCCCAGACTTCTTACAGAATTTACAGTAGGGCATTGTGTTCGCTTTGTGTGAACCGCCGTTGTTTTGACGCTTTGCTGCGTTGTTTCCTCTCTCGTTGCTTTGGCGTTTGTGACTGGATGTATGCACAGTGCCGGAAGGAACGTGAGGATAGATTGGTTCGAGAGATAGGGCGTGATTCATGACTTCACGCATTGTACGATGCTGATGAACGGCTACGTGCGAATGGATGGCAAGGCGTAGTCCACCTTCAAACCTTCTAGCTCGACTCGCTGCATCAGGTAAATAGGCCCTAGCGAATTTGGAGAGTCGGTTGAATTCGGCGGCGTACTCCTTAACTGTCATGCTGCCTTGCCGCAGCTGCACGAACTCATTCTCCATCTGGCGTTGGACTGGAGGGGGTACATACTCCTCTTCGAACGCGGCACGAAAAGTCGTCCACGAGATCGCCTCCTCTCCGTGATCAAATTGGAGAGATCGTCGATGCACGTCCCACCAATCGTGTGCGTTGAGGCGGAGCTGTAGTCGCGCGCAGGCGACGCGCTTATCTTCGGGGACCTCTAACAGAGCGAAGTGGTCTTCAAGTTCGGCCAACCAATCTAGAGCTACGACTGGGTCCTCAGTCCCGTTGAATGGGGTGTTGCAGACTTTCTTGAAGTGGCCAAAGTCGAAGGCAGTCACGTCCCTCGCTCTTGGAATTTGCGGTGTCTCTACTTCAAGCACGGGCTGCTCCACCGGAGTCGTTGCTGTTGCGGCGGAATGGTTGGCAGCCAAAGTCTGAACAATCTGATGCAGGGTATCTACCTGCTTCTGTTGGACTGAGAATCGTGCTTCTATATTGTCTTGAAACTTGAGCTGACTCTCTTCCGCTCGCTTCTCGGCCCGTTCATGGCGAGCCTCGTCCCTTTGTTGGTTTTCCCCCAACATCTGCAATATTTGCTGAACGGGATCGATGCTTGGCGTGGCTCGCTGACTCTTTGAACTTCCCGAAGTGCCCGAACTACTCCCTTGGCCTTGCGTTTCGTCCGGGACTTGCGCTGCAGATTGCGCTGGATTCATTCCTTCAAAAGAAGGTAAATTACATTAGGATCATAATGTATTATGGACTTATTGCATGAACGTATCTCATTTTGGCCTAGCGAGTTCAAGAGTTCGCACAGGAATTTGATCGTTAAAGGAACTTTTCCAACACGAAGTCTAAGGAACTTTGAATCTGTGCTCTGATACCACTATGTCACGCCCCGAGGCGTCCCCCGAGTCGTGACCGCCGTGCGGGCCTGGAGTTGCGCCCGCACAAGGCTTTAATGATTTGCATAGCAAGCACATATTCAGAGTACGCAGATAAATTGAAACACAGATTTGAAACATAGAAAAGTTCTCTTTATCGATAATGAACATCTATTACAAACTCCTGAACGAGTCAGCTAATATGCCGAACGGCTTACAAAAGGGTTGACTCAAAATGAGATAGCAGTCCTGTACATTACATCCTTTTATAACTCAAAACGATAAAGACCTCCCGGCTGGAGGATCGCTTTGCCACGGAGCTGCATTTGTGTATGAAGAGTTGCAGCTTCGGACTTCAGAAGGCTTTGAGGCGCGGTGAAGATGCGCTAACAGCTGGACTGGATCGGGAAGACGACTTCGGCTCCTCGCTCGGTTCGCCTTAGTGCGGAGAACCTGTTTCAACGAGGGTCAGCATATCGAAACATGCTGGTGAAGGCGAGCTAGCCTGACTATACCAATCAACACGTTGTTTAGTGAAGCATGCATATTTTGTGGGTTTCTATCTTGCCTTAGTTCATTTACAGTTAAGCAGCATATTGAATTTACTGAAATGAACGTGCCACCGTTCGGTGGATTTTACCTGACCGTCTGAATTACCTGCACAATACTTACCTTGCCTTCCCTGCCACGGAGACACAAGTTAGTATGCAACAGGTTTAAATATACACGATGATCACTGGCATGGTTGCCATTTGGGACGGTAGTCTTTGACGAGAATGGTTTGCAACGTAAGTACAAGAGGTGCTGCAAGCCATTTCCGTCGAACAAGAGACTAGAACAATATGTCTCGCCCGGACCGGATCGATGCCAGTGCCCCAGCATCGTCCGCGAGATGTTTCCCTGTGCACAAGTTGTCCATGATCGAACAAGATACAAGTAACAAGTTATTGCAGTTGAGGCAACAAGAGTACAAGACAAGCAATTGTACAAGACAAGCACAATTCATGATTTATTCCCTAACGAACAAGCATGCAGTTCAGTATCCGTTCGTGAAGTTATTGACAAGCATAATGAACCAAGTCTATTCTCTTTTATCTTGGTTTCTTTTAGTTATTACTCGGTATCGTTTGATCGGGGCAACGGAGTGAAGCTGGAAGCAGAGCTAGCTAATCGGGTTGGTAGCCACTCACTTGGATTTTGGAAGGGAGAAGGAAGGAGGCGCTTCACGACTCCGTTCTTTGGAATGGAAAGTATTATATAGAGCAGGAGGAAGCTTCGTTCACCTGCATTACGAATAGCTCGATTAATACTTCTTCCTCTCTTTCCATTCTCGGAATAGAAGTGCAAGTCAATGAACGAAAACAATGAAAACCATCGAAACCGTTCAAGGAAAACAAGCAAATCCCAAAACCAACTCAAAGCACGAAAGCAACAAGCGACATCGAAAACCGAGGCAATAAAAGATAGCAGCGGAGAGGTCCCTCCTGACTCTGCCGCTAAGCCGATCCCGGGGGCGCAGTCCACTGAATATGGGAATCGATTCCGAAGAAACAAATCCATAACGAGGACGAGTTCTTAATTCAATCTATCCCGATCGAACGATACCGCCTTGTGTTTCTTAGCCGCGCTCTCCGCATCGGGAGAACGGGGCGCTACATCCTACCCAACTAATTGGAAGTTTCGTCCCGAAACTTAGGGTAGAACTTACCGTTAGGGATTGTTTCGTTGGGGGCGATCATGACTCAAGGAACAAGTACGAACAGAATGGTCTGATCCGCCACAGGCTAGGCATAACCCAAGTTTCATACGACATTTGTCGATTGAATGCCCAGACTTCTTACAGAATTTACAGTAGGGCATTGTGTTCGCTTTGTGTGAACCGCCGTTGTTTTGACGCTTTGCTGCGTTGTTTCCTCTCTCGTTGCTTTGGCGTTTGTGACTGGATGTATGCACAGCGCCGGCAGGAACGTGAGGATAGATTGGTTCGAGAGATAGGGCGTGATTCATGACTTCACGCATTGTACGATGCTGATGAACGGCTACGTGCGAATGGATGGCAAGGCGTAGTCCACATTCAAACCTTCTAGCTCGACTCGCTGCATCAGGTAAATAGGCCCTAGCGAATTTGGAGAGTCGGTTGAATTCGACGGCGTACTCCTTAACTGTCATGCTGCCTTGCCGCAGCTGCACGAACTCATTCTCCATCTGGCGTTGGACTGGAGGGGGTACATACTCCTCTTCGAACGCGGCACGAAAAGTCGTCCATGAGATCGCCTCCTCTCCGTGATCAAATTGGAGAGATCGTCGATGCACGTCCCACCAATCGTGTGCGTTGAGGCGGAGCTGTAGTCGCGCGCAGGCGACGCGCTTATCTTCGGGGACCTCTAACAGAGCGAAGTGGTCTTCAAGTTCGGCCAACCAATCTAGAGCTACGACTGGGTCCTCAGTCCCGTTGAATGGGGTGTTGCAGACTTTCTTGAAGTGGCCAAAGTCGAAGGCAGTCACGTCCCTCGCTCTTGGAATTTGCGGTGTCTCTACTTCAAGCACGGGCTGCTCCACCGGAGTCGTTGCTGTTGCGGCGGAATGGTTGGCAGCCAAAGTCTGAACAATCTGATGCAGGGTATCTACCTGCTTCTGTTGGACTGAGAATCGTGCTTCTATATTGTCTTGAAACTTGAGCTGACTCTCTTCCGCTCGCTTCTCGGCCCGTTCATGGCGAGCCTCGTCCCTTTGTTGGTTTTCCCCCAACATCTGCAATATTTGCTGAACGGGATCGATGCTTGGCGTGGCTCGCTGACTCTTTGAACTTCCCGAAGTGCCCGAACTACTCCCTTGGCCTTGCGTTTCGTCCGGGACTTGCGCTGCAGATTGCGCTGGATTCATTCCTTCAAAAGAAGGTAAATGACATTAGGATCATAATGTATTATGGACTTATTGCATGAACGTATCTCATTTTGGCCTAGCGAGTTCAAGAGTTCGCACAGGAATTTGATCGTTAAAGGAACTTTTCCAACACGAAGTCTAAGGAACTTTGAATCTGTGCTCTGATACCACTATGTCACGCCCCGAGGCGTCCCCCGAGTCGTGACCGCCGTGCGGGCCTGGAGTTGCGCCCGCACAAGGCTTTAATGATTTGTATAGCAAGCACATATTCAGAGTACGCAGATAAATTAAAACACAGATTTGAAACATAGAAAAGTTCTCTTTATCGATAATGAACATCTATTACAAACTCCTGAATGAGTCAGCTAATATGCCGAACGGCTTACAAAAGGGTTGACTCAAAATGAGATAGCAGTCCTGTACATTACATCCTTTTATAACTCAAAACGATAAAGACCTCCCGGCTGGAGGATCGCTTTGCCACGGAGCTGCATTTGTGTATGAAGAGTTGCAGCTTCGGACTTCAGAAGGCTTCGAGGCGCGGTGAAGATGCGCTAACAGCTGGACTGGATCGGGAAGACGACTTCGGCTCCTCGCTCGGTTCGCCTTAGTGCGGAGAACCTGTTTCAACGAGGGTCAGCATATCGAAACATGCTGGTGAAGGCGAGCTAGCCTGACTATACCAATCAACACGTTGTTTAGTGAAGCATGCATATTTTGTGGGTTTCTATCTTGCCTTAGTTCATTTACAGTTAAGCAGCATATTGAATTTACTGAAATGAACGTGCCACCGTTCGGTGGATTTTACCTGACCGTCTGAATTACCTGCACAATACTTACCTTGCCTTCCCTGCCACGGAGACACAAGTTAGTATGCAACAGGTTTAAATATACACGATGATCACTGGCATGGTTGCCATTTGGGACGGTAGTCTTTGACGAGAATGGTTTGCAACGTAAGTACAAGAGGTGCTGCAAGCCATTTCCGCCGAACAAGAGACTAGAACAATATGTCTCGCCCGGACCGGATCGATGCCAGTGCCCCAGCATCGTCCGCGAGATGTTTCCCTGTGCACAAGTTGTCCATGATCGAACAAGATACAAGTAACAAGTTATTGCAGTTGAGGCAACAAGAGTACAAGACAAGCAATTGTACAAGACAAGCACAATTCATGATTTATTCCCTAACGAACAAGCATGCAGTTCAGTATCCGTTCGTGAAGTTATTGACAAGCATAATGAACCAAGTCTATTCTCTTTTATCTTGGTTTCTTTTAGTTATTACTCGGTATCGTTTGATCGGGGCAACGGAGTGAAGCTGGAAGCAGAGCTAGCTAATCGGGTTGGTAGCCACTCACTTGGATTTTGGAAGGGAGAAGGAAGGAGGCGCTTCACGACTCCGTTCTTTGGAATGGAAAGTATTATATAGAGCAGGAGGAAGCTTCGTTCACCTGCATTACGAATAGCTCGATTAATACTTCTTCCTCTCTTTCCATTCTCGGAATAGAAGTGCAAGTCAATGAACGAAAACAATGAAAACCATCGAAACCGTTCAAGGAAAACAAGCAAATCCCAAAACCAACTCAAAGCACGAAAGCAACAAGCGACATCGAAAACCGAGGCAATAAAAGATAGCAGCGGAGAGGTCCCTCCTGACTCTGCCGCTAAGCCGATCCCGGGGGCGCAGTCCACTGAATATGGGAATCGATTCCGAAGAAACAAATCCATAACGAGGACGAGTTCTTAATTCAATCTATCCCGATCGAACGATACCGCCTTGTATTTCTTAGCCGCGCTCTCCGCATCGGGAAAACGGGGCGCTACATCGAGAAGGCTCCATATAGGCTCATATATGCGAGGATTGCATGTCGGCACATGTTCTCCTGCAGGCGCATGTTGTGTTAAGTCTGTCACATGGCAAGTCGAGATTTAGGGTTGCTGATGCCCATAATACTCTTGACACGTATCATGCCCCAATTTTAATGACTGCGATTGCATATTGGGAACACCGTCGCTTGGCGCATGGACCACTGAAGGAATAGCGATACACGGTACTGCTGGTGCATGGGAACATTGGAGAAATAGTGATACATGGCACTACAGGCACATGGGAATACTGGAGGAGTAGTGGCGCATGGTACTGCTGGCACATAGAATACTATTTATGAAGCGGTTAGCGTGTGGCCCTGGATCACTTTGGCATATGGGTCTTGATCACTACGACGACTGGCTCTTGATTACTGTTGGAGCATGGTTGTAGATTTTTCATGCTTCTACAGTGTCCACCACAGTTTCTATGTCCAGTCCAAATTCTATCTCCAACTGTGCTACAGTCCAACCCCAAAGCACACAACTGATTCTCCCCTGGATTACCCCTCCGGCAATCACCTACACTAGCTGATGGAGGCATCTTGATGCTTCAGGTAAGCATGGAGGCTTCGTCCGACAGTATATCCCCAAAGTCTTCGCCTTTGTCGTCCTTCCAAAAGTCCTTAGGGTTTCTAAAGTATATCCTGTCGGTGATCTTGTCACGCCCCAGTCCCAAAATGACGAGGGACTGGAGAGGCGTGGCAATGGCCAGCAGCACGCACCGCTGGACAACCCAATTTAATGGATCCATCAGGGCATGCTTAAGCTGTAGTCTAGCAGTAAGGTGTTACAGTCTCAGGTATTTCTAATCTCATCCACAGATAACACAGATTGAAGCCAGAAATAATGTAATGAAACTAAATATGCAACATGAAATAATGTTATCTCGGGAAACAAATCCGAGAATTATTCTGTTACAATTAAGGAAAGACAGGAAATAAAATACTAGAAAATGTAAATACTTTGTAGCTGAAGCCGGTGCTCAGGTGAAGTCTTCGGCCACTATTTCGTCCTCGGTTCCTGGTTCTGTTTCGAGGAGTGCTCCGGTACCGTACACTTCTGGATAGTTTTCTTCAGCTGTACCTGGGGACATCATCCATTCCAGGTCCTCAGGGGACATAGCAAGGTACAGAAAAACTCAAGCCAAATGAATATCAGTGCAGCAATAAGATAATCAGCAGGGTAACCAGCTATGTGATATGCAATATGAGAGCAGCACTAGATCTCAGGCCGAAGCCACTACAAGCTCTGTGTCGGGGAGCCGGTAGCAGCAATAACTATGATCTACACTATGATATATACTATGTTATATATATAATATCAGCCTGTAGTCTGTGTGTCTCTCCCCACCCAATGTAATCACACGTCTCATGTCCATGACACGCATAATCATAACTAATGCAGTAAGTCTGATATCTATGAATCAAATGTCTAAGAATGTAAAGTCTATGTCATAAACATGCAACCTATACAGAATCACCTT
Source organism: Iris macrosiphon (assembly GCA_036927795.1). NCBI lineage: Eukaryota > Viridiplantae > Streptophyta > Magnoliopsida > Asparagales > Iridaceae > Iris > Iris macrosiphon. Next base: position 142,814,175 of record JAYESA010000013.1, on the reverse strand, counting down.
GAATGTCTCAGGAAGACTCTGTCTCATGAAATAGTGTCAAGTGTCCTGGGTTCTGGTGTACTTGATAGGACAAGTACGAGAATTATCGGGTCTCGATATCCATGTCTATGTGACGTTACACAACCCCGCGTACGGAGTTGGCACCCGACTATGATCGGACGCTAAGCACGTCACCCGTTCCCTAGGTTAAGCAGTTAAAACAAGTTTATATTTTAAATTCACATGAAATCAAGTAAAATACTATGTCAAGGATTACTGAGATTTGGCAAGCTTTATTTGTCCTTTATTGCATAATTAAGTCCAGAAAATAATTTGCAAGCTGCAGAGTTTGGCAAGGTACACTTGCCTGTGGTTCCTGTTCCAATTGCGGCTCTGACTTCAGCTGGAATTGCGGGCGGTACTCCGGTTGCTGAAACAAATATCACCATCAGATTCAGAAAATATCAATCAGCTAGAAACGCCTGTCCTTGGGTCCAATTTGGAGACAAGGGCAAAAACGGCAGTTTCGGGCCAAAACGGGGTCCACCGGTGGGCCCGCTTTGCACCGAAAAACGTGTCAGGGTCAACGGTTTTCAAATTCACCAAACTCAGTGTCAACAGGTCAGAAACGCTGATACGAACCCAACGGAACTTTCAGAATTGAATTCCGATGAGCCGATCACGAAATCGCCCGTCGAGCGGGGCTTGTGGGGCCCACGACACGCGATTTCGTCAACGTTCTCAGAATCGAACCAAACTTGACCCACAGGACCAGCGTATCGCTACGAGTCCGATGGCGCAAGTTTCGTCTCGATCCGACGTGTGTGCACAAAGTTAGGTCGAATTGCAGAAAAGGCGGATACGGGGCGATGTCCGCGGATACGCGTTGATTCCGGTGTGCACGCACACCCAAATCGACTTCCGCGAAAACCCACACGTCCGTATCGACGAGGCGCACGTATCTGTGAAGACCGCGCGCGACCAAGTCGTCCCGTTTGGCGGGGCGGACTCGGTTCCGGGGTGAAACAGGGTCTGGGTTTTTCCTGTTTTTGGATCGCGGTGTGCGATCGCCACAGGCCGCGATGCCTCGAACCGTTTGTCCGGACACCGAGAGGGTCATACAGGCTTCGCAACGCAATTTGCGGAATCGAAAACGGAGCTACGAGCAAAAAGTTACGCATACCTGAACCGGGCTGAAAAAGCCGAGATCTCGTGTCCTCGTAGCGTGTCCTGTGTCCAACTGACACAGTGTCCGACACGTACAGCGACGAGGATTAGGGTTAGGGCTTGGCCTTGCGGCGGTGGCTCAGGGCGGAGGGCGGCCGGGGCAGCGTCGCAGGAGGAGGCTGGGGGCGGTGCTGGCTAGGGCGGCGGCCACCGGAGCGGAGGGGGTCGACGGCGCAGGGCTCTCGAACGGTCGGGACGGCGTCGGGGCCTGCTGCGGGGAGGAGAGGAGAAGGGGGAGAGGAGGAGACGCGGTGAGGGTGGTGGTCGGCGGGCGGTTCGCGCAGGGGATGAGGGGAGGTGGAGGTCGCCGGACGGGGTTCGTCGGAGGGGCGTCTAGGGTGGTTAGGGTTAGGGTTACGGGGGAAAGGAGGCGGAGGCGAGGGGTATAAATAGGGGACGAGGCGGGGCTCGGCCGGGGCGACGTGGGCGAGGGGCCGCGCGGAGCGGGGCCGAGCGACGCGGGCGGCCAGGCGACGTGGCCGGAGCGCCGGAAATCGCGCGGGGGTCGTGGGGGACTGGGGACAGGGGTGGAGGTTCCGGGTCGGGCGCGGATCCGGGTCCGGCCGACCCGCCCGACCCGCTAGGGTTTGAGGGTTGGGCTGGGTTAACGGGCTCGGCCCACTGGGCCGGGCCGGGCCCAAAAGCAAATAAAAATTAAAAAAAATAAATAAATAATAATAATAAATAAATAATTAAATAATCAGTAAATTAATTAATAAATAATAATAATTAAATAAATAGTTTTTAGGCATTTAAAAATAGGTCCGGGGTCCGATAAATTCCAGAAAAATTGCCCTAAGTCCAGTTTTTCATTTTACATCCAAAAATATTATTTTCATAATATTTTAATATTGTTTAATACCAATTAAAAATCATTGAATAATTAAAACCCTGTTTTTAATTTACAGAAAAATCCCAGAAAATTCCAGAAAATTATGAAAAATCCAGTTTTTAAAATTTTGAAAAATCAGGGGGTTTACAATCTACCCCCCTTAAGAAGATTGCGTCCTCGCAATCAAAGAATAACCGGTCAACAGAGATGACGCGGTCGCAAGCATCGTTTGAAAACACATCACAAGAAGCTTCAGGGAAATACCGTTTCCCTAAAAATCGAAAGTTTTACACTTTCCAGGAAAATATAGTTAAAACTATAACTTTTATGAAAATCAGGTTGTTATTAACAAGTTACAAATTACTAGGTTGGGGCTGAGGTCACGAACCAACGGACACGAACTACAACAAGACTAAAACGGATAACTATAAATCACTTACTCGCATCAGCGTCCTGCACAGTCATCGCATAAGCTTGTCCTCGTCTTTGAGGTAGATTCCTCTGCTGCTGTTGGGCTTGCTGGAAGAGTGTCGCCTGAGGTGCCAGAGGTGGCCTCGGTGCTGGTGAAGCTGGTTGGTTCGCCCTTGGTGCTCCATCTCGATGCTGGGGACAGTCCTTGGCTATGTGCTGATTGGTGCCGCAAATCAGGCACAATCCTAACTTGCGTCTGCAGTCCTTCTCGACATGACCTAGCTTGCCGCAGTAGTGACAGGTAGGAAGGGTCTGCGAAGCTGTCCTCGGTGGCTGGTGCGTGTGAGATCTCTTTGCAGATTCTCCCGGTGATGATCTGTCTGGTGCTGTGGTGATTGGCCGCTTGAGGCGAGACTCTCTCCTGGTGACGCGTTCCATGCGTCGGGCTGCAGCGAGAACGTCGGAGTAGGAGGTAGGTGCGACGGATCCGATGAGTTTCTGCAGCTCAATGTTCAGTCCGTCGAAGAATTTCTCGGCCTTCTCTTCCTCCGTCGGGATCAGGGTTGGGGCGAAGCGACTTAGACGAATAAATTCCGTGTTGTACTCTTCCACTGTCATAGAGTCCTGAGTGAGACGGTTGAATTTGTCCCGCAGTTCGGATCGTGCGATAGCCGGAATGTACATCTCTTGGAAGAGTCTGGAGAACTCCTCCCAAGTGACTCGGTCTGGTCCGAGTCGCGCCTCCTCAGACAACCACCAGTGGTGCGCGTTGCCTGTCAACTGCATTCGGACAGCAGTCATCCAGCGTTCCCGTGGAAGCTCAGCTGCTTCAAGTTGATGCTGAATGTTGGTGAGCCATTCATGAACTTCTGTGGGCTCTTCCTTGCCGGAGAAAGTGCGGGGCTTCAGTTGGCGGAAGTCAGTGATAGAGCCTGTAGATGGCCGTCGAGCTGGTAGGTTGGCCTGCTCCAGTACAGTTACGATGCTGTCCCTCCAGAAGTTGGCTTCGCGACGCTGAGCCTCGTGTTGGACTTGTTGCTGGGCTTGCATCATCGCGTAGATCATTTGGAATATCTGCTGCCCGTCAATTGGCTGTCCTTGTGGGAGTACGGGGGTTGGTGGGACGAACTGCGGCGGAGGTGGAATGTCATCGCGTCGGAATCGGGAGGTAGGTTGACCTGCCTGCTGGCTCTGTTGAGTTGGTGGAACTTCTCCGACTGGTGTCACTTCGTCGTCATAGGTGACACCTGTAGCTTGTGGGGTTCCGACGGGAGTCTCGTTGCATTCTTGGGGGTCCATTTTCCTGTATAAAAAAATAACCAATAAGAGCCGCACGGGAATCAAGGCAAGATGCAAGTAAATTATTTGAAGTCGATATAGAGATCAAAAACGATTCAAGCAAGTGGATGAGATCCTAAAAACTTATCCTATCTTATTGCAGGCCTGTTCGGTCCCTAAGTTGAAACCGAACAATTTAGTCGTAGACCTGCATGGGCCACCACAAAAACCATGTCACGCCCCAGTCCCAAAATGACGAGGGACTGGAGAGGCGTGGCAATGGCCAGCAGCACGCACCGCTGGACAACCCAATTTAATGGATCCATCAGGGCATGCTTAAGCTGTAGTCTAGCAGTAAGGTGTTACAGTCTCAGGTATTTCTAATCTCATCCACAGATAACACAGATTGAAGCCAGAAATAATGTAATGAAACTAAATATGCAACATGAAATAATGTTATCTCGGGAAACAAATCCGAGAATTATTCTGTTACAATTAAGGAAAGACAGGAAATAAAATACTGGAAAATGTAAATACTTTGTAGCTGAAGCCGGTGCTCAGGTGAAGTCTTCGGCCACTATTTCGTCCTCGGTTCCTGGTTCTGTTCCGAGGAGTGCTCCGGTACCGTACACTTCTGGATAGTTTTCTTCAGCTGTACCTGGGGACATCATCCATTCCAGGTCCTCAGGGGACATAGCAAGGTACAGAAAAACTCAAGCCAAATGAATATCAGTGCAGCAATAAGATAATCAGCAGGGTAACCAGCTATGTGATATGCAATATGAGAGCAGCACTAGATCTCAGGCCGAAGCCACTACAAGCTCTGTGTCGGGGAGCCGGGTAGCAGCAATAACTATGATCTACACTATGATATATACTATGTTATATATATAATATCAGCCTGTAGTCTGTGTGTCTCTCCCCACCCAATGTAATCACACGTCTCATGTCCATGACACGCATAATCATAACTAATGCAGTAAGTCTGATATCTATGAATCAAATGTCTAAGAATGTAAAGTCTATGTCATAAACATGCAACCTATACAGAATCACCTTGAATGTCTCAGGAAGACTCTGTCTCATGAAATAGTGTCAAGTGTCCTGGGTTCTGGTGTACTTGATAGGACAAGTACGAGAATTATCGGGTCTCGATATCCATGTCTATGTGACGTTACACAACCCCGCGTACGGAGTTGGCACCCGACTATGATCGGACGCTAAGCACGTCACCCGTTCCCTAGGTTAAGCAGTTAAAACAAGTTTATATTTTAAATTCACATGAAATCAAGTAAAATACTATGTCAAGGATTACTGAGATTTGGCAAGCTTTATTTGTCCTTTATTGCATAATTAAGTCCAGAAAATAATTTGCAAGCTGCAGAGTTTGGCAAGGTACACTTGCCTGTGGTTCCTGTTCCAATTGCGGCTCTGACTTCAGCTGGAATTGCGGGCGGTACTCCGGTTGCTGAAACAAATATCACCATCAGATTCAGAAAATATCAATCAGCTAGAAACGCCTGTCCTTGGGTCCAATTTGGAGACAAGGGCAAAAACGGCAGTTTCGGGCCAAAACGGGGTCCACCGGTGGGCCCGCTTTGCACCGAAAAACGTGTCAGGGTCAACGGTTTTCAAATTCACCAAACTCAGTGTCAACAGGTCAGAAACGCTGATACGAACCCAACGGAACTTTCAGAATTGAATTCCGATGAGCCGATCACGAAATCGCCCGTCGAGCGGGGCTTGTGGGGCCCACGACACGCGATTTCGTCAACGTTCTCAGAATCGAACCAAACTTGACCCACAGGACCAGCGTATCGCTACGAGTCCGATGGCGCAAGTTTCGTCTCGATCCGACGTGTGTGCACAAAGTTAGGTCGAATTGCAGAAAAGGCGGATACGGGGCGATGTCCGCGGATACGCGTTGATTCCGGTGTGCACGCACACCCAAATCGACTTCCGCGAAAACCCACACGTCCGTATCGACGAGGCGCACGTATCTGTGAAGACCGCGCGCGACCAAGTCGTCCCGTTTGGCGGGGCGGACTCGGTTCCGGGGTGAAACAGGGTCTGGGTTTTTCCTGTTTTTGGATCGCGGTGTGCGATCGCCACAGGCCGCGATGCCTCGAACCGTTTGTCCGGACACCGAGAGGGTCATACAGGCTTCGCAACGCAATTTGCGGAATCGAAAACGGAGCTACGAGCAAAAAGTTACGCATACCTGAACCGGGCTGAAAAAGCCGAGATCTCGTGTCCTCGTAGCGTGTCCTGTGTCCAACTGACACAGTGTCCGACACGTACAGCGACGAGGATTAGGGTTAGGGCTTGGCCTTGCGGCGGTGGCTCAGGGCGGAGGGCGGCCGGGGCAGCGTCGCAGGAGGAGGCTGGGGGCGGTGCTGGCTAGGGCGGCGGCCACCGGAGCGGAGGGGGTCGACGGCGCAGGGCTCTCGAACGGTCGGGACGGCGTCGGGGCCTGCTGCGGGGAGGAGAGGAGAAGGGGGAGAGGAGGAGACGCGGTGAGGGTGGTGGTCGGCGGGCGGTTCGCGCAGGGGATGAGGGGAGGTGGAGGTCGCCGGACGGGGTTCGTCGGAGGGGCGTCTAGGGTGGTTAGGGTTAGGGTTACGGGGGAAAGGAGGCGGAGGCGAGGGGTATAAATAGGGGACGAGGCGGGGCTCGGCCGGGGCGACGTGGGCGAGGGGCCGCGCGGAGCGGGGCCGAGCGACGCGGGCGGCCAGGCGACGTGGCCGGAGCGCCGGAAATCGCGCGGGGGTCGTGGGGGACTGGGGACAGGGGTGGAGGTTCCGGGTCGGGCGCGGATCCGGGTCCGGCCGACCCGCCCGACCCGCTAGGGTTTGAGGGTTGGGCTGGGTTAACGGGCTCGGCCCACTGGGCCGGGCCGGGCCCAAAAGCAAATAAAAATTAAAAAAAATAAATAAATAATAATAATAAATAAATAATTAAATAATCAGTAAATTAATTAATAAATAATAATAATTAAATAAATAGTTTTTAGGCATTTAAAAATAGGTCCGGGGTCCGATAAATTCCAGAAAAATTGCCCTAAGTCCAGTTTTTCATTTTACATCCAAAAATATTATTTTCATAATATTTTAATATTGTTTAATACCAATTAAAAATCATTGAATAATTAAAACCCTGTTTTTAATTTACAGAAAAATCCCAGAAAATTCCAGAAAATTATGAAAAATCCAGTTTTTAAAATTTTGAAAAATCAGGGGGTTTACAATCTACCCCCCTTAAGAAGATTGCGTCCTCGCAATCAAAGAATAACCGGTCAACAGAGATGACGCGGTCGCAAGCATCGTTTGAAAACACATCACAAGAAGCTTCAGGGAAATACCGTTTCCCTAAAAATCGAAAGTTTTACACTTTCCAGGAAAATATAGTTAAAACTATAACTTTTATGAAAATCAGGTTGTTATTAACAAGTTACAAATTACTAGGTTGGGGCTGAGGTCACGAACCAACGGACACGAACTACAACAAGACTAAAACGGATAACTATAAATCACTTACTCGCATCAGCGTCCTGCACAGTCATCGCATAAGCTTGTCCTCGTCTTTGAGGTAGATTCCTCTGCTGCTGTTGGGCTTGCTGGAAGAGTGTCGCCTGAGGTGCCAGAGGTGGCCTCGGTGCTGGTGAAGCTGGTTGGTTCGCCCTTGGTGCTCCATCTCGATGCTGGGGACAGTCCTTGGCTATGTGCTGATTGGTGCCGCAAATCAGGCACAATCCTAACTTGCGTCTGCAGTCCTTCTCGACATGACCTAGCTTGCCGCAGTAGTGACAGGTAGGAAGGGTCTGCGAAGCTGTCCTCGGTGGCTGGTGCGTGTGAGATCTCTTTGCAGATTCTCCCGGTGATGATCTGTCTGGTGCTGTGGTGATTGGCCGCTTGAGGCGAGACTCTCTCCTGGTGACGCGTTCCATGCGTCGGGCTGCAGCGAGAACGTCGGAGTAGGAGGTAGGTGCGACGGATCCGATGAGTTTCTGCAGCTCAATGTTCAGTCCGTCGAAGAATTTCTCGGCCTTCTCTTCCTCCGTCGGGATCAGGGTTGGGGCGAAGCGACTTAGACGAATAAATTCCGCGTTGTACTCTTCCACTGTCATAGAGTCCTGAGTGAGACGGTTGAATTTGTCCCGCAGTTCGGATCGTGCGATAGCCGGAATGTACATCTCTTGGAAGAGTCTGGAGAACTCCTCCCAAGTGACTCGGTCTGGTCCGAGTCGCGCCTCCTCAGACAACCACCAGTGGTGCGCGTTGCCTGTCAACTGCATTCGGACAGCAGTCATCCAGCGTTCCCGTGGAAGCTCAGCTGCTTCAAGTTGATGCTGAATGTTGGTGAGCCATTCATGAACTTCTGTGGGCTCTTCCTTGCCGGAGAAAGTGCGGGGCTTCAGTTGGCGGAAGTCAGTGATAGAGCCTGTAGATGGCCGTCGAGCTGGTAGGTTGGCCTGCTCCAGTACAGTTACGATGCTGTCCCTCCAGAAGTTGGCTTCGCGACGCTGAGCCTCGTGTTGGACTTGTTGCTGGGCTTGCATTATCGCGTAGATCATTTGGAATATCTGCTGCCCGTCAATTGGCTGTCCTTGTGGGAGTACGGGGGTTGGTGGGACGAACTGCGGCGGAGGTGGAATGTCATCGCGTCGGAATCGGGAGGTAGGTTGACCTGCCTGCTGGCTCTGTTGAGTTGGTGGAACTTCTCCGACTGGTGTCACTTCGTCGTCATAGGTGACACCTGTAGCTTGTGGGGTTCCGACGGGAGTCTCGTTGCATTCTTGGGGGTCCATTTTCCTGTATAAAAAAATAACCAATAAGAGCCGCACGGGAATCAAGGCAAGATGCAAGTAAATTATTTGAAGTCGATATAGAGATCAAAAACGATTCAAGCAAGTGGATGAGATCCTAAAAACTTATCCTATCTTATTGCAGGCCTGTTCGGTCCCTAAGTTGAAACCGAACAATTTAGTCGTAGACCTGCATGGGCCACCACAAAAACCATGTCACGCCCCAGTCCCAAAATGACGAGGGACTGGAGAGGCGTGGCAATGGCCAGCAGCACGCACCGCTGGACAACCCAATTTAATGGATCCATCAGGGCATGCTTAAGCTGTAGTCTAGCAGTAAGGTGTTACAGTCTCAGGTATTTCTAATCTCATCCACAGATAACACAGATTGAAGCCAGAAATAATGTAATGAAACTAAATATGCAACATGAAATAATGTTATCTCGGGAAACAAATCCGAGAATTATTCTGTTACAATTAAGGAAAGACAGGAAATAAAATACTGGAAAATGTAAATACTTTGTAGCTGAAGCCGGTGCTCAGGTGAAGTCTTCGGCCACTATTTCGTCCTCGGTTCCTGGTTCTGTTCCGAGGAGTGCTCCGGTACCGTACACTTCTGGATAGTTTTCTTCAGCTGTACCTGGGGACATCATCCATTCCAGGTCCTCAGGGGACATAGCAAGGTACAGAAAAACTCAAGCCAAATGAATATCAGTGCAGCAATAAGATAATCAGCAGGGTAACCAGCTATGTGATATGCAATATGAGAGCAGCACTAGATCTCAGGCCGAAGCCACTACAAGCTCTGTGTCGGGGAGCCGGGTAGCAGCAATAACTATGATCTACACTATGATATATACTATGTTATATATATAATATCAGCCTGTAGTCTGTGTGTCTCTCCCCACCCAATGTAATCACACGTCTCATGTCCATGACACGCATAATCATAACTAATGCAGTAAGTCTGATATCTATGAATCAAATGTCTAAGAATGTAAAGTCTATGTCATAAACATGCAACCTATACAGAATCACCTTGAATGTCTCAGGAAGACTCTGTCTCATGAAATAGTGTCAAGTGTCCTGGGTTCTGGTGTACTTGATAGGACAAGTACGAGAATTATCGGGTCTCGATATCCATGTCTATGTGACGTTACACAACCCCGCGTACGGAGTTGGCACCCGACTATGATCGGACGCTAAGCACGTCACCCGTTCCCTAGGTTAAGCAGTTAAAACAAGTTTATATTTTAAATTCACATGAAATCAAGTAAAATACTATGTCAAGGATTACTGAGATTTGGCAAGCTTTATTTGTCCTTTATTGCATAATTAAGTCCAGAAAATAATTTGCAAGCTGCAGAGTTTGGCAAGGTACACTTGCCTGTGGTTCCTGTTCCAATTGCGGCTCTGACTTCAGCTGGAATTGCGGGCGGTACTCCGGTTGCTGAAACAAATATCACCATCAGATTCAGAAAATATCAATCAGCTAGAAACGCCTGTCCTTGGGTCCAATTTGGAGACAAGGGCAAAAACGGCAGTTTCGGGCCAAAACGGGGTCCACCGGTGGGCCCGCTTTGCACCGAAAAACGTGTCAGGGTCAACGGTTTTCAAATTCACCAAACTCAGTGTCAACAGGTCAGAAACGCTGATACGAACCCAACGGAACTTTCAGAATTGAATTCCGATGAGCCGATCACGAAATCGCCCGTCGAGCGGGGCTTGTGGGGCCCACGACACGCGATTTCGTCAACGTTCTCAGAATCGAACCAAACTTGACCCACAGGACCAGCGTATCGCTACGAGTCCGATGGCGCAAGTTTCGTCTCGATCCGACTTGTGTGCACAAAGTTAGGTCGAATTGCAGAAAAGGCGGATACGGGGCGATGTCCGCGGATACGCGTTGATTCCGGTGTGCACGCACACCCAAATCGACTTCCGCAAAAACCCACACGTCCGTATCGACGAGGCGCACATATCTGTGAAGACCGCGCGCGACCAAGTCGTCCCGTTTGGCGGGGCGGACTCGGTTCCGGGGTGAAACAGGGTCTGGGTTTTTCCTGTTTTTGGATCGCGGTGTGCGATCGCCACAGGCCGCGATGCCTCGAACCGTTTGTCCGGACACCGAGAGGGTCATACAGGCTTCGCAACGCAATTTGCGGAATCGAAAATGGAGCTACGAGCAAAAAGTTACGCATACCTGAACCGGGCTGAAAAAGCCGAGATCCCGTGTCCTCGTAGCGTGTCCTGTGTCCAACTGACACAGTGTCCGACACGTACAGCGACGAGGATTAGGGTTAGGGCTTGGCCTTGCGGCGGTGGCTCAGGGCGGAGGGCGGCCGGGGCAGCGTCGCAGGAGGAGGCTGGGGGCGGTGCTGGCTAGGGCGGCGGCCACCGGAGCGGAGGGGGTCGACGGCGCAGGGCTCTCGAACGGTCGGGACGGCGTCGGGGCCTGCTGCGGGGAGGAGAGGAGAAGGGGGAGAGGAGGAGACGCGGTGAGGGTGGTGGTCGGCGGGCGGTTCGCGCAGGGGATGAGGGGAGGTGGAGGTCGCCGGACGGGGTTCGTCGGAGGGGCGTCTAGGGTGGTTAGGGTTAGGGTTACGGGGGAAAGGAGGCGGAGGCGAGGGGTATAAATAGGGGACGAGGCGGGGCTCGGCCGGGGCGACGTGGGCGAGGGGCCGCGCGGAGCGGGGCCGAGCGACGCGGGCGGCCAGGCGACGTGGCCGGAGCGCCGGAAATCGCGCGGGGGTCGTGGGGGACTGGGGACAGGGGTGGAGGTTCCGGGTCGGGCGCGGATCCGGGTCCGGCCGACCCGCCCGACCCGCTAGGGTTTGAGGGTTGGGCTGGGTTAACGGGCTCGGCCCACTGGGCCGGGCCGGGCCCAAAAGCAAATAAAAATTAAAAAAAATAAATAAATAATAATAATAAATAAATAATTAAATAATCAGTAAATTAATTAATAAATAATAATAATTAAATAAATAGTTTTTAGGCATTTAAAAATAGGTCCGGGGTCCGATAAATTCCAGAAAAATTGCCCTAAGTCCAGTTTTTCATTTTACATCCAAAAATATTATTTTCATAATATTTTAATATTGTTTAATACCAATTAAAAATCATTGAATAATTAAAACCCTGTTTTTAATTTACAGAAAAATCCCAGAAAATTCCAGAAAATTATGAAAAATCCAGTTTTTAAAATTTTGAAAAATCAGGGGGTTTACAATCTACCCCCCTTAAGAAGATTGCGTCCTCGCAATCAAAGAATAACCGGTCAACAGAGATGACGCGGTCGCAAGCATCGTTTGAAAACACATCACAAGAAGCTTCAGGGAAATACCATTTCCCTAAAAATCGAAAGTTTTACACTTTCCAGGAAAATATAGTTAAAACTATAACTTTTATGAAAATCAGGTTGTTATTAACAAGTTACAAATTACTAGGTTGGGGCTGAGGTCACGAACCAACGGACACGAACTACAACAAGACTAAAACGGATAACTATAAATCACTTACTCGCATCAGCGTCCTGCACAGTCATCGCATAAGCTTGTCCTCGTCTTTGAGGTAGATTCCTCTGCTGCTGTTGGGCTTGCTGGAAGAGTGTCGCCTGAGGTGCCAGAGGTGGCCTCGGTGCTGGTGAAGCTGGTTGGTTCGCCCTTGGTGCTCCATCTCGATGCTGGGGACAGTCCTTGGCTATGTGCTGATTGGTGCCGCAAATCAGGCACAATCCTAACTTGCGTCTGCAGTCCTTCTCGACATGACCTAGCTTGCCGCAGTAGTGACAGGTAGGAAGGGTCTGCGAAGCTGTCCTCGGTGGCTGGTGCGTGTGAGATCTCTTTGCAGATTCTCCCGGTAATGATCTGTCTGGTGCTGTGGTGATTGGCCGCTTGAGGCGAGACTCTCTCCTGGTGACGCGTTCCATGCGTCGGGCTGCAGCGAGAACGTCGGAGTAGGAGGTAGGTGCGACGGATCCGATGAGTTTCTGCAGCTCAATGTTCAGTCCGTCGAAGAATTTCTCGGCCTTCTCTTCCTCCGTCGGGATCAGGGTTGGGGCGAAGCGACTTAGACGAATAAATTCCGCGTTGTACTCTTCCACTGTCATAGAGTCCTGAGTGAGACGGTTGAATTTGTCTCGCAGTTCGGATCGTGCGATAGCCGGAATGTACATCTCTTGGAAGAGTCTGGAGAACTCCTCCCAAGTGACTCGGTCTGGTCCGAGTCGCGCCTCCTCAGACAACCACCAGTGGTGCGCGTTGCCTGTCAACTGCATTCGGACAGCAGTCATCCAGCGTTCCCGTGGAAGCTCAGCTGCTTCAAGTTGATGCTGAATGTTGGTGAGCCATTCATGAACTTCTGTGGGCTCTTCCTTGCCGGAGAAAGTGCGGGGCTTCAGTTGGCGGAAGTCAGTGATAGAGCCTGTAGATGGCCGTCGAGCTGGTAGGTTGGCCTGCTCCAGTACAGTTACGATGCTGTCCCTCCAGAAGTTGGCTTCGCGACGCTGAGCCTCGTGTTGGACTTGTTGCTGGGCTTGCATCATCGCGTAGATCATTTGGAATATCTGCTGCCCGTCAATTGGCTGTCCTTGTGGGAGTACGGGGGTTGGTGGGACGAACTGCGGCGGAGGTGGAATGTCATCGCGTCGGAATCGGGAGGTAGGTTGACCTGCCTGCTGGCTCTGTTGAGTTGGTGGAACTTCTCCGACTGGTGTCACTTCGTCGTCATAGGTGACACCTGTAGCTTGTGGGGTTCCGACGGGAGTCTCGTTGCATTCTTGGGGGTCCATTTTCCTGTATAAAAAAATAACCAATAAGAGCCGCACGGGAATCAAGGCAAGATGCAAGTAAATTATTTGAAGTCGATATAGAGATCAAAAACGATTCAAGCAAGTGGATGAGATCCTAAAAACTTATCCTATCTTATTGCAGGCCTGTTCGGTCCCTAAGTTGAAACCGAACAATTTAGTCGTAGACCTGCATGGGCCACCACAAAAACCATGTCACTCCCCAGTCCCAAAATGACGAGGGACTGGAGAGGCGTGGCAATGGCCAGCAGCACGCACCGCTGGACAACCCAATTTAATGGATCCATCAGGGCATGCTTAAGCTGTAGTCTAGCAGTAAGGTGTTACAGTCTCAGGTATTTCTAATCTCATCCACAGATAACACAGATTGAAGCCAGAAATAATGTAATGAAACTAAATATGCAACATGAAATAATGTTATCTCGGGAAACAAATCCGAGAATTATTCTGTTACAATTAAGGAAAGACAGGAAATAAAATACTGGAAAATATAAATACTTTGTAGCTGAAGCCGGTGCTCAGGTGAAGTCTTCGGCCACTATTTCGTCCTCGGTTCCTGGTTCTGTTCCGAGGAGTGCTCCGGTACCGTACACTTCTGGATAGTTTTCTTCAGCTGTACCTGGGGACATCATCCATTCCAGGTCCTCAGGGGACATAGCAAGGTACAGAAAAACTCAAGCCAAATGAATATCAGTGCAGCAATAAGATAATCAGCAGGGTAACCAGCTATGTGATATGCAATATGAGAGCAGCACTAGATCTCAGGCCGAAGCCACTACAAGCTCTGTGTCGGGGAGCCGGTAGCAGCAATAACTATGATCTACACTATGATATATACTATGTTATATATATAATATCAGCCTGTAGTCTGTGTGTCTCTCCCCACCCAATGTAATCACACGTCTCATGTCCATGACACGCATAATCATAACTAATGCAGTAAGTCTGATATCTATGAATCAAATGTCTAAGAATGTAAAGTCTATGTCATAAACATGCAACCTATACAGAATCACCTTGAATGTCTCAGGAAGACTCTGTCTCATGAAATAGTGTCAAGTGTCCTGGGTTCTGGTGTACTTGATAGGACAAGTACGAGAATTATCGGGTCTCGATATCCATGTCTATGTGACGTTACACAACCCCGCGTACGGAGTTGGCACCCGACTATGATCGGACGCTAAGCACGTCACCCGTTCCCTAGGTTAAGCAGTTAAAACAAGTTTATATTTTAAATTCACATGAAATCAAGTAAAATACTATGTCAAGGATTACTGAGATTTGGCAAGCTTTATTTGTCCTTTATTGCATAATTAAGTCCAGAAAATAATTTGCAAGCTGCAGAGTTTGGCAAGGTACACTTGCCTGTGGTTCCTGTTCCAATTGCGGCTCTGACTTCAGCTGGAATTGCGGGCGGTACTCCGGTTGCTGAAACAAATATCACCATCAGATTCAGAAAATATCAATCAGCTAGAAACGCCTGTCCTTGGGTCCAATTTGGAGACAAGGGCAAAAACGGCAGTTTCGGGCCAAAACGGGGTCCACCGGTGGGCCCGCTTTGCACCGAAAAACGTGTCAGGGTCAACGGTTTTCAAATTCACCAAACTCAGTGTCAACAGGTCAGAAACGCTGATACGAACCCAACGGAACTTTCAGAATTGAATTCCGATGAGCCGATCACGAAATCGCCCGTCGAGCGGGGCTTGTGGGGCCCACGACACGCGATTTCGTCAACGTTCTCAGAATCGAACCAAACTTGACCCACAGGACCAGCGTATCGCTACGAGTCCGATGGCGCAAGTTTCGTCTCGATCCGACGTGTGTGCACAAAGTTAGGTCGAATTGCAGAAAAGGCGGATACGGGGCGATGTCCGCGGATACGCGTTGATTCCGGTGTGCACGCACACCCAAATCGACTTCCGCGAAAACCCACACGTCCGTATCGACGAGGCGCACGTATCTGTGAAGACCGCGCGCGACCAAGTCGTCCCGTTTGGCGGGGCGGACTCGGTTCCGGGGTGAAACAGGGTCTGGGTTTTTCCTGTTTTTGGATCGCGGTGTGCGATCGCCACAGGCCGCGATGCCTCGAACCGTTTGTCCGGACACCGAGAGGGTCATACAGGCTTCGCAACGCAATTTGCGGAATCGAAAACGGAGCTACGAGCAAAAAGTTACGCATACCTGAACCGGGCTGAAAAAGCCGAGATCTCGTGTCCTCGTAGCGTGTCCTGTGTCCAACTGACACAGTGTCCGACACGTACAGCGACGAGGATTAGGGTTAGGGCTTGGCCTTGCGGCGGTGGCTCAGGGCGGAGGGCGGCCGGGGCAGCGTCGCAGGAGGAGGCTGGGGGCGGTGCTGGCTAGGGCGGCGGCCACCGGAGCGGAGGGGGTCGACGGCGCAGGGCTCTCGAACGGTCGGGACGGCGTCGGGGCCTGCTGCGGGGAGGAGAGGAGAAGGGGGAGAGGAGGAGACGCGGTGAGGGTGGTGGTCGGCGGGCGGTTCGCGCAGGGGATGAGGGGAGGTGGAGGTCGCCGGACGGGGTTCGTCGGAGGGGCGTCTAGGGTGGTTAGGGTTAGGGTTACGGGGGAAAGGAGGCGGAGGCGAGGGGTATAAATAGGGGACGAGGCGGGGCTCGGCCGGGGCGACGTGGGCGAGGGGCCGCGCGGAGCGGGGCCGAGCGACGCGGGCGGCCAGGCGACGTGGCCGGAGCGCCGGAAATCGCGCGGGGGTCGTGGGGGACTGGGGACAGGGGTGGAGGTTCCGGGTCGGGCGCGGATCCGGGTCCGGCCGACCCGCCCGACCCGCTAGGGTTTGAGGGTTGGGCTGGGTTAACGGGCTCGGCCCACTGGGCCGGGCCGGGCCCAAAAGCAAATAAAAATTAAAAAAAATAAATAAATAATAATAATAAATAAATAATTAAATAATCAGTAAATTAATTAATAAATAATAATAATTAAATAAATAGTTTTTAGGCATTTAAAAATAGGTCCGGGGTCCGATAAATTCCAGAAAAATTGCCCTAAGTCCAGTTTTTCATTTTACATCCAAAAATATTATTTTCATAATATTTTAATATTGTTTAATACCAATTAAAAATCATTGAATAATTAAAACCCTGTTTTTAATTTACAGAAAAATCCCAGAAAATTCCAGAAAATTATGAAAAATCCAGTTTTTAAAATTTTGAAAAATCAGGGGGTTTACAATCTACCCCCCTTAAGAAGATTGCGTCCTCGCAATCAAAGAATAACCGGTCAACAGAGATGACGCGGTCGCAAGCATCGTTTGAAAACACATCACAAGAAGCTTCAGGGAAATACCGTTTCCCTAAAAATCGAAAGTTTTACACTTTCCAGGAAAATATAGTTAAAACTATAACTTTTATGAAAATCAGGTTGTTATTAACAAGTTACAAATTACTAGGTTGGGGCTGAGGTCACGAACCAACGGACACGAACTACAACAAGACTAAAACGGATAACTATAAATCACTTACTCGCATCAGCGTCCTGCACAGTCATCGCATAAGCTTGTCCTCGTCTTTGAGGTAGATTCCTCTGCTGCTGTTGGGCTTGCTGGAAGAGTGTCGCCTGAGGTGCCAGAGGTGGCCTCGGTGCTGGTGAAGCTGGTTGGTTCGCCCTTGGTGCTCCATCTCGATGCTGGGGACAGTCCTTGGCTATGTGCTGATTGGTGCCGCAAATCAGGCACAATCCTAACTTGCGTCTGCAGTCCTTCTCGACATGACCTAGCTTGCCGCAGTAGTGACAGGTAGGAAGGGTCTGCGAAGCTGTCCTCGGTGGCTGGTGCGTGTGAGATCTCTTTGCAGATTCTCCCGGTGATGATCTGTCTGGTGCTGTGGTGATTGGCCGCTTGAGGCGAGACTCTCTCCTGGTGACGCGTTCCATGCGTCGGGCTGCAGCGAGAACGTCGGAGTAGGAGGTAGGTGCGACGGATCCGATGAGTTTCTGCAGCTCAATGTTCAGTCCGTCGAAGAATTTCTCGGCCTTCTCTTCCTCCGTCGGGATCAGGGTTGGGGCGAAGCGACTTAGACGAATAAATTCCGCGTTGTACTCTTCCACTGTCATAGAGTCCTGAGTGAGACGGTTGAATTTGTCCCGCAGTTCGGATCGTGCGATAGCCGGAATGTACATCTCTTGGAAGAGTCTGGAGAACTCCTCCCAAGTGACTCGGTCTGGTCCGAGTCGCGCCTCCTCAGACAACCACCAGTGGTGCGCGTTGCCTGTCAACTGCATTCGGACAGCAGTCATCCAGCGTTCCCGTGGAAGCTCAGCTGCTTCAAGTTGATGCTGAATGTTGGTGAGCCATTCATGAACTTCTGTGGGCTCTTCCTTGCCGGAGAAAGTGCGGGGCTTCAGTTGGCGGAAGTCAGTGATAGAGCCTGTAGATGGCCGTCGAGCTGGTAGGTTGGCCTGCTCCAGTACAGTTACGATGCTGTCCCTCCAGAAGTTGGCTTCGCGACGCTGAGCCTCGTGTTGGACTTGTTGCTGGGCTTGCATCATCGCGTAGATCATTTGGAATATCTGCTGCCCGTCAATTGGCTGTCCTTGTGGGAGTACGGGGGTTGGTGGGACGAACTGCGGCGGAGGTGGAATGTCATCGCGTTGGAATCGGGAGGTAGGTTGACCTGCCTGCTGGCTCTGTTGAGTTGGTGGAACTTCTCCGACTGGTGTCACTTCGTCGTCATAGGTGACACCTGTAGCTTGTGGGGTTCCGACGGGAGTCTCGTTGCATTCTTGGGGGTCCATTTTCCTGTATAAAAAAATAACCAATAAGAGCCGCACGGGAATCAAGGCAAGATGCAAGTAAATTATTTAAAGTCGATATAGAGATCAAAAACGATTCAAGCAAGTGGATGAGATCCTAAAAACTTATCCTATCTTATTGCAGGCCTGTTCGGTCCCTAAGTTGAAACCGAACAATTTAGTCGTAGACCTGCATGGGCCACCACAAAAACCATGTCACGCCCCAGTCCCAAAATGACGAGGGACTGGAGAGGCGTGGCAATGGCCAGCAGCACGCACCGCTGGACAACCCAATTTAATGGATCCATCAGGGCATGCTTAAGCTGTAGTCTAGCAGTAAGGTGTTACAGTCTCAGGTATTTCTAATCTCATCCACAGATAACACAGATTGAAGCCAGAAATAATGTAATGAAACTAAATATGCAACATGAAATAATGTTATCTCGGGAAACAAATCCGAGAATTATTCTGTTACAATTAAGGAAAGACAGGAAATAAAATACTGGAAAATGTAAATACTTTGTAGCTGAAGCCGGTGCTCAGGTGAAGTCTTCGGCCACTATTTCGTCCTCGGTTCCTGGTTCTGTTCCGAGGAGTGCTCCGGTACCGTACACTTCTGGATAGTTTTCTTCAGCTGTACCTGGGGACATCATCCATTCCAGGTCCTCAGGGGACATAGCAAGGTACAGAAAAACTCAAGCCAAATGAATATCAGTGCAGCAATAAGATAATCAGCAGGGTAACCAGCTATGTGATATGCAATATGAGAGCAGCACTAGATCTCAGGCCGAAGCCACTACAAGCTCTGTGTCGGGGAGCCGGTAGCAGCAATAACTATGATCTACACTATGATATATACTATGTTATATATATAATATCAGCCTGTAGTCTGTGTGTCTCTCCCCACCCAATGTAATCACACGTCTCATGTCCATGACACGCATAATCATAACTAATGCAGTAAGTCTGATATCTATGAATCAAATGTCTAAGAATGTAAAGTCTATGTCATAAACATGCAACCTATACAGAATCACCTTGAATGTCTCAGGAAGACTCTGTCTCATGAAATAGTGTCAAGTGTCCTGGGTTCTGGTGTACTTGATAGGACAAGTACGAGAATTATCGGGTCTCGATATCCATGTCTATGTGACGTTACACAACCCCGCGTACGGAGTTGGCACCCGACTATGATCGGACGCTAAGCACGTCACCCGTTCCCTAGGTTAAGCAGTTAAAACAAGTTTATATTTTAAATTCACATGAAATCAAGTAAAATACTATGTCAAGGATTACTGAGATTTGGCAAGCTTTATTTGTCCTTTATTGCATAATTAAGTCCAGAAAATAATTTGCAAGCTGCAGAGTTTGGCAAGGTACACTTGCCTGTGGTTCCTGTTCCAATTGCGGCTCTGACTTCAGCTGGAATTGCGGGCGGTACTCCGGTTGCTGAAACAAATATCACCATCAGATTCAGAAAATATCAATCAGCTAGAAACGCCTGTCCTTGGGTCCAATTTGGAGACAAGGGCAAAAACGGCAGTTTCGGGCCAAAATGGGGTCCACCGGTGGGCCCGCTTTGCACCGAAAAACGTGTCAGGGTCAACGGTTTTCAAATTCACCAAACTCAGTGTCAACAGGTCAGAAACGCTGATACGAACCCAACGGAACTTTCAGAATTGAATTCCGATGAGCCGATCACGAAATCGCCCGTCGAGCGGGGCTTGTGGGGCCCACGACACGCGATTTCGTCAACGTTCTCAGAATCGAACCAAACTTGACCCACAGGACCAGCGTATCGCTACGAGTCCGATGGCGCAAGTTTCGTCTCGATCCGACGTGTGTGCACAAAGTTAGGTCGAATTGCAGAAAAGGCGGATACGGGGCGATGTCCGCGGATACGCGTTGATTCCGGTGTGCACGCACACCCAAATCGACTTCCGCAAAAACCCACACGTCCGTATCGACGAGGCGCACGTATCTGTGAAGACCGCGCGCGACCAAGTCGTCCCGTTTGGCGGGGCGGACTCGGTTCCGGGGTGAAACAGGGTCTGGGTTTTTCCTGTTTTTGGATCGCGGTGTGCGATCGCCACAGGCCGCGATGCCTCGAACCGTTTGTCCGGACACCGAGAGGGTCATACAGGCTTCGCAACGCAATTTGCGGAATCGAAAACGGAGCTACGAGCAAAAAGTTACGCATACCTGAACCGGGCTGAAAAAGCCGAGATCTCGTGTCCTCGTAGCGTGTCCTGTGTCCAACTGACACAGTGTCCGACACGTACAGCGACGAGGATTAGGGTTAGGGCTTGGCCTTGCGGCGGTGGCTCAGGGCGGAGGGCGGCCGGGGCAGCGTCGCAGGAGGAGGCTGGGGGCGGTGCTGGCTAGGGCGGCGGCCACCGGAGCGGAGGGGGTCGACGGCGCAGGGCTCTCGAACGGTCGGGACGGCGTCGGGGCCTGCTGCGGGGAGGAGAGGAGAAGGGGGAGAGGAGGAGACGCGGTGAGGGTGGTGGTCGGCGGGCGGTTCGCGCAGGGGATGAGGGGAGGTGGAGGTCGCCGGACGGGGTTCGTCGGAGGGGCGTCTAGGGTGGTTAGGGTTAGGGTTACGGGGGAAAGGAGGCGGAGGCGAGGGGTATAAATAGGGGACGAGGCGGGGCTCGGCCGGGGCGACGTGGGCGAGGGGCCGCGCGGAGCGGGGCCGAGCGACGCGGGCGGCCAGGCGACGTGGCCGGAGCGCCGGAAATCGCGCGGGGGTCGTGGGGGACTGGGGACAGGGGTGGAGGTTCCGGGTCGGGCGCGGATCCGGGTCCGGCCGACCCGCCCGACCCGCTAGGGTTTGAGGGTTGGGCTGGGTTAACGGGCTCGGCCCACTGGGCCGGGCCGGGCCCAAAAGCAAATAAAAATTAAAAAAAATAAATAAATAATAATAATAAATAAATAATTAAATAATCAGTAAAATAATTAATAAATAATAATAATTAAATAAATAGTTTTTAGGCATTTAAAAATAGGTCCGGGGTCCGATAAATTCCAGAAAAATTGCCCTAAGTCCAGTTTTTCATTTTACATCCAAAAATATTATTTTCATAATATTTTAATATTGTTTAATACCAATTAAAAATCATTGAATAATTAAAACCCTGTTTTTAATTTACAGAAAAATCCCAGAAAATTCCAGAAAATTATGAAAAATCCAGTTTTTAAAATTTTGAAAAATCAGGGGGTTTACAATCTACCCCCCTTAAGAAGATTGCGTCCTCGCAATCAAAGAATAACCGGTCAACAGAGATGACGCGGTCGCAAGCATCGTTTGAAAACACATCACAAGAAGCTTCAGGGAAATACCGTTTCCCTAAAAATCGAAAGTTTTACACTTTCCAGGAAAATATAGTTAAAACTATAACTTTTATGAAAATCAGGTTGTTATTAACAAGTTACAAATTACTAGGTTGGGGCTGAGGTCACGAACCAACGGACACGAACTACAACAAGACTAAAACGGATAACTATAAATCACTTACTCGCATCAGCGTCCTGCACAGTCATCGCATAAGCTTGTCCTCGTCTTTGAGGTAGACTCCTCTGCTGCTGTTGGGCTTGCTGGAAGAGTGTCGCCTGAGGTGCCAGAGGTGGCCTCGGTGCTGGTGAAGCTGGTTGGTTCGCCCTTGGTGCTCCATCTCGATGCTGGGGACAGTCCTTGGCTATGTGCTGATTGGTGCCGCAAATCAGGCACAATCCTAACTTGCGTCTGCAGTCCTTCTCGACATGACCTAGCTTGCCGCAGTAGTGACAGGTAGGAAGGGTCTGCGAAGCTGTCCTCGGTGGCTGGTGCGTGTGAGATCTCTTTGCAGATTCTCCCGGTGATGATCTGTCTGGTGCTGTGGTGATTGGCCGCTTGAGGCGAGACTCTCTCCTGGTGACGCGTTCCATGCGTCGGGCTGCAGCGAGAACGTCGGAGTAGGAGGTAGGTGCGACGGATCCGATGAGTTTCTGCAGCTCAATGTTCAGTCCGTCGAAGAATTTCTCGGCCTTCTCTTCCTCCGTCGGGATCAGGGTTGGGGCGAAGCGACTTAGACGAATAAATTCCGCGTTGTACTCTTCCACTGTCATAGAGTCCTGAGTGAGACGGTTGAATTTGTCTCGCAGTTCGGATCGTGCGATAGCCGGAATGTACATCTCTTGGAAGAGTCTGGAGAACTCCTCCCAAGTGACTCGGTCTGGTCCGAGTCGCGCCTCCTCAGACAACCACCAGTGGTGCGCGTTGCCTGTCAACTGCATTCGGACAGCAGTCATCCAGCGTTCCCGTGGAAGCTCAGCTGCTTCAAGTTGATGCTGAATGTTGGTGAGCCATTCATGAACTTCTGTGGGCTCTTCCTTGCCGGAGAAAGTGCGGGGCTTCAGTTGGCGAAAGTCAGTGATAGAGCCTGTAGATGGCCGTCGAGCTGGTAGGTTGGCCTGCTCCAGTACAGTTACGATGCTGTCCCTCCAGAAGTTGGCTTCGCGACGCTGAGCCTCGTGTTGGACTTGTTGCTGGGCTTGCATCATCGCGTAGATCATTTGGAATATCTGCTGCCCGTCAATTGGCTGTCCTTGTGGGAGTACGGGGGTTGGTGGGACGAACTGCGGCGGAGGTGGAATGTCATCGCGTCGGAATCGGGAGGTAGGTTGACCTGCCTGCTGGCTCTGTTGAGTTGGTGGAACTTCTCCGACTGGTGTCACTTCGTCGTCATAGGTGACACCTGTAGCTTGTGGGGTTCCGACGGGAGTCTCGTTGCATTCTTGGGGGTCCATTTTCCTGTATAAAAAAATAACCAATAAGAGCCGCACGGGAATCAAGGCAAGATACAAGTAAATTATTTGAAGTCGATATAGAGATCAAAAATGATTCAAGCAAGTGGATGAGATCCTAAAAACTTATCCTATCTTATTGCAGGCCTGTTCGGTCCCTAAGTTGAAACCGAACAATTTAGTCGTAGACCTGCATGGGCCCCCACAAAAACCATGTCACGCCCCAGTCCCAAAATGACGAGGGACTGGAGAGGCGTGGCAATGGCCAGCAGCACGCACCGCTGGACAACCCAATTTAATGGATCCATCAGGGCATGCTTAAGCTGTAGTCTAGCAGTAAGGTGTTACAGTCTCAGGTATTTCTAATCTCATCCACAGATAACACAGATTGAAGCCAGAAATAATGTAATGAAACTAAATATGCAACATGAAATAATGTTATCTCGGGAAACAAATCCGAGAATTATTCTGTTACAATTAAGGAAAGACAGGAAATAAAATACTGGAAAATGTAAATACTTTGTAGCTGAAGCCGGTGCTCAGGTGAAGTCTTCGGCCACTATTTCGTCCTCGGTTCCTGGTTCTGTTCCGAGGAGTGCTCCGGTACCGTACACTTCTGGATAGTTTTCTTCAGCTGTACCTGGGGACATCATCCATTCCAGGTCCTCAGGGGACATAGCAAGGTACAGAAAAACTCAAGCCAAATGAATATCAGTGCAGCAATAAGATAATCAGCAGGGTAACCAGCTATGTGATATGCAATATGAGAGCAGCACTAGATCTCAGGCCGAAGCCACTACAAGCTCTGTGTCGGGGAGCCGGTAGCAGCAATAACTATGATCTACACTATGATATATACTATGTTATATATATAATATCAGCCTGTAGTCTGTGTGTCTCTTCCCACCCAATGTAATCACACGTCTCATGTCCATGACACGCATAATCATAACTAATGCAGTAAGTCTGATATCTATGAATCAAATGTCTAAGAATGTAAAGTCTATGTCATAAACATGCAACCTATACAGAATCACCTTGAATGTCTCAGGAAGACTCTGTCTCATGAAATAGTGTCAAGTGTCCTGGGTTCTGGTGTACTTGATAGGACAAGTACAAGAATTATCGGGTCTCGATATCCATGTCTATGTGACGTTACACAACCCCGCGTACGGAGTTGGCACCCGACTATGATCGGACGCTAAGCACGTCACCCGTTCCCTAGGTTAAGCAGTTAAAACAAGTTTATATTTTAAATTCACATGAAATCAAGTAAAATACTATGTCAAGGATTACTGAGATTTGGCAAGCTTTATTTGTCCTTTATTGCATAATTAAGTCCAGAAAATAATTTGCAAGCTGCAGAGTTTGGCAAGGTACACTTGCCTGTGGTTCCTGTTCCAATTGCGGCTCTGACTTCAGCTGGAATTGCGGGCGGTACTCCGGTTGCTGAAACAAATATCACCATCAGATTCAGAAAATATCAATCAGCTAGAAACGCCTGTCCTTGGGTCCAATTTGGAGACAAGGGCAAAAACGGCAGTTTCGGGCCAAAACGGGGTCCACCGGTGGGCCCGCTCTGCACCGAAAAACGTGTCAGGGTCAACGGTTTTCAAATTCACCAAACTCAGTGTCAACAGGTCAGAAACGCTGATACGAACCCAACGGAACTTTCAGAATTGAATTCCGATGAGCCGATCACGAAATCGCCCGTCGAGCGGGGCTTGTGGGGCCCACGACACGCGATTTCGTCAACGTTCTCAGAATCGAACCAAACTTGACCCACAGGACCAGCGTATCGCTACGAGTCCGATGGCGCAAGTTTCGTCTCGATCCGACGTGTGTGCACAAAGTTAGGTCGAATTGCAGAAAAGACGGATACGGGGCGATGTCCGCGGATACGCGTTGATTCCGGTGTGCACGCACACCCAAATCGACTTCCGCGAAAACTCACACGTCCGTATCGACGAGGCGCACGTATCTGTGAAGACCGCGCGCGACCAAGTCGTCCCGTTTGGCGGGGCGGACTCGGTTCCGGGGTGAAACAGGGTCTGGGTTTTTCCTGTTTTTGGATCGCGGTGTGCGATCGCCACAGGCCGCGATGCCTCGAACCGTTTGTCCGGACACCGAGAGGGTCATACAGGCTTCGCAACGCAATTTGCGGAATCGAAAACGGAGCTACGAGCAAAAAGTTACGCATACCTGAACCGGGCTGAAAAAGCCGAGATCTCGTGTCCTCGTAGCGTGTCCTGTGTCCAACTGACACAGTGTCCGACACGTACAGCGACGAGGATTAGGGTTAGGGCTTGGCCTTGCGGCGGTGGCTCAGGGCGGAGGGCGGCCGGGGCAGCGTCGCAGGAGGAGGCTGGGGGCGGTGCTGGCTAGGGCGGCGGCCACCGGAGCGGAGGGGGTCGACGGCGCAGGGCTCTCGAACGGTCGGGACGGCGTCGGGGCCTGCTGCGGGGAGGAGAGGAGAAGGGGGAGAGGAGGAGACGCGGTGAGGGTGGTGGTCGGCGGGCGGTTCGCGCAGGGGATGAGGGGAGGTGGAGGTCGCCGGACGGGGTTCGTCGGAGGGGCGTCTAGGGTGGTTAGGGTTAGGGTTACGGGGGAAAGGAGGCGGAGGCAAGGGGTATAAATAGGGGACGAGGCGGGGCTCGGCCGGGGCGACGTGGGCGAGGGGCCGCGCGGAGCGGGGCCGAGCGACGCGGGCGGCCAGGCGACGTGGCCGGAGCGCCGGAAATCGCGCGGGGGTCGTGGGGGACTGGGGACAGGGGTGGAGGTTCCGGGTCGGGCGCGGATCCGGGTCCGGCCGACCCGCCCGACCCGCTAGGGTTTGAGGGTTGGGCTGGGTTAACGGGCTCGGCCCACTGGGCCGGGCCGGGCCCAAAAGCAAATAAAAATTAAAAAAAATAAATAAATAATAATAATAAATAATTAATTAAATAATCAGTAAATTAATTAATAAATAATAATAATTAAATAAATAGTTTTTAGGCATTTAAAAATAGGTCCGGGGTCCGATAAATTCCAGAAAAATTGTCCTAAGTCCAGTTTTTCATTTTACATCCAAAAATATTATTTTCATAATATTTTAATATTGTTTAATACCAATTAAAAATCATTGAATAATTAAAACCCTGTTTTTAATTTACAGAAAAATCCCAGAAAATTCCAGAAAATTATGAAAAATCCAGTTTTTAAAATTTTGAAAAATCAGGGGGTTTACAGATCTCTTGCATGACCATGATGTCGACCCCTTCTGCGACCTCCCTCTTTAGGGTGGACGATGGGGCAGAAGTTGGCGAAGATGCCAAGTCTGGAGCGAAGCTAGAGGTCTCCGGCTTGAGGTGCTTCTCGTTGGTGTTCCACTTATAGTCGCTGATGGCGCCAAGGAGGATCGCGTTGGAGCACTTATTGGCAGCTAGGGTTTCGGCAGGAAGGGTGCTTCGGTCAGGTCGATGGCGGCACCACTAACGGGGAGCTTATCAAAATGGAGGGAGATTTGCACAAGAGAGGTGGCGAGGGAGAGGACGAACTTAGCGACGAAGATGACTTTCGGGTCGATGCCATCACCGGGGAGGAGAGTGATGGTGTAGCTCCGACGAGTCATAGAGTTGTTCAAGGATGAGAAGAGGAAGGTGTAGCGGTGGTGCGACAATGCAAAGAGGTCGAGGAGGCAGAAAAAAATGGAGAAGGGGCTCAAGCAAGAGCGCCAACTCCCTGCGTCGCCGAGGCCTTTGCCAACAGTGGGCTCGAACAGGAGAAGAAGATGTAGAATAACCAGAAGAAAAAGAGGGATCATTCTAGGTCCACGCATGTTGAAGATAGTTGTTATAAAATTTATAGAACCTAAAATTGATAAAATACTTTATAGATGAACTAAAAATGGCAAAATTAACTACTCCTCCAGAATGGCTGGTAATACCACTTAAGGGAGGATAAACCGTCCACCTAGTGCCGCTAACTATGTCTACTAAGGCTGAGCTTAATAGGAGAAAGAGACTTAATGGGAGCAAAAAACTTGGTGGCAACAACTAAAATGATATATTATTTAATCATGAAAATGCCATGTTAAAGAGAGAGAAACATTAAAGTGAAAATTCTTAGAAAATGTATTTAAATATTGGTTTTCCTCCAAAACCAATATTTAAATGCTGGTTTTGACAAAAAAAATATTTTGCTGCTGTTGTAGCCAAACACTTTTTTTCTCAACAAACATATTCACATTCTGAAAACCATATTATAAATTTTAAACAAACAAACCTTATGTTTCTAATCAATAATATTGTTTGTTTTCCAGAGAAATTAGAATAAGGAAATTTGTACTTAGATGATTACATGTTTACCATAAAATAGTTAATGGTACAATGCACCAACGACCAACATGGATGGAAAAGAAAAGTTCAGGATGAAAAATGAACTAGATAAGGTTTAGGATGATGAGGCTTCGATAATTGCTAAAAGGGCATGTAAGGTTTCTAATGGAGAATTTTCTGAGACTATTTAATAAAGAAACACAAAAGAACGCGATATTTCCATCAAATATTGCCATATGTTCACTACAATTATTTTTGTGCAGCCAATGCATGTTTCACATAGTTTTGCATTTACTTTTCATGATATTTCTCTAATGGAGCCTTGTTAAATGGTTGACACGTCATAACAGTCATTGTAGTCTTATTGATATCAAAGAATATGTTGCTTCTAAAATACGTCGAGTTAGAATATATAACAATGGTTTGTTACACAATCACGAAAAAATACGAAGTTGTCAAAATATATTATATCATCCCATCTTCATCCACGTACATATTTAAGGGAAAAGTAAAATATTACATAAGGGGTAACTAGTCTAACACCACCAAAATATATCTTAATATACCTAAAGAAAAAATTGAACACAAACTGAAAGTTGAGTCTATCCCCAACCAATAATATATATATATATATATATATATATATATATATATATACAACAAAATAAAAAAATATTATTTCCAATGGAATAATTATATACCTATTCCTTATTATTGGGACCAAACAAAGGAAGCTTCGATTATGTTTTGTTCTCATGACCCGCTCCCAAATATTTGGGTACGAGTATGTGAATATGTCCAGGTTATATCGCAGCATTAATTTAGTCCTTTTGGTTATGACCTCAAATAATATATTCATCATAACATAATATTTAATCCACCATATAACATCCAGAATATGTCCATGGTACTAAGGTGTAGATATTGTAGAAGCATGAAAAATACGCTGCAGAGTTATACGCAGTGTTTTAGTGCTGTGTGGCGTAAAATATAACTTCAGAGCCATCGGCGTACAAACAGAGCTTTATCGCTAGTGCAGCGTAAAACATAGCTCCAAAACTACCCGCGTAATGCAGTGTCTACAGGCTGCCTCAGCGTACAAAGGTTGTTACATCGGCTTTATGGCGTAAAACTCATCCGCTTTTAATGCAGCATGGAAGTATACGAGGAATGCTTCGTATTCCTCGAATTAATCTGTCAGATCATGCAGTGAACCTGACTCCTGACAAAAGAGTACTACACGACTATCCAGACGACGGCTGTAATGATGGTGCGGCACAGAGACCCAAACCGTCGTTTAGTGACGTTTTCCTGATACAAAGTGCTTTTACGCATACAAGGGAATACGCTGCCTAGTTTTACACAGGCAGATGTGAGCTTTTACGCTCAGCAGAAGACAAAACGAACTGCCACGTCAAAAGCTGCTCTCGTACAGAGCTCGAGACACGTCTCTGCATTTAATGCTCAGAATGGTGGCAGATCTTCGTACAGAGCTCGAAACACGTCTCTACAGTTAATGCGCAGGATGGGGGCAGATCTCTGCATTTAATGCATGAGATTTGGTTATATTTTCAAAGACTGGACGAGCCACCATTACGGCAAATACGTCCACATCATCACCTTTGCACACTACGCCATCAGGCTATTTTCAGCTATAGGAGCACGCTGTACGCTATCTCCTTGAAATACGTCGACCTGGCTATTTTCAGTTATAAGGAGTACGCCGCATGCTATCTCCTCGGAATACGCCAACTCAGGCTATATTTGCATTGATGCGTAATAGGGCTATTTGGTCCAGAATTAGCTCAAGACCTCAGTCAAGGAAGGAGGATCAGCTATCTTTTACGCTAGCCACCTATCCATACAGCATCAGGCTTCTACGCCTACAAGGCTTCTACGCCTATTTGGCTTCTATGCCAACCTGACAACTATTTGGCTTCTATGCCATGGTGACAGTTATTGGCTTCTACGCCAACCTTTTCTACGCGAGGGACAGCTACCTACGTAGCATTCATGCCGTGATCTTCGCAGCAATTATACGCATTATCTCTTAATAGGACACGCGTCACACGCAGGTTCAGAAGATCATTCATACGTGGGTAGCGGTTATTGTAACCGCCGCGTAAAAAGTGCCATGCTCTCCACTATCCGGCTTCTACGCCGACTGGATGGTTACTATCACTAAACCCTATAAATAGAGACCTCTATTGACAGAGGTCCGGGGTCAAAAACTCCAGGATCGAAGAATTAGGGCCGAGAAGTCGAAAAACCGAAGAACAGAGAGAAAAGAGCTCAGACAGAGAGTAGTGATCGACGATTTTGGCATCTAGCATCCACTCCCTCTTGTAATCTTTGAAGCATCTCCTTATTCTACAACACTTCTTCATCATCGTGTGGTCCAAGGGACAAAGTGATCGACTGCAGATCAGACTCCTATAGCAATATTTACCTAGATTAAAATTTGTACTTAACATCCTCGTATAGGATTAATAGTACTTCTTGTTTGTAAACCTAAGAAAGGGTTTTTGTATAAACCTAGTTTTATTTCTTTCATTTATTATCAAACACAAGATGGTGACTCTGCTGGGGACCTCTTTCTCATCTGACGAGAAAGCAATTGCTCAATACGATGAAGTATCAGTAGGATCCATGAAGAAAACCTTGGTCGTCCAGTTCGACCAGTCTGCCTACGAAGATATGCTGCGAGCAGGGGGTAGCTCTCACTCTCTCTCTGTCCAAGACAACAGGAAGCTGTGTTAGGTCTGGATGCCCAGGACATCCCCTACCATTCCTGCCGACTTTCCGGTTTCTCCGACCAACCAGGTTGTAGCTGCGCAACCTTCGCGCTCCGCGCGTAAAGCTCTGTCTCCCGTCTGTGACGTGGCAGACAAAACTTCTAACAATGCCTCAATGCTAGTCCAGAAGTCTACTCTGCGCCCTGCGCGTAAAACTCAGTCTCCCGTCTGTGACGTGGCAGACAAAACTTCTGGTGAGGCCTCAGTGCTAGTCCAGAAGTCTACTATGCGCTCTGCGCTTAAAATTCAGTCTCTCGTCTGTGACGTGGCAGACAAGATTTCTGATAATGCCTTAGCGCCAAATCAGAAATTCCAAACACGATCTATGCGTAAGAATGCATCTTCCCTCCGCGGAAAAGCAGATGGTCCCTGCAATCTACGCAAGGGAAAACAAGTGGCGGACTACTCAACTTCTTGGCCTTTACGCTAGCAAGGGAAGAATATGCCCGCTCTCCAGATTACGCGAGAAGCGGATGGCCGATTGAGGGCCTCCTCAGTTTTATGCCAGCCTGAGCAGAGCTCCAAAATACGCCAGATGAAGCCCCTCTACGTAAAGAAGGCTCGGTTTGCGAAAAGGCACACTCCTCGGGGATCTTCTGCTACTTATATGGCTAACCTGATGTACACGGGTGGCAGGGGAAAAGTTATGGTTCCTAATATCCGCGTGCCAAATAATGTGAATAGGAGGAACAAGCCTTCTTCTTCTTCTGTTAAAACTCCTGACTTGCATGAATATCTGATCCAGAAGCGTAAGGAGAGGAGATCTTCCAGCATGTCTACTACGCCTCCTAGGGAGCACTATTGTAATAGTCATAGGATTATAGTTAATTATTGCTGCTCTGAAGCAAAACGATCGGGTTTCGACCGATTGAACTACTCTCTGTCTTTCCAGGAAGAAGAGCCCGCACATGCATCAGTGAACATGGCTTCACATGTTCCTAGAGGAAGGTCGAACTCAAGACGTCATCCCTCTAGAACTCCAAGCCAAAGGAGATTCGACAAACTCCTTAAGAGCACTGAAGCTGGGGTATTCCAAAACACCCGTTCGAGGTCACGACAACCGGCTTCGTACTCTTCTGATTTTGATACTGGGGGTCGCCAGTTTCCCGAATCAGATGCTGAAAGTATAGAGTCAACTTCTACAGAGACTTATACTAACCCTTCAATGACACCCAGGGAAATGGGAGTCTATGCCATTGGAGATGAACGCGAAGAAGCTTCCCTGTCAGGAAGCACTGAGCAACGCATTGCTGTACTGGAGATATCTCTGAAGGAGATACAATCCATGATGGAGAATATGCACCAGATGATGCTGACTCAACACACAGCTGCTATGGCTCAAGCATCGGTCCCTCCAACTCAGATACATGTGGGGGTGGACTTACCACCATCCAACGTAAATCAGGAGCCTGCTCTAGATCAAGAGTCAGCAGCTCCCCCACTTCCTAACTCGGAGAATGTACTGCCTACTGTTGGAGCTACAGTACAACCGATCCCTCATTACTCTGTGGTCCCGCTACCGGCTGAAGATCCAATGCAGAAAGTATGGGAGTTGAAAGCCCAATTTGATGCCTTGAAGCACAAAGATCAGCTCAAGAAATTAGGAATCAACCAGCCTTACCCCGCTATTTGGGATGAGGTCCCTTTCCCTCCTAAATACAAACCACAGACTATGGCTTTGTTTGAGGGAAAAACATCACCGAGCCAGTACATGAACTACTTCAGTATGATGACGGTGTTATTACAAGGGAATGACGCCCTCCTCACTCGAGTGTTCAAGGGCTGCCTCTCGGGAGTGGCTTATCAGTGGTACCTTAGTCTTGCGGATAACTACATTACTTCCTTTAAAGATTTCAAGACTTTATTCTTTGCACGATTCTACGAAGGAGGGATGGACATGTCTATGTCCTCTCTCATCGAAGTGAAGCAGAAGGAAAAAGAGAACGTTCGCACTTTTATCGAACGTTTTCGTCAAGCCACTTTGCAAATGCCTCCCGGAGTTTCAGACTCAGCATTGGTGGACATTTATAGAAAGAACCTTCTTCCGGTGATCTCAGTGTTCACAGGACCATATCAGTTCCATGATTGGCCCTCGTTCATCATCTCAGCGGTGGCCGCTGAGGACAACAGTCGGAAGGTGCGTGATAATGGCATCATGATCTCTGCCTCCGATAGAGGCAAAAGGTCATCCTTCAACAGCGACCATCCTAAAGGTGCCAAAGGAAAAGAAGCTCTGGCGATCAATACGTCCAGGAAAAAGACTACGGCAACCACACAGACGAAACCTGGGTATTCCAGGCCCGTTGAAGTATACTCTTTCGACGACGACGATATTCCGAGCATCTTTGAGTGTCTCGTCAAAAGCGGCAAGATTACCCTCCCTGAGGTAAAGCGGCCTAATGAAGTCGGCAGTACCAATAACCCCAAGTACTGTATCTTCCATAGATACATACATCACCCCACAAAGGTGTGTTATGTACTAAAGAGGAAGATCCAGGAGCTGATCGATGCTAAGGCCATCACTCTGCGCAACAGCGAGAAGACGGTAACAGCCAACATGATCTCTCTGCAATTTGGCAATCTGCCTCCCTAAGAAGTCCCGGATGGTGTTATACCTATTTCCCGGACAACGATGAACATCGTTAATCTCCCTCCAGCCAGGGGTCAAAATCATGACCTGGTACCCCTAACTACCCAAAGGGGAGAGATTATGTGGGTTCATCCAGATCTGGTGTCAGAGATCGAGGAAGAGACTCAAGCTGCTAACGCTAAGTCAGAAAAACTTAAAGCGTAAACTATATCACATGGTTATGGTACACTCGACATTAGAAGATGAGGTTTTGGCTACTGGAACCCGTTCAAGGAAAGCTTACCTCAAGGACTATGGAGCAAGTCAGGAAGATGCATCGGCAGACGCTTCAGCTGCCAAGCCTTCAGAATCGGAACCCGCCATACCAGAAGCCAGTCCTTCGAGACCAACTTCGGCGGACAAGGGGAAGCAAAAAGAAGTGCGCTTTGATAAAACTTTGAAAAATATTCAAAACAAAGGTTTAAAGAAGCCATACAACTTTGACATCCTGGCCCAATTGGCTAATACACCAGTCAGGTTGTCCATCTTCGAACTACTCAGGCTTTCTAAAGACACTCGTCAAGTCCTGAGTGAAGCATTAATGCAGACGGATGCATACTTGACCCAGCTCAAGTCCCCTGATGAAGAACCTGTGGCATGTCCTCATGGAGGTGGTCCCGAATATCAATTTTACCCTAGATGACATGCTGTTAAAACATAACAGGCATGATAGACCCCTCTATTACATCGGATATGTCGGTTCCATGGAGGTCGACCGGATTCACATAGATCCGGGATCATCGATCAGCATCATTCCTCATAGTCTGCTCAGACCGCTGAGGATTCCTACCTGGATTCCTACCAGCGAATTAGCTTACACCACCACTACAATCGTAGGCTTCAACGCCAGAAAAAGTAAGCCATTGGGAAAAAATCGTCTGAGGATCCAGATTGGCGACCTCAGATCAGTGGCTACAT
Organism: Iris macrosiphon; assembly: GCA_036927795.1. Taxonomy (NCBI): domain Eukaryota; kingdom Viridiplantae; phylum Streptophyta; class Magnoliopsida; order Asparagales; family Iridaceae; genus Iris; species Iris macrosiphon. The sequence goes on along the minus strand of JAYESA010000013.1, from coordinate 142,780,630 downwards.
GCTATGTCATTGATTCAGAGGTGTCCTACAATATTCTGCTAGGCAGGCAATGGATCCACGACCACAACATCGTTCCTTCGACTCTACATCAATGCTTTAAATATATAGATGCCCAAGAAATAATACAAACGAAGTTTGCTGACCTGAACCCGTTTAAAGGAGTAGAATCCTACTACTTCGATGCCATGTTGTACACTCAAGACTACATGGAGGAGGTATCTGGCGAGATAGAAGAGGAATCCCACCGGGAGCCAGAAGAACCCTTTGCCAAGCAACATCTGTCAATCAAGGTGAAAGGGCGAACTACTCGTCCGAAAGCCATGGAACCCATGGCTATCCACCTGAACAAAACCAGGTCAGAAAAAGGAGGTGATCCTCTAGTGATCACTTTGAACCAGAAACCTCCACCTTTGGTCATCAACCTTCGGCGTAACAAGCAGCCGGCTGATGTAAATATAACCGGAAACGTGGTTTCTGATGATAATAAAGATCCTCTTTTCCAATATATTGATACTCAAATTCCAAAACAGGAATCCTTTTCCCATGACGATATAGAACCTATAGCACAAAAATTCTTGAAAGCTATAGATTCCTATCATCCGTATGTGTGGGAAGTAGCGTCATCATCTAATGTCAACACGACATATGGACCACATAAGGATTCTATCTTCATTGTCCCACCTACTCGCAGCAGTCAGCATTCAACAGTCTTCGGTCGCATACGCCATGAACCGACTGTACAAGAAGATTCTCCCGATAACGATGCTGGTAAAATGCAAGTTCACAGATACAGCCCGCAAGCTTTAAAGATCATGCAAAGTATGGGTTATGACTTGAAGCTGGAACCAGGCCTCAACTACGGGAAAGGCAGACGAATACCATTACATGGTGAGCCCTACTGTCAACGAACTCATTTCGGGTTAGGGTATACCACCTCCCTTGCAACTTCTGAGTCAAATGAGGATATCTTTTCCTCTTCTTAAAACGGCTTGTCGCCCTCCGGCTCATATGATGCTCTTGAACGAGCATTATCAGTAAATACGGTATTGGCAGATTCCTTTGAAGCAGACGAACAAGAATCTGAACTGTTTAAGAATGACTCTTGGACTCAGCAAATGGATACACAGTGGGAACTCCGGTTCGAGCAGAGAGAACCTCCCACTAAAGATAAAGTTATCCAGATTAATGTTGGGGATAAACTATTGCCAAAGCTGATATTTATCAGTAATAATCTTTTCGAAGAAGAAAGGAAAGAAATAATCTAGCTGATAAGAGAATATATCGACGTCTTTGCGTGGAATTATGAGGATATGCCAGGTCTTGATCCAAAGGTGGCTACTCATAAACTCAATATATTGCCCAATTTGAAGCCTGTGAAGCAACACCAACGCCGGTTCCGCCCGGATATGATGGACGCCATTGAAGCTGAAATCAAGAAGTTGATAGCCTGCGGTTTCATCCGAGAAGAACAATATCCTGACTGGGTCGCCAATGTTGTCCCAGTCATGAAAAAAAATAGGAAAGTACGTGTCTGCATAGATTACCGAGATTTGAATGCAGCCTGCCCCAAGGATGAATTTCCTCTTCCCATCACAGACGTCATGATCGATAATACATGCGATTTTGAATGTATGTCTTTCATGGACGGATTTTCAGGATACAATCAAATCAAGATACATCCTGAAGACGAGAAACATACTATCTTCCGGACACCATTGGGGGTATATTGTTATACGGTCATGCCCTTCGGATTGAAGAATGTCGGGGCTACGTACCAACGGGCTATGAGTGACATATTCCACGAGCATTTACGCAAAACAGTGGAATATTACGTAGACGATATAGCTGTCAAAAGCTGCATCAAGGATAATCACATCCAAGACTTAAAGGCAGTGTTTGAGTTGATGCGAAAATATTAACTCAAAATAAATCCTACAAAGTCCTTTCTGGGTGTATCTAGTGGCAAATTCCTGGGATTTGTCATTACCGCTAAAGGCATTCAAGTGGACCCTGATAAAGTCAAGGCTATCTTAGAAATGCGACCACCCCGTAATCTGAGGGAACTCAGGGGATTCCAAGGTCGTCTGGCTTATATCCGGAGATTCATATCCAACCTCTCTGGGAGATGTCAACATTTTTAACGTCTCATGAAGAAAGGTGTATCTTTTCTATGGGACGAAGCCTGTCAGCAAGCGTTTAATGATATCAAACGCTACCTCACTAATCCTCTAGTTCTGGTGCCTCCCGTCATAGGAAGACCATTCTTGCTGTATGTTCGAGCGATGGATCATTCCCTGGGAGCTCTCCTCGCACACAAGAACAATAAGGGTCATGAACATGCTATCTACTATTTAAACAGGATGATGGTCGGAGCTGAACACCGGTACAATCCAGTGGAAAAGGAATGCTTGGCCCTGATGTTCGCCATTCAAAAGACGTAACATTACGTCACAGGCCAGACTATTCATATCATCTACAGGATCAATCCTCTTCGGGTATTGATGAACAAGCCAAGTGTTCTTAATTCTCGACTCGCGACTTGGGTGATGTTATTAACACCGTATGACATGGTGTACATCCCTCATAAGTCCATCAAAGGCCAAGCGTTGGCTGATTTCCTAGCTGCTCATCCGATCCCGGAGACCTCCAAGCTATACGAGGACATTCCCGACGAAGTTGCAGAATGTAATTCCACAATGGAAAGTGATACATGGCAACTATTCTTCGATGGTGCCTCCAGGACTGGTCCTAGGGGAAACGTGGTTTCAGGAGTAGGAATTGTCCTGGTCACTCCCGATAAACTCGTCATATATCGAGCATATTCTCTTAGCGAGCCATGTTCTAATAATGTGGCAGAGTATAACGCTCTATTAATCGAGCTCCAAGTCGCTAAAGAATTGGACATCGAATCTCTGGAAGCTTTCGGTGATTCTCTGCTGAATGTCAATTAAGTCAGAGGAATATATGAAGTCCGGAATCCAGACCCCATCCCTTATCACCAAGCAACGATCGAAATAGCTATGACTTTCAAAGGGTTCTTCCTAGAACATGTGCCTCGATCTCAGAATCTGGAGGCTGATGCCCTAGCCAGTCTAGCTGCAGATTTAGCTATTCCTATAAGAAGGCAGAATTCGGTGATCCTTCTTAACAGAGATTTATTCTGTGTAAAAAATAACTTTCTCATAGAGCGCAGCTACGCTGTGAACACCGATCCTCCCAAGAGAGACTGGAGAAGTCCCTTTATAGATTTTGTGGCATACGGAATCTTGCCGGAGGACCCTAAAGAAGTAGTATCCGTCAAAAGACGATCATTGCGCTTCTATTTTGATGCTTCTTCACAATGTCTATATCGTCGGACCTACGACGGACTGCTATTAAGATGTCTCTCCGATGACGAGGTACAGCAGATTATCCGTGAAGCTCACGACGGCGTATACGGAGCACATCAACCCGGTCCTAAGCTACAGGATCGTATCAGGAGGATGGGCTATTACTGGCCTACTATGATCACAGATGCAATAAAATATACAAGAAAATGTAAAGCATGTCAGGTCCATGCAGATTTTATACATCAACCTTCTGAACATTTATACCCTACAATAGCATCCTGGCCTTTTGAAGCATGGGGTATGGATATCATTGGTCCTATTCACCCGTCTTCTTTCAGAGGTCACCGGTTCATACTGGCCATCACGGATTATTTCTCCAAATGGGCAGAGGCAGTTCCTCTTGGTGAGGTGAAGACATCTAACGTGATCAGCTTCATCAAGCATCATATCATTTATCGCTTTGGGATACCCCGAAGGATAATTCATGACAATGGGCCTCAATTCATCAGCCAAGCGTTTCACCAATTTTGCGATAAAAATCGGATACAAAATGTGGCCTCTACTGCATATAATCCTGCTACTAATGGTTTGGCGGAAGCTTTCAACAAAACCATTATCAAACTCTTAAAAAAGTATGTCTCTTCGAACAAAAGAGATTGGAATGAGAAGCTAGGAGAATGTCTCTGGGCATATCGCATAACGGTACGAGCACCGACGGGTTGTACCCCATTCTCATTGGTTTACGGGAGTGAAGCAGTTCTCCCCATCGAAATCCAAGTTCCGTCACTCAGAATAGCAGTGGCTAATGAGTTGACGCAGGAAAAGAATGACCTATTAAGGCTTCAAGAGCTAGAAGGATTAGATAAAAATGCCTCCAAGCTCAACAGCGCATCGCGTTCTACCAGGCACGCATTTTCAGAACTTTTAATCAAAAAGTAAAGGAAAGAGTGTTCAAAGTTGGCGAGCTAGTTTTAGTTGTGAGAAGGCTAATGATTATTATTCACAAGAGTAAGGGTAAATTCCAACCCAAATGGGAAGGCCCTTATGTGATCGAGACGACGTTCTCAAACGGCGCTTACAGATTAGCTAAGCCTAATGGAGACTTATTAATGGCTCCTATCAACGGCAAATTCCTTAAGTGGTACTATGCTTAACCTCCTTTGCTCAAATGGAGTATGGTGTAGATCTCATTCTGACAATACTACTTCCAAAACAAAACTAGTTGGATCATATTCTATCATGTGCATATAACCTCTGAATAGATATGTTTAACTAATTTGGAACTTCAAAACCTATCACGTCCATATTACCTCTGATAGTGTTTTGCGTACAAATTTTAGTTGGAGCATATTCTATCATGTCCATATAACCTCTGAATAGATATATCCAGCTGAAGCTTACCGAAAGTATATCACGTCCATATTACCTCTGATATCACTTTCACCCTAGCCTGTCATTTATATTCCAAAATGATGGGTCCACAAAGTCAGATAAAGCCTCTTTATTATTCCCAGAAAGAGCAAAATTACATAGAAAAGCAAAAAAAAGGTACATCATTTGGGAGGAGCAGTTAAGTCGCGAATCTGCTGCGCCAGAGTAACCATTCTCTTATCCCTGAGTTCAAGACGTCGGCGCGAGCCCGCTCCAATCTTGCCGCCTCATTGTTCAAAGCAGATAGCTCGGACCGAGCATGTACAAAACCTGCGTGGATGACACCCATATGTGTCAGGTTTTGCTGAGCCGTCTCCATTCGATTCTTCAGCACATCTCGAGATGCCGACAAAGAGAGAGCCTTCTCCTTGGCCTTAGCGAGGTCATCTTCCAATTTACGGACCCTCGTTGCCTCTTTCTCATATTCGGCCTCGCACTGAGTCAGCTGGAGAATGACATACTCCAATTCGGCACGCTCTTGATCCATCTCCTGCTACTGTTCCTGAATGGATTTGTTCAGAGATTCCATCTGCCCAGCAAGCTCTGCAGTTAATGAGTCATACCTAGCTTGAACGAGACCGTCGATGCTGCCTCAAGATAGTTGTAAATAATCGTTAATGGGTTGTTCCAAACCATTAACTATTTGCTCTAGCGCATCAGCTCTGTCATTATCGTTGAAGTATCTAATCTGTGCTATACTGAAGTTGGAGGACGTCTTCAGAGCCTCGAAGCTTAGATTCTTCTCCAGCACCATCGATATCAGCGTTTTCAAAACGCTTGAGAACTACTCAACTAACATGGCAAGATTCGAATGGGTGCTGGGAGTGGCTGCAATTTCAGAGAATCCCCTTCCAGGAATGACTATAGACGATGTTGCCACAATCGTCGCCTCAACAGATGGTGCAACAAAAGAAGATGTGCCAACAACGGACGAAGTAACCGGCATACTTAAAGGAGTCATTGTCGTAATGACAGACTCCATTTCGGGCGAGCCGGCACCCAAAAATATTTCCTCTTCGAAGTCGGACTCCTCCATGTCATCAGCAGGAGCTGAAATAGAGCCAAAAGGCGCGTCAACACTGCCCTCCCCGTAGATGTCTTCCCCTGAAAAGAAGACAAGAGAAAGTTAATATCAACATGATGTTAATTTTTCTAAAGGAGGCATAAAGACGATATTTACCCATGGCCGATGGTATATATATCGCGTCTGCAGCCAGTATAGCTAAATCATTTCTTAATGATGCTAAGCGAGCTGTCATACCTGGAGAGGAGGGTGCACCAAATGACGACTGAGGGCAGTCATCCAAGTCTTCACCCAGATCCAATCGAGGTTCATCAGGTGAAATATCGCTGGGTATACTTACAGACGCGGCATGGGTTTCTCCCGTTACTGGTCTGGATAAAGGTATCCTTATTTTTCTTGGCCTTGAAGGCAATCTCGCTCCACTACCTGAAGCGGTAGCAGCGACAGCAGCCTCAAGCAAGGATTCTCCGGCACTGCCAGCCGGAACTGTAGAGGTTCCCTCTCTAAAAGGCGAGGAACCTCTAATCAAAAGATCGTCTCCAACAGGGAAAACAGCAGGTTCACTTCTAGGAACCTCAGGATGGGAAGTCCTGACAGGACCACCAACCATATTCTTCTTCTTGCGAGGGGAAGTCTCCTTCAGAACAGGAGCCCTTCGCTTACCAGAGATAACCAGAGGCCCTGCAGGCGAAGGTATTTCGTCTCTCGGTACTGCCAACAAAGGCTCATCTGGATTGACAGAATCTTCACCCTCGTCAGAGGAAACTAAGGGAATTTCGTCTCTTCCTGCGGACTTAGAAGAGGGCATCCTAAAACTTCCACGCATATCAAAATCGTGATGGAAGGTATTGTTTGCCACGTAAAACTGGACATACGAATGGAGAATGCGCAACTCCATGGAGAGAGAAGTCGCAGGTATGGTGAAGGCCGCTCCAGTGCAACCCATTATGAAGTATCGCCATCCTCTCGCTCTATCAATAAGTCCACCCCTGGACTTGAAGCTGGTGACGGCATTACCTACATACAATTGATCATACCCAAACTGCCTGGCAAACCGACTAGGCAGGTAGGGTTCCAAGAAGCATTGGTCTTCACTTCTGTACAATAAATGGGAAGGTATAATGCAGACCAACCAATTAAAAGCTTCAGGAGAAAGAACGGTCTTCCCTTCACCTGAGTCCTGAAACCTACTCCCCTGTTGATTGAGATGTACAGAGGGGACAGTGCAGAAGAGCTTCCAGCTGTGAGCAAAATTTAACGCTCGTCGACAGTCTAAAACTGTGGTCACGTTCCAGGTGGAATTCTTGTAATTCAGTAAGAAGTTACTCCCTGAACTACTGCCAGAGCCTGGAGACATCACCTTGGGGTTGTGGAAAATTAACCATCCCATCAAATATAGGAACGGTAATTCCACCCTGGGAAAACTGTCACGCCGTGTCTCATCGGTGAGCAGTCCATCGGTAATGGCCCTCGGGTCAGCTTGTATGCGGCATACCATGGCAGGGAGCAAGCCCAGTCTTGCCCCGAACACCAGACGCACTGCAGGCCATAAGGTGTTGCGGTGAATGCGATCCGAAGATGTAATGCCTGGTACTACCAATCGAAGCAGCCATACAGAGAGGAAGCCAACCAGTTGAGCTTCCTTGGAGCGAGGCCTGCGACAATGTCTCAAATAACTGTAGGCCTTAGTGCCTGCAGGATATTTCCCTATCCCTTCGTCGAAAATTTGATCTGAAGCCCCAGCGTCTTCAATAAGGTCATCGACTACTTGAGCACTAAGCACGCTCAGAAAGCTCAGAGGCTGATCCTTGCTATCCACGACTTTGTCTGGCTTAGCAGCCCTGCCCCGGTGAAAGAAGAGGTAGGACGCCCATATATTGGTATTAGCCAAATCAGAGGGCTCATTATAAAAGGCGGTGCAAGCAAGGTAGTGGCACATCAGCTCCTGGTACACTGCCACCACCCGAGGGTCTGTATCCCCCAGCTCCCAATTTGTGAGAACATACTCTTCATAAGGAGTATCCCCCATTGGCAGTCTCAAAATCTCTGCCATTTCGTGAAGGACCAATCCCAACTCCCCCAGTAGAGTGGCAAAAGTCCCGGTGAGTGAGATATATCGCTCCATCAAAGCCAAAAACAGGTTGGGATTGAGAGGTAACCCAACACTGGTAGCACTCACAGCCGCATACAGACCAATGCTCTCCAGCTCAGTCTAAAAATGCTTCAGGGCCCAGTCAGCTAAACGAGCCCATCGAAGATTTGTAGGGGTAACCCACCCATTGGTCCGAGGATTAACCTTGGGGTATACTCCCCCATGCCCCATGAAGTCATTGCAGAAAGTCGGTAATTGGACTGGTTGGAGCAGTGAAGTATCTTCACTCAGGACACTGCCCGGATACAATCCCCTGAACGACATTACAGAGCCGGAATGGTGGCTGACAAATGACCCTTGGTCGGATCCTTTCTGGTAAAATATCTTCCCCGGCTGGCCGTAAAGATTGGGAGTCAGAGTCCACGACATATTCCTCGGATGCGTGGCATGGAAGAATGCCGAGATAGGGTAGTCTCTTAGCATCCTGGGCAGATACAGGACCAGGCCCCCGGCAGAAAAAACCCAGAGTTCTTTCTTGGGCTTCGTCTGGGATTGTTTGTCAATCATATCCCCGAAGAGAAAAGCCGGTTTTATATATTGTGTCCCGTCTATATACGCCAGGGGCTCTCCGTTGATCATGCTCAACAGCATCCGCTCTCCTTGAGACGATATCAGGATTCCCCTTCCTTTAGGATATTGGGGTCCAGAAATAGGAAATGTCACATTGGACAAATCCTCCAGGTAATTGGAATGCAGCATCCCAGCAGCAGAACCCATCACCTCAGCCAACGGAGATACATGCAAGTTAACTACAAAGTACAAGAAAAATACGTCAGTTTCTATACTAGACCTCACAATCTTGCAGCCTATGCCAAAAAGCAACAGTCTGTGCTTTTACGCCAAGACTGTAAAAACTTGATCTTTTACGCTGGAATCTTATTCCAAGGCGTAAAATTCAAGACTGGCAGTATACACAAAAAAACCTGACAGTCTGTGTTTTACGCCAGACTGCCAATGTTTGAGTTATTACGCCAGAATTTTTATTCAGAGCGTAACACTCAAAGTTTGTAGTATACGCCAATTTTCGACAGTCAAAGCTTTTACGCCATACTGCAAAAATGTGGAGTTTTTACGCTGACACATTAAAAATATGGGCGTGAAAGATGAAACATCTCTGTGCATCATCTTCCTCGAAGAAGCTATCAACACAGAAGATGACCTAGCGCGTTCACGTACAATGTGTGCGAAGGGTTTTCTTCGTTCTTGTCATCCCAAAGCTTTACCTATAACGCCCAGTGTACAGCTCATCGGTGGGACACTTCGTTCAGAGTGAGGTTCGCCATGCCCGACGGAAGTCGCTCTTGCTTGGGCAGAGGAGCAAGAAGAGGAGGCAGCCTTCTTTTCCTTAGAGGAGGAGATTGGTTTTGGTGCCATTGCTAAAAAACTCAGAATGCTCAGGGAAAAAACGAAGGAGAGAACTCAAAGAGACAAAAGTTTTCTTTTGTAAAAGACAGGTGAAGAGTCTTCTCTCTGAAAGCCTTGGGATATATATATAGTTCAGATGGACTCCTCGAATCCCTAACCAAATCCGATATTTAATATTCGGTTATGATTGGGGACTACGTCAGTCTATTACTTAGGGAAGACGGACAGTCAGCGAATTCAAAAAGTTTTTCATGCAGAGCAGATTCGTAATTTTACGCCAAGGAGCTTTTTACGCTCGAAAGCTACAAATCTACGGTTTTACGCTCAGAGGCTATAAGTCTATGGTTTTACGCCCGGATGCTTTTATGCTCGGTAGCTTTTACGCTCGAGAGGCTACAAACCTACGACTTCACGCTCAGAAGCTACAAATCTATGATTTTACGCTCGGTAGCTTTTACGCTCAGAGGCGACAAATCCATAACTTCACGCTCAGAAGATTTTCTTTTCAGAGGCTACAGATCTACAGTTTTACGTCCGGATGCTCTCATGCTCAGCAGCTTTTATGCTCGAGAGGCTACAAACTTATGATTTTTATGCTCATCTACATTACGAATCTATGACTTTCCGCGTATCTGAAAATACGCAGGCCAGAGTATGCGTATATCTGAACAAATCTCAAGGCGGTCAATTGCAAGGGTTCATACAGAAGATGCTCCTTCTTGACCTCAAAATATCCTAAGCACCCAAAGCATACAGAGTTCAACATTGAAAATGACCCTTCTTCTTGGGTCAATTGGAAGTTCATCCAGAATCCAATTAGAATATTTCCTCTACTGTTCAAGTTGGCGACTCAGTTTTGACAGCCATTTCTCGCCCTATTTCAAGGAATTTTTGGGAAATCATTCTTGAAGATGATGGTCTGAACAAAAATTCTCCTTCTCAGAAATGACAGTTCAGAATTCTATGCAGTTCCTCATTCCTAACAGCAGGACAGTTCGAATATTTGACTTAAATGCTAAACGGCTTTCTGCGCATCTTCAGTTATGCGTAAAAGACAAGACGGGACCAAATACTCTTTCTATCAGAGTCGGCGTAAAGTTATTCAGACGTGTCGAAGCTACACATATTCAAACTTTATCACAGCAAAATATATATGGCAAAATCATCGGATATGCAAAAGAGATAATTTTATTAAATCATGATTACATATGAGGGAAATCCAGTCTACAAAGGGTTTTTCTTTATCTTCATGATTACATATGAGGGAAATCCCGTCTACAAAGGGTTTTCTCATCTTCATTAAAAGATCTCGCCCAGAATCTGTTCTGCCAGGTTCTCGTATTGGTAGAGATCTTTCGCGTCTTCTTCAGCAGTTAGTCGGTTTCCGCGGCCGATTAACAAAAAAAATGATTAATGGCGGGAGGATACAAAATTGGGCATATATCAATTACGCAAGCCCATCCTCCATACGCCATGATATATTGAGTTGAGGTTTTAGACCCAACTCAATACTCGAAGACAGGGCTAGTTTGTCTGCCCTCGTCCACGACCGACGAGAGAAAATACAGCTTGCAAGCTGTGTGGTCTAAAGTGACCCTTCCTCTCTCCTGGACGAATCGCCATATGAAGTTACTAATTATCCCGAGCAAAGGAAGCTATGATATCCTTCCATAATCTATCGTTGCAGAGGATATTTGCTCGAAGATTCCTTCTTTTTCGGCTCCTTACATGCTGGAAGAACATGGTCTTCTCCTTCCTCAAGTCGACCCGACGAACTCCGGCAACCATCTCTGTGTGGTAAAGAAAATATGGGAAGAACAGGTTAACTCCTCAGCCTTTATATAGGCAAAAGAGAACACACCGAATCCCAACAAATCCCCAAAAATTTGCTAAGAAATCAGCCTTGAAGAACGAGTCAGACTTGACCGTTTCATGCTTCATTCAAAGTGTTTCAAATTACAAGGAATTTGAAAACTTTGAAGGGGGTCTTGTAGAAGCATGAAAAATACACTGCAGAGTTATACGCAGTGTTTTAGTGCTGTGTGGCGTAAAATATAACTTCAGAGCCATCGGCGTACAAACAGAGCTTTATCGCTAGTGCAGCATAAAACATAACTCCAAAACTACCCGCGTAATACAGTATCTACAGGCTGCCTCAGCGTACAAAGGTTTTTACATCGCCTTTATGGCGTAAAACTCATCCGCTTTTAATGCAGCATGGAAGTGTACGAGGAACTCTTCGTATTCCTCGAATGAATCTGTCAGATCATGCAGTGAACCTGACTCCTGACAAAAGAGTACTGCACGACTATCCAGACGACGGCTGTAATGATGGTGCGGCACAGAGACCCAAACCGTCATTTAGTAATGTTTTCCTGATACAAAGTACTTTTACGTATACAAAGGAATACGCTGCCTAGTTTTACACAGGCAGATGTGAGCTTTTACGCTCAGCAGAAGACAAAACGAACTGCCACGTCAAAAGCTGCTCTCGTACAGAACTCGAGACACGTCTCTGCATTTAATGCTCAGAATGGTGGCAGATCTTCGTACAGAGCTTGAAACACGTCTCTGCAGTTAATGCGCATGATGGGGGCAGATCTCTGCATTTAATGCATAAGATTTGGTTATATTTTTAAAGACTGGGCGAGCCACCATTACGGCTATACATCCACATCATCACCTTTGCACACTAAGCCATCAGTCTATTTTTAGCTATAGGAGCACGCTGTACGCTATCTCCTTGAAATACGCTGACCTGGCTATTTTCAGTTATAAGGAGTACGTCGTATGTTATCTCCTCGGAATACGCCAACTCAGGCTATATTTGCATTGGTGCATAATAGGGCTATTTGGTCCAGAATTAGCTCAAGACCTCAGTCAAGGAAGGAGGATCAGCTATCTTTTACGCTATCCACCTATCCATGCAGCATCAGGCTTCTACGCCTACAAGGCCTCTACGCCTATTTGGCTTCTATGCCAACCTGACAACTATTTGGCTTCTACGCCATGGTGACAGTTATTGGCTTTTACGCCAACCTTTTCTACGCGAGGGACAGCTACCTACGTGACTTTCATGTCGTGATCTTCGCAGCAGTTATACGTATTATCTCTTAATGGGACACGCGTCACACGCAGGTTCAGAAGATCATTTATACGTGGGTAGCGATTATTGTAACCGCCACGTAAAAAGTGCTATGCTCTCCACTGCCCGGCTTCTACGCCGACTGGATGGTTACTGTCACTAAAACCTATAAATAGAGTCCTCTATTGACAGAGGTCCGGGGTCGAAAACTCCAGGGTCGAAGAATTAGAGTCAAAAAGTCGAAAAACCGAAGAACAGAGCGAAAAGAGCTCAGACAGAGAGTAGTGATCGACGATTTTGGCATCTAGTATCCACTCCCTCTTGCAATCTTTGAAGCATCTCCTTCTTCTACAACACTTCTTCATCATCGTGTGGTCCAAGGGACAAAGTGATCGACTGCAGATCAGACTCCTATAGCAATATTTACCCAGATAAAAATTTGTACTTAACATCCTCGTATAGGATTAATAGTACTTCTTGTTTGTAAACATAAGAAAGGATTTTTGTATAAACCTAGTTTTATTTCTTCCATTTATTATCAAACAGATATCAAAGGAAAGAATAATATATCCTAAAAGTCTCAAATCAATAAGAATCAAGTCTAGCAGAAGATGACTAAATATCCACTAAAGATCAAATCTCAAATACGTCTCCAAATAAATAGGTCTCAAAAACAAACCCGATGAATATAAACACTAGCTAAAAAGAAGAAATATCTACAAGGCATACAAAAGGACAACTAGTAATTTTCAATATGTAGATGAGCTAGGATTTGGGTAACATTATTTAAATATATGTTCTCAACTATAGGAGAGAATATTACGTGATTGGCATAGTCCTCGTGACTATTGACTATACTTCCCCCATGGTCCTATATCTCATACTCCGGAATACGATCATGATCATGATATACAACAATCTCTCTCTCTCTCTCTCTCTCTCTCTCTCTCTCTCTCTCTCTCTCTCTCTCTCTCTCTCTCTCTCGTGTGTGTGTGTGTGTGTGTATGTGAACCGTCATGAGATGGATATCTAAACTAATAAAATGCATAATCATATTATGAAGTAATATAAGGTAATTATAATAGGCATGGCTTTATAGGTGTACTTGTATGACCAATCGAGATGGAAGAAACCACGGAGAATCATGCTATCCATAAGATAGCAATATATACATATCACACAATCCAAATGTTTTTCTTACATCTTTAAGTGCACAAAAGTAGTCGGGTTAGATTCCTACCAATTACGTAACATATTTTAGTTAAGTGTTACTTGTTAGGTAAGTTACATACTAGATAAGTAATAGTTATAAGTTATTCAAAAAAATTAAGTCATGAATTATATGATTTAAAATAGGAAAGTATTTCAACTTATAGATTTTGAAGTCCTAGAATCACGACATAATAACCGAGGCAAGAATAGTTTGCCAAAAGTCAAGTATTCCAAAACTCATATTTATACTAAAATGTTTGTAGATATCAACGTTATGAGTTTACTAAAATCAATGGATCACCATTTCGGTTCACAGACTTTGAGATACAAAATTACTAAGTTTTATGAAAAAGGTGTATAATCATAATATTCATCTATCTAATGATCTCAAAAATTAACCAAAAATTATTAGGTGATGATAAATCTTACTAAGAACTAAAAGTGAAAACATAACTGAGTTTTGACAAACAAATCTCTCCTAATCGCAAAAATCATCGAAAGCAATGTTGTTGTACCCTTACGGATCACACGCCATGAATGATCATCAACTTAATAAACTTGTAGCAATCCTTAATGGGAAGTCCGAAGGTGGAAAATTGGTATTTAGAATCATAACTAAGGTAACATTGGGTTAAAGTGAGCTTAGACATCTTAGAAACACCCTAGAATGACTTAGAAACTAATTTGAAAATTTTAGATTTTTCTAAGATTTGTTAAAAAATATTTTAAGTAAAAACTAATTATTTATTAAGGTCTAGAAATTTTAACATGAGCATAGATAGCTATCTTGGTCTAAATTTTTTAAACTAGAGTACTAAAACAATAATCTATTTCCCTAATGTTTCCAGAATTTTTAAGAATTGTTTAGTATCTAATAAGAGTTAAATAAGTAGAAAACTATTTAATAAATAAGGTTTTCTATAAAAAAACAAATTTTAAAGAAAGAAAAAAAGAAAGGAAGAGGAACTTCGATGATCCGTGCCTAGTTGATCGGACACGAGTGCGTGAGCATATCCATCCTACGTCGTAGCATTAGCTATTGTACGTTGTCTAGACCTCAATAGTCACCAAATTCCCACAACTATCAATCATGCTCAATCTCAAAAACTAGGAGCAGGAATAATAACCCAGATATACACATGATAACTACAGTCCACTATCATGTTTATAGTACATTATACATGTCAAATCTACGGAGATAAATACAGTAAAATAACCACAACTACATTGTACATCTGATACATCAAAAGAGTCTATTATTCTTCTAGATCCTCCAAATATTGTCATATGATCCAATGAGTGCAATCTCCATATCCTCACCTAATATGTCAACTATCCAGTCAAGCTTGAAGTAAAGTACATCCATACCAAATGTCACAAGATACAAAATAAAGTAGTAAAATAAATGCTGTAAAAGAACCAGATAATACAATACTGGAATTTGTAATAGAAATGCAACCTACAACACGATAAATTATGAGAAACAAACTCTAAACATGTACAAGAAAGCCTAGCATCTACGTGTGTTTAAAATACCATTTTTGATATGTGGTTGGCTAAGGTTTGGATTTGGACTGGTCAGGTTCGAACATACGTGCGGTATATGTCAGGCTATGATTCGAACTTCGGAAGGTTTGACCACATATCTACTTGGCATTTTTTTCCTAGGATTCAGAAATCAATATCAACAAGATTCAAATTTTGATATCATTTGATATAGAGTCAAAAGAAAATATCAATGATACAGAGTCAACTACAAGTATCACTTTATGTCAGATTCGTATCTCAATATGATACCAAACTCAAAAATAATAAACTCAACAGTTATAATATATGGAGAAACATCAAGTAAGGTATACCTGTCTCACATCCAATGCTTGCTGAAATTGTGTATTAGTCAAAATCTATTCATATATACAAGACTTTGCTATTATATTCCTACACACTTTTATGGAATTCTCTATTTAGGTTCTCCAAAAATATGTCGTAGGAAATATTTTTATAAACCTATTATTTTATTCCTTAGTACAAAAGCTCACTAGTAATTATTAATGGGTCAAAGCGCAACTTATCCTCATTAAGTATTTATATAGATTTTTTCATATAATTTATTTGAGCCAAAGAAATAGTTAGACCCTTCATTTATTTTATTAAGCAATATTTTAAAAAATCTTGATTCAGAGGTTACAAGAACCCACTCCTACACTCAACAGTGGGTGGGCCCCTCTGGTTAGCCACCTACATACCCAGACGGCGAGTACTATGGGTCAGTAGGGAGCTCACCCGTACTACACTAGCTAGGGGCCGAGCAGGACCCCTACCCACATATCAACAATGCTAGGGGGTGGCACATATGTTGGTGCCTTACCCCCTACACCCCTTCCACTCGGTCATTAGATTGGATGGCTAGATTCACTCTGAGTCATCCATCAAATTTTGATTTTATATATATGGGAGAATAGGGTTAGGGATTTTTCTTTTTCGAAAGTTTGGAGAAAGAGATTTTTGTCGAGGTTCTAAAGGTATTTCTAGCTTTGAATAGTATTTGGAGGAACTAGTTAATTTAGTTTATGCCTAAACTTTACTAGTAGTTTCATCATCCTGTCTAGTTTTAAAAATTATTATTTTTAGATTTTAGAAATTCGTTTGAATACCTAGAAAAATCCTATGCTAAAATATATTTTCAGCAAAACCTACTTATACCAAAACATGAATAACTCCTAGATCCTAATAGATTTTTCATCCCTATAAATAGTGGTCGAAACCTAAATTATGAAGCTAACATATACTGAAAGTAGAAGTAAAAGTTAAATTATTTGTTACGTATTCAAATTTTCTACTGTAGATTTTATCTATTGATTTGTCACATAATTATAACATATTGCAGAAGTTATATCTGAAAATATACAACTCCTTTTGGATTGAAATTGTTCAGCATAATTATTAACAAGGTAAATCACATTGACCAAAATGTTAGACCTAATGGATTTATAGGCTAGAATTTATGATCTTTCCTTCCCTAATGGTCCCGATTTGACCTATTAATTAGTAAATAAACCATATGATAAAAAAATCATGTATAACTATAACTACCTAAAATTAGGACTAGGAATAATTTATTATTTTACTTTTATTTTCTAATCATATTAGTAATATTAAATTAGTGGTTACTTTAAAATTAATTATTTTTCAATTGTCATGGATAGAATATTCTATTTAGTTAGTTAGCTACCATCCATAACTAACTAGATTTTTTCCATAATCGAAAGATTCTATTTACATTATATCTAGAATTCAAATTAGGAAGAATGATGGGCAAACTTGTAATTCTTAATACCCCAAAATCAACTAGGATTGGTCGGCCCCCTTATTACTCCACTCCCATTTTATTTTCCTACCAAATATCTTCTTTTCCCCAAGCTTCTTCTCCACCAAGCCGTCCCCATTTTCAATCAATTCTCACTTTCAACCACTCAATTTCAACTCAATTTTTCTTTCATAGAGGCCTAGAGCTTTGGAGTAAGGAGGAGCTAGGAGAATCGTGTCCAATCCAAATTCGTGGAGCTTCATTGGGACACAACTCTCAATAGATAATTTCTTTTTTTTTCTTCTATTTTTTATGTTAAAAATCTAAATTGAACCGATAGAAACCCACCAATAGTTACATCCAAGCTCATAGGTGGTAATTTAGGTAGTACAGAGCCTTTTCCTAGTAGATCCATGTATTTTTATAGTCAATTTGGTAGAATTACGAATTTGTGTCCACCAAATATTTGTGTTGTATCCTAGTGTCCACAATTGGATACCTAGTGTTCGTGTGTTGAGACGTCATGATACATATGTCTAGTTTTGGTAATTTGTGTATATTGGTGTCTCTTTGTGTTAATTATCTATATATTGTATTAGACATATTTATTTTATAGGTTTTATGTTAATTATATATATATATATATATATATATATATATATATATATATATATATATATATATATATATATATATATATATATTTGGTGTTCCAATTGGTATTGGGGGTTATTCTATTGGTATCAATGTGGTTTGGTAGCAATAAGGTTGGTACCATGAGTATCATGGAGTATTGGTGGATATATGCATGAGTGTGATACTCTAGTGGGTATTTTTTGGTGTGGTATCAATAGTGTATCCATGAGTGGTAGATAGTGAGATTAATAGAGAGTCTTGTGTGTGTGTGTAGTGCTCTTGGGGAAGGGGGGAATGTGTAGTTTCTACAGCAGTAGTAGATAGCTCGGGTATGTAGCTTTGTAGGGTGGTTTGACCCCTGGATTCTGTAGCAACAGCAACAGCAATAGCAATTGCTGCCTTGCTTGTTGCATTTACTGCAACAACAACAGCAGCAGCAGCAAGTATACTGTCGACAAGGCAGCAAGGTGGGGTGCAGCTCAGGTTGTAGTGCAACATGGTGCATCAAATACAATGGGAACTTCTGCATTGAGCTAGGGCAACGGTAGCTGCTTATACCATCATGATCTGAACAATAACTAGTATGTGCTTTGTCTGAGTTTTTAGTCCACTTCTTGCAGTGGCAGCAGGTAGGAAGCAAGGTGAGGGGGGTCTATGCAAGTACAAGCCTATGTAGGTGCAACGATATGCATGTTCACATTGAATGTTTGTGTATGTGTTTGAGTGAGGTTGAGTGTGTTTGGGTGTGTCATGTGATACATATATATGGGCAAGTGTAGTGAGGTATGAGTGAGGGTTGAGTAGGTGTATGGGCATGGGTATTGGGTGTACGAAGTGTCTAGTTGGGGTTTGGTATCAAGGTATTAGATATAGTACTTGGGTAGTATCTTATATATTGGGTAGTGTCATGAGTGATATAGGTAAACCAAGGTAAGGGTAAGTAATAGGATTTGAGTAAGGGTATCCTAGTTAGGTATCAAGGTATTGAGTTAGGATCTAGAATTGTTAAGATATTTGTGTGAGATACTAGGATAATTGGGTAAGTGTCAACTATAGTGAGGTATCATAGTGTAGTGGCCAAGGTATTGGGTTAATATACTAGGTGTCGATATCGCACAAAAAATACATGGAAAAGTTGAACAAACTTTTGTATTGATTGAGAATTGACAAATAGTAGAAAAGAGTCTCTAATACGTAGAGTCTAATTAAGTACAATACAAAAATCTGGACAAGTATGATTGTGGAGATCGAGCATTGCAGTGGCTCCTTTACTCCATTGACGATCCGGGACCAAGAAGGTTGACGAGGCTTCGAGGGGCTACTATCTTCTTCTCCTCTCTATCCCTATTTTTTTGGTTCTCTCTGTATGTAGGAAACGCCCACTATTTATAGCCTTAAGAACGCTTTATATAGGTGTATACGTACGCGGATTGCATGTCGACGCATGTTCTCTTGCTGACGCATGCTATATCACGGCTGCCATGTGGCAAGTCGAGATCTGGGGTCGTTGATGCCCATGATACTCGTAACACATATCATGCCCTAATTTTAATGACTGGGATTGCACCTTGGGAACACTACCGCTTGGCGCATAGAGATCACTGAGGGATAGTAGTGGCGCATGGCACTGTTGGTGCATACGAACACTGAAGAAGTAGTGGCACATGGCACTGCTGGCACATCGAACACTAGAGAAGTAGTAGAGCATGGCATTACTGGCATATAGGAATACTACTTTTAAAGTGGTTGGAGCATGGCTTTGGATCTCTTGAGCGCATGGGTCTTGATCATTGCGGCACATGGCTCTTGATTACCGTTGGCGCATGGTAGTAAATTTTTATGCTTCTACAAGACCTCCTTCAAAGTTTCTGAACTTAAACTTTGTTAGTTTTAAGTTTGGAATACTTTGAACAGAATCATGGAGGAGATAGGCACATAGGATATTGTGGAGTATCGGATGTAGCCTTGTTGCTGACAGGACGTTTAGTCGATATTTTGACTGGCTATTCCCTAGGCAGAGATTCATCCATTAAATATCAAGTTTATCCCGCGGTTTAGGCGCCTAGCAATTTGTGACCAATTAATGGCTCTATTGTTATAAATAGAGAGCTAGGGAGAGAGAGAATAGTGCTTTTCTCCTTCGCCCAATGTCTCTGTGGGATCCGAATGAGGGAGATTGGTTGAGCGGTTCGTCGATCCCCTCCCTTTGATGGTTGACCATCCAGCTGCCATCGGGGGATATAAGGAGCAAAACTTATGCCTTTCTGTTCCTGGATCACTCGGACACTTTAATATTGTCTACTTGTATGGGCAAAAAATTGCCCATTAATGTGCATGCACTTCTCCTTGGCTTGACGCGCATGGTCGTTGCCGAAGGGCTTCGCCCTGAAGATGCGTTGTTGGTGTCACGACCCGCACCCAGTGTAAGGGCACGAGTACATGGGTATGTCCAGCCTACACCGTAGCATCGGCGGTAGAATATTATCTAGGTCAATAATACTATCTAAACATCTCACACAATATATATAATATACCTATCAAGATATCTCAACTCCAAAATGGAGGACAATATGATAATATAATAATGGTAAACAATAATCAATTAAAATAATAAACTAGAGGATGATATGGCACGATATGGAATGAAAAAAAGAAATAAATTCATAATACATCACAAGTCCAAGTCTAATCTCAACACAAGATTTTAAATAATAATATAATGCCAAAGTCTAACTGACATATACAATATCATGAATAAACTAGCTATGTCTCATCGGCTGCTGGTACTAAATCAATAGGCTCTACGGGTGATAACTCAACTGGCTCACCATCCAGTGGCCCATAGTGTGTAGGACACCACTCCTCTAATGAATCATCTGAAAAATATATCCAGTCAGGATTGGAGCAAAGTACAACCCAAATAGTAATTCCAATAATTGACAAAAAATATGAAACAATAATAGTAATAAAAACTAATAATAAAAGTAATTGAACTAACATATATCACGAAAAGAAGCATCAAGGTAAATAATGGCAAGAATTAAGAACAATATGGTGAGGAACAATAATGTAATAAACTAAAATAAAAAAAATATAATAAATGTGCCTTAAAATATTAGTAAGATAATGTGATCGGCTTGGACCTAACACGAACTATATATAAAAGGTGAGCTAGCGTGATCACGCGTGAGTTCCATGATCTGCTAACTATCACGGGCTACACTAAATTATGGGCTATAAGGTATGATCACATATCCACTAATACTTTCCCAAACCTCGACTAGTACACGTATCCAAATTACGACACATTATAACACGTATATCACACTGCACATTTTATAATATCATGCATTATGATCACGGTCTATATAATTACTAAGATATCACGATAATCACTGAGTAATCACGAGCACGACACAGTGATCACTCAGTAACCACGCCAATAATATCTCATGACCAAGATCCACGTATACCAATTCGTGAAACCATCGTGTCAAGAATCAAATATCTCAATACTAAATACATGAAGCATAGAGGCTATCAAATAAGAAAACTATCAGAGAATATACTCGCCTGAGGTCCTGAGCTGGCAATACCAATCTGTGTCTGAACTGGTGTCACACACACCTAAATATGAATATCATGTCAATGGCAGTAAAGAATGATAAATGAGCTATAATGACATTAAATATAATTTTCTAGGTCTATACTAGGTAACACTTAGCCCAACTAGGTCAAACTAGTCAACTAGATCAGTAACTAGCTAACTTTAGCTTATATTAGCTATACTAGGTTATTAACTAAGTTTCTAAGTTAATACTAGTTAGTTATATCAATTTTAGAAACGACTTAATAGCTAAACTTGCATTACCTTAGCTATAACACTATTACTTACTCACCTACCCAATACCTTCTACCTGTTCCACTTATTGTACCTTGGCATGTAGTTGGAACTAAACTCTTAAACTTGATAGAACACAACACACCCCCAGCTGCTCTCCTCTATTAGTTGAACCCTAATTCCTTCAGGCACTGTGGTAGAACAGTCTAAGTTGGCTTTAGAAAAACCTGCAGCAAGTGTATCATACCACACTTGTTGCTGCAGGCACAAGCCCCCTCCGTTGACTGTTGCCACAAAACACAACAGGGTGTTGTGTTAATCTCCAACATAGATAACTACTACCAGGTTCCTCCCCATACCTCTATTTTTCTTAATTTCCCTTCCCTTGACTCACTTGACCCTTCTCACATCCAACCTAACCACTCATACAACACTAATACTTAAACAAACACACATTTAACACATACTCTTACTTATTCACAGACACATATACACCTATATGCACTCACTGATACTCACTTGTTATTTTAGAAATCTGAACACTCTCCACACTGGATATACTGGTAACTGCTCCAGTTAACACTCAAGCTCTCAATTTCCCCCTCAAAATCTGAAACTCCTTTCCAATATCACACACACACACACACACACACACACACACATCTTAGTCTATATCACTGATGTTGCTGTGCCATTATAACCTGTATTACAATACAGTCTCCACTTATCTTGCAGTGGACTTCACAACTTTAAGTGCCTGGCACTTCCATGTGCCTGCATCAAATAACCCAAGCCTCACACATGAGCCCCTTCATTGTCTTTACAACTTCCTACTGCATATACACATAAATATGCCATGCACACAATCCCCCTCATTACTGTTGACATATTACAAGGAGCATGGCAGCAAGTGATGCACTGTTGTAGTTCCTGAATACCTCCCTCAATACCCTTCCATATATGCTACACTGCAACACTAAATTCCCCAACCCGAGCTCCTTGCTTATCACAGATCACACATACATACCATAAGAAATATAAAAATAGTCATATATATATATATATATATATATA
This sequence comes from Iris macrosiphon, assembly GCA_036927795.1. Classification (NCBI taxonomy): domain Eukaryota; kingdom Viridiplantae; phylum Streptophyta; class Magnoliopsida; order Asparagales; family Iridaceae; genus Iris; species Iris macrosiphon. The sequence goes on along the minus strand of JAYESA010000013.1, from coordinate 142,758,174 downwards.
TATATATATATATATATATAGAGAGAGAGAGAGAGAGAGAGAGACACACAATGATATTAAGTAATCACAAGCCCACACTAATTGATCATTTTACCAAACACCTATAGTGTATCACTAAGATACTCAAGATACACATCCAAATAAAGAGTCAAAACTTATAATACACCACAATAGCCATTCTTACATATCAAATATATTATTTCATAACTAATACAACTTGTTACAATAGGAATTAAAGAGAATTCATACAAAATGCCCAAAATGAACCTCGTATCATACCGTGTCACAAGATACTATGATACACTCTACTCGTGTCCAATTGTGGACACATATTTAGTCCCATAACCCTGATCTAAGTCAAATTAGATCTAATTGGTTTTATGACATACACTTGAGGTATCAATCTCGAAATTCTCCCTAATTTGACACAAATCACCATGTAGATTCCATAATTCAAGTCATATGAAGTCAGCATTCGGGATCCGCTATGGCCATTATGAGTTTTTTGTCATATCGTTCGGACTGATGAATGCCCCTATCGCATTCATGAATTTGATTAACTGTGTATTCCGACCATTCCTCGATAAGTTTGTTGTAGTATTCATAGACGACATCCTAGTGTACTCGAAGAATATGGCTGAACATACAGGACACCTGTGGATGGTACTTCAAACTCTTCGAGACAATAAGTTATACGCGAAGATGAGCAAGTGCGAGTTTTGGTTGGAAAAAATATCCTTCCTCGGGAACATTATTTTTGCGAAGGGCATCTCAGTCGACCCAAAGAAAGATGAAGCTATCGTGAAGTGAAAGAGACCTAAGTCAGTCAGTGATATTCGGAGATTCCTTGGTCTAGCAAGCTACTACAGAAGATTCATAAAAGATTTTTTATGGATCGCTTCACCTCTGACTCATCTCAATCAGAAGAGAGTAACGTTCACGTGGTCGAATGACTGTGAAGCTTCATTTATGGAATTAAAGCAATGACTCGTCTCAGTACCGATTCTTACTCTTCCAGACGGACCCCATAATTTTAAGATCTATAGCGACGCTTCAGGAAAGGGTTTGGGATGAGTCCTTATGCAGAAGGACAAAGTGATAATCTTTGCGTCAAGGCAGTTAAAGCCTCACGAAAGGAACTATCCAACGCACGATCTGGAACTTGCAGTAGTGGTGTTCGCATAAAAGTTATGGCGGCATTGCCTCTATAGTGTACCGTGCAAGATATTCACGGATCACAAAAGCCTCAAATATCTCTATACTCAAAAGGATTTGAATCTACGACAACGACGTTGGCTTGAACTCCTTAGCGACTTTGACTTGATGATCAGATATATACCGGACAAGGACAACGTTGTAGCTGATACGCTGAGTTAAGTGTTCATTAGGAGCTTGGCTATCGATGACATGCTGTGAAGGGATCTCGAAGGTTTGGACATTATACTCTGAATCAGATACAAAAAGGGGGCACAAGTGGCTCAGTTACGCCTCGAACCAGACTTATTGGAGAAAGTTAAGTCCGCTCAGAAGGACAACCTATTCCTAGAGAAGATGCAAACTCTTATCTCAGCAGAAAAGATGACCGACTTTACGGTGAGCACGGATGGAATGATGCGGATAAAGAGAAGATTGTGTGTTCCTAACGATGCAAACCTCAGAAAGGAGATACTCACTAAAGACCACTATGTGAGTTACACTTCACATCCAGGAAGCACGATGATGTATCGAGACCTCCGTACGATATTTTGGTGGCACGACATTAAAAGGGATGTGGCCTTGTTCGTGTCACAATACATGGCTTGTCAATGAGTAAAGGCCGAACACCAGAAGCTGGGCAGAGAGATACAGAACCTTGATATACGGGAGTGAAAATGGGAACACATAACGATAGATTTTATTGTTGGTTTGCCAAAGATGCAATGGGAGAATGATGTCGTCTGGGTCATCGTCGATCGACTCACCAAGTCAGCTCACTTTCTGCCTATCAAAGTTACTTGGAATATCGACCGTCTGGCACAGATCTATCTCAACGAGATCGTTCGACTCTACGGCGTGCCCGTATCCATTGTCTCCGATCGAGATGGATGATTCTTACTATCAAAATATGATAAAATAGTAACGTTATTAGCGACGTCATAATAAAATGTCACTAATATTAAAGACTTGGGCGACTCCAGAAATAAACGTCGTTATATGTCGCTATTGGCAACACATAGCGACGATTAGTGACTGTACTTCGATTTTTAAAGAATAGTCGCTATAAGCTTCTTTAACATCGCTAAATGTGGCTGATTTTTATGATTTAGCGACATTTAATGACGTATTTATTGACATTGCTTTTTTTGATTTTTAGCGATATTTTTAGCGATGTCTCTAACGTCGCAAACTTTAAAAACAGTGACGTTTAGCGACTCCAACAATTATATGTAGTAGGATATTTAAAATATAGCACGTTTAGCTACGTCTTGAGTGGACGTCGCTAAATTAATGAATATAGGGTTCCCTTATCTATTCGATTTTTTATTTCTTTTTCCCCAACTTTTTCCAACTATTCATTTTCCGCGCACCCCCACCGGCGATCCACCCTCCCCTGGCGACCCTTCGCGGCTCCTGCGACTCACCCACCCCCTTGACCGCCTCCCTCGCCCCCCACCCAGACGCGGCAGTATTCGCCCCCAACCTCGACACAGGTAACCACAGACGCGGCTCCTCCCCCTCCGGCATGACTCCTCCCCTTCGGCGTGGTCCTCCTCCGTCGACCCCTCTCTCAGGCGCTCCTCCCCGCTTCCTTCCGGATCGGTAAACCCTAACCTAGACTCGGACACAACTAGGACACACGCACACATACTGGACATAATTAGGACAAATGGACACGCACATGACATAACCCTATATAACACGATTCATACTAAGACGGGTGCACATGTAAACACGCATGGACATGGACACATACAGGTACATATGGACATACGTGGACACGAACATATATGGAGACACACTCGGACGTACATGGAGACACAACCTAGTTAGTATGGAAGTTTGGTTGCATAATTAGAAAATTTGGTTGTACTAGTGTATCACACACATGGACACACATAATACAACACCCACAAATATGCTATATAGTTGTTTGATAGGATTTTATTATGAATTTAGTATCATATATTATTGAGTATCATATAATTGGCTTATGAGTATAGAATTGTGTGTGTGTGCTCATGTGTATGTGTATGCTCATGTGTGTGTCTGTGTGTGTGCGTGTGTGTATGTGTGTGTGTGTGCGTGCGTGTGCATGTCAAGTCACTACTAAATTTTATCCAATTAGCGACGGAGTATTGGATTATATGAGAAGTGCAGTGCACACGGGATGTTGGATTATGCCTTTATACTTCATAGCCGTTGATTTAGGGGGTTCCTTTGATATTGTTTATATAGGATGTGGTCGAGATGTTGGATTATATGAGAAGTGCTGCAGGTAGTGTGGGAGAGTGACAATTTGGTTATGAAATGACAAAGGACATGACACAGACCCTAACCCAAAGTCGAGACACGATACAGACCATAATCCTATTTGAGTTAATTAGATACAATCTTGGGTATCAAGTGAGGTGTTGTGCAGTGCACACTTGTGCACAGTGCAGTGAGGGTGTGTGTGTGTGGATATCTCGGTGCTGCAGACACTAACCCTATCCTAATCCTAACTCGGACACACATACACATGCACGGACACTAACACTAACCCAAACTCGGACATGTAGACACACTAACACGCATAGACCAACCTAACATGGACACAAACACACACACATACATGTTTTTATCATGTCATCTCATGATAGGTATGGTAAAATTATAGGACACGTGGATATGAAAGGTTAGGACACGATATCTAAAGGGCAAGGTTCTAAGCATTTTATCAGACACGGACACACGCATACATGTCAAGTGTGGATATCCAGTAGTGTCGAATCTGAGAAGATGCGTTGACCCAAAGGATAATTTTTGTGATCAAAATATGGAATATAACATCTATTTTAACTATATGGATACATATATTTATATCTATTATCAATTATATTCTTTTTTTTCATCTATCTTACCAGATAGCACCCATGACCTGAGCACGCGCACGTCGCTTGAGAATGGTACCTTCTAATGTTAAGAAGGAAGTGGTACCTCCTACTGTTAAGGAGGAAGTGACTGTTAAGGAGGAAGTGGCACCTCCTACTGTTAAATTGGAAGCGTTTGTTAAGGAGGAAGTGGCAACTTCTACTGTTAAGGAGAAAGTGGTATCTCCTACCGTTGGGCAGGCACCATCTCAGAGGGAAAGTTCAGTCACCCAGCACCTATAGCAGAGATTGATAACCTAGACGCTGCTTATGCGAAGTATCTGAGGGACTGGATTCTGCCCCCAGCGTATTGGATTTCCTTGAGAGATTGAGAAATTGGATAAGACTTATTGTTTGACTGTGATACTTTTACTGTGCTTATTGTGTGACTGTGATACTTTTATTTTATACTTTTTGTGTGACTATGATACTTTTATTTTGTGTTTATTGTGTGACTGTGATATTTTATATACTTTTGTAATATTTTATACCCAGGAAATTCAACGGAGTGTTGCTCCGGGTTTGTCTATTTTTATGAACTATTATAAGTCTTTGTATTTATTTTTTATGAACTATTATAAGTCTGAGAAGGCCAAGGCGGCTAGGAAAAAGGCATGTGGTGGCTCGATTCCGATGACGGAATATTTCTGTCGTTTGGTATATTTTTTATTTCAGATATATTATTTTAATGCAAGTACGATAAAATGGTAGTAGAAAAAAATATTTTATTTTTGTACTAAATAATATATTTTTAACAGGTACAGAGGGGTGAGAATGCCAACATGGTGACCGTCTAACTAGCTACCTATCGAAAGGGCGGGAATCTCATTGATGAGAGGGCCTCGCAGACCTATGTAAGTATTACTTTACTTTGTGTTAATTTTAATATAACTTAGGAAATATGCAAATAAATATCCATGTAGTTAGTAATAAGTACCTTAAATACATTAGCAATTATCGAGTATCCAAACTTTTCTAGGCCGAGTATCTTAGGCTGCATAAAAGGGCGACTGCTAGTGCACCTACAGCAGGAGAGGCTGGTACTTTCTCGCAGTCCTCTCCAGCTCCGTCAACGGACGAGCTGTGGGTGACCGTCGCTGGTTGTCTCCAGAAGGGTACGTACTATGGTATGGGATCCTATGGCACCCTTGTTGTGACGCAGTCCTCTAGGGCCTCCACTGCAAGTGTTCATTCCCCACAGCCCTAGCAGGCGTCGGCCCGAGTCCAGGAGACTGTTGACCGTCAGATTGCGTCTCTCCGTGATGAGTTGTTACAAAGTATGGAGGAGAAGCCCCTGTCCTAGCCGCAGATGGATGATGCGACGCTCATCATACGATTTGATACGCTCGAGTGCAGCATCATGGAGCTCAGGGCTTAGACAGCTAATCTTAGAGCGTCGATAGAGCGCAGCGTGATGGAGACGCAGGCATCACCGCTGTCTATGGGCGAGAGGCTGACGATGATACAGGATTCAATGGTCCATAGCAGTATAAGGCTGTTACCTAATATGGATTCATACAACCATTGACTAGCAGTGTTGGAGCAGATACGTCCTCTTGGTGCACCTTCATCGACACAGACTCCACCGACGTTACTGCCTTCTCCATCGACATCGGTGTCGATTTTACGGGAGCAGTATGATTTATTCTTATCCCTGATGCGCGATGGTGGTCAGCCTCCTGCAGATCAGCAGTAGTCCTAGTTAGGATAGTTTACTGATTGTTTGTGTTTTGACCTATGATATTTGGTCAATTATGAATATTATTTATTTTTTAGGCTTTTAGACTTTATTTTTTGCACTCAGTTGTGTGAATATTTATTGTATTCTTTACGACAAAATTTTTTCCTGACTCGGTTTATAATCCCAATGTTTCACTTTCTTTATATTTTACTATATTATTCATATTAAATGTATGTTAATTTACTGGTATTGAGTGTTCCACCTAAGTGGTCGGCAAACCCAGCGAATTCAACGGAGGGTTGCTCTGGGTCTATTTATATAAATTATGAATTTATAAACTGCAGGAAGATTTGTTTAGAAACCATTTTATATTATAATTTTTATTTTCTTTAATAGAAATTTAGCGACGTTTAGCGACATTTAGCGATGTTTATATACGTCGCTAAATTCGTCGCTAAATTCGTCGATGAATACGTCGCTAATTATATCGCTAAATAAGTCGTTAAATACGTCGATGAACGTCGCTAAATTGCTAACATGGCAGTATTTGTCAGGTCAATAAAACGTCACTAAATATGTTATAAAATATCGCTAAACAAAAAATATTTAGTGACGTTTAACGACACAAAATACGTCGCTAGTTTAGCGACGTTGCATCGCTAAACGTCGCTAATATGAAAAATATTAGCGACGCAAATACGTCGCTAAAAATGTTGCTATAGCAAGGTTTTGCTACGTTTTTTCTGTCAGCGACTAGCTTAAACGCGACTTCATTGAAACGTCACTAATTACATCGCTAAAAATATTAGTGACATTTTTAGGCCATTTAGCGACGTTTCCATACGTCACTCCTGGTAGTGTCTTATCACGCTTCTGGGAGAGCCTTCAGTCAGCAATGGAGACAAAGTTGAAATTCAGCTCCGTCTACCATTCTCAGACAGACGGGCAAACAGAGCGGGTAAACCAAATCCTCGAAGATATGTTATGGCTTTGCACCTTGGACTTGAAGTCAAGTTGGGACATGCATCTATTGTTAGCCAAATTTAAATACAAAAAAGTTATCTATCCATCATTCAGATGGCGCCATATGAGGCATTGTATGGGTGAAAGTGTAGATCCCCTATCTGTTCGGATGAAGTTGGTGAACGGGAAATTCTTGGCCCGGAACTCATAGAATAAACCGTCCAAAATATCTGTTTGATCCGCAAACGGTTGAAGGTGGCATAAAGTCGTCAAAAGAGTTACTCAGATATGTACCATCGACCACTTGAGTTCTTAGAAGGCGATCGAGTATTTCTCAAAGTCTCGTCCATAAGAGGAGTTACCAAATTTGGAGCAAAAGGGAAGCTAAGTCCAAGATTCGTCGGCCCGTTCGAGATACTTAAGCGAGTCACCCCAGTCGCATATCAGATTGCATTGCCACCATCACTATCTGAAGTGCACGATATCTTCCATATTTCATAGCTTAGAAAGTACATGTACGACCCGAGTCATGTGGTAGATCTTGATCAACTGGACTTAAAGGCAGACTTGACATATGTTGAACATCCTATGTGGATGTTAGATCACAAGGAGAAGCTGCTTCGAAGTCGTTCGGTTTCTCTCGTGCACGTGCTTTGGAGAAATCATTCGGTCGAAGAATCGACCTGGGAGATTTTGTCACGCCCCAGTCCCAAAATACGTAGGACTAGGAATACGTAATACGCCCAGCCGTATGTATATGAACTCCAATATATAGAAACCATATACATACGTACGTTGTACATGAATATCTAATCCATCAGTGGTAATATACTGTCACAATAAGTCACACATAATATATATCTCATCCACAGCACAAATAATAAAAGAGCTAAAATATCTGAATATCAAGATAAGTATCAAGTCTGATAGTCAGGTGGAAACAAATCCACTACAAAAATGACTATACTGAAATAGAAAATGGTAATATAATCACAGGTACTCTGAAGATAAGTCCTCCTCAGTCTGGTAAGTAGTATACGGGCTAGGTCCGTACTCCTGCGGATACTCCTGCTCGTCCATATCTGGAATGAAACCAGGTCCTCAGAGGGACATAACAAGATACATATAATCATGCCAATAAAGTACTAAAATATAAACATTCCTTGGGTCGCCTAACCATCTAAGTGAATGCAGTTTGAGGACAACATTGAGTGTATGGGAAAGTGTAGGCTAGACATATGCTGACGTAATTCACCAATCGTGACAACTGGCTAGTATATGCCACATATGCCCCCCAATACCAGGGGCGTACTGTAATGTGACCGTCAAGTGTGGGATCTGCATAGAGGAAGTGGTGTCCCATACGCCTATTAGTCGTCCTCCCCACCCAATAATCTATGCATGTTGTATCCACAACAGGAATAATACCTCTAGATAACTGCCAGGTCTACTAGCATACAAAGTTTCTATCAGCATTCATCCCTAACGCACGGCTCATACGTATAGGTGGCCAACCCAATACGTAGTCCGGGATCTATATGAGACTCATAACTCGTGTAACAACTATGTCACGACCAATGAACCTAATGATGCTCCCTAATACTGGGGTGGTCTCATAAAGTAGGTCCAAAAATCTACAAAAATAAACATCTATATAAGCAGAATTAAACATGCATGTATCAACTGAAATGTAAATAATCATACTATGGCAAGGTATACTTGCCGAGCAAAAAGTTCTGTATAGTACGTCCAAATAGTATTTTAGTTTGTTGTAAGAAGAAGTGGAGTTAGGGTATGGAAGAGTTGTAATATATATAGGGATAAGAGGCGATGGGGGTTACTTAATAGTTAAGAAACTACTGTTGTTATTGTTTTCCTTTCATTGGTTTTGGTTTCGGTTGAGGAGAGTTTAGTAATAACAGGACATGAGGCGGTGGGGGTTGAGTCACATGCGGGGGATGTTTTTACGCGCGGTGTAGGAAACTAAATGGCGGGGTGTACTTTACGCGCGGGTGAAATAAGAAGCGGTAGAGTTGTTTTACGCGTGGAGCGGTGGAAGTTATGTTTTTACGCGTGGTGAAATAATTTAGGCGGTGAGGGCTTTTACGCCTGGGTTTGTTTTACGCGTGGGGTTATTTTACGCGTGTAGAAGGAAAAAGCAAAGTTAGTTTTTGCTACTACTACTACTGTTGATATTTTCCTAATAGGTTTGGGTTTGAGGTTAACGGGTTTCGGGTTGAGATCCAATAAGAATCCAAACCCCTTTTCTTTTATTTAATGAACTATATACATATATAGTTATAGTTATAAATTCCAAAAATTATATGGGTGCATATATAACTGTCCAAAGGGTCTCCTACATAAAATAAATTAGGAAAAATTTATAATGGCCCCATAAATCCTCTAATAACACAAACACCTCAAATAAAAATATTAATAAAATCTATTCCTCTATTTAACTCATAATTATTAATTAAATAACTAATTAATAATATAACAAATACGGCTTTTAGAATTAGGGGTTTTATATTCTACCCAACTTATAAAAAATTCGTCCTCAAAATTAAAACTAAGCCATGGTAGAAAGTCAAGAATGGTAGGAGATATAATTTTAACAAAGTAAATTTATACCTTGGTCAATGAATAGGTTCGGAAAATATTTGCGCATGTCGTCCTCATGTTCCCAAGTTGATTCTCCAGGCGTGCCATGCTTCCATGCCACGCGGACCAAGGGAATAGACTGGTTCCTCAATACTTTCTCTCTACAATCAAAGATTCTCACGGGTTGTTCTTGATATGACAAGCTTGGCCCAATAGTGATCTCAGAATGGTCGAGGATATGACTGTTGTCTGCCACATATTGCCTAAGCTGCGATACATGGAATATGTCATGTACTCCCTCAAGTGAAGGTGGTAGCGCAAGTCGATATGCTACTTCTCCCACTCTCTCTAGCACGTCAAATTATCCAATATACCTTCGACTCAACTTGTCGCGTCCTCCAAATTGAATGGTGCCTCTGGTAGGTGATATCCTCAAGAAGACATGATCGCCCTCTTTAAATTCTAAGGGACGACGATGAAGGTCTGCCCACTGCTTCTGTCTGTCTTGCGCTGCTCGCAAGTGTCCTTGTATCTTCTTAACTGTCTCAACGGTGTTGACCACTAACTCTGGTCTCAGAATTTAACGTTCTCCCATGTCACTCCAACACACAGGAGACCTACACTTCCTTCCATACAATGCTTCAAACGGAGTCATCTGGATGCTTGCCTGATAGCTATTGTTGTAAGAAAATTCCACAAGATGTAGGTGGTCCTCCCATGATCCTCCAAAGTCTAACATACAAGCCCTCAACATATCCTCCAATGTCTGAATAGTACGCTCTGACTGCCCATCTGTCTGTGGGTGATAAGATGTACTGAACTTCAGACGAGTTCCAAGACTCTCTTGCATGCTTCTCCAAAAGTGTGATATAAAGCGTGAATCTCTGTCTGATACAATGCTGACTGGTATGCTGTGCAATCTCACAATCTGCTTCATATATAGGTCAGCCAAAACTTTTGTAGATTGGCTAACTTTAAAAGGCAAGAAATGGGCTGACTTGGTGAGTCAGTCCACTATTACCCATACTACATCTCTTCCACTTTGACTCTTAGGAAAACCCGTGGCAAAGTCCATAGTGATGTGCTCCCACTTCCACTCTGGAATCGGAAGTGGTTACAATAACCCTGCTATTCTCTAGTGCTCCGCCTTTACTTGTTGACATACCAAACATTTAGTTACAAAGCGAGCTATCTCTCTTTTCATTCCATGCCACCAAAAGTGTTGTCATAAATCACGATACATCTTGGTGCCTCCAGGATAAATAGAATATATCGAACTAGGAGCTTCTGTCATCAACTCCTGTCGAATCTCTCCGTTTGGAATATAAAGACGATCACCACATCATAATGTCCCATCATCATGGATGCACAGTCATGTCTGCTCTCCGGCCTCTGTCCTTTCCTTTAATCTTCTGAATCTGGCGCCTGTAGGCAATGCTGTCTTGATTCTTTCTACTAGTGATGATTGTATTTGCAAGTTGGCTAGTGTCCTGTCTGCTCTGGGTAATATTACTTAAATGCTAAGACCTTGCAAGTCCTTCAATAATTCCTTCTGTGTTGTCAAGAAATAAGCTGTTGGTTTTCGGCTTAATACGTCTGCTACAATGTTAGCCTTGCCTGGGTGATAATATAGCTCTATTTTGTAATCTTTTATCAACTCGAGCCATCGACGTTGCCTCACATTTAACTCCTTCTGTGTGAAGACATACTTGAGGCTTTTGTGGTCTGTATAGATTTTTACTTGTTCCCCATACAAGTAATGTCTCCATAGCTTTAGAGTAAATACAACGGCTGCAAGTTCCAAGTCATGAGTTGGATAATTCTTCTCATGTACTCGTAACTGTCTAGATGCATATGCAATCACCTTTTCATGTTGCATCAATACGCATCCTAAGCCTTTCCCTGATGGGTCACTGTAGATCACGTAGCCTCCTGATCCTGATGGTATAGTTAATACTGGTGCTGTAGTCAGTCGCTTCTTCAACTCTTCAAAAGTGGCTTGACACTCGTTGGTCCATATGAACTCTTGATCTTTTCAAGTTAACCGAGTCATAGGTGTTGCTATCCTTGATAAGTTCTCCACGAACCGTCTGTAATATCCCACAAGTCCAAGGAAACTTCTAACCTCTGCTGCTGATTTAGGAACGGGCCATGTCTTGACTGCCGAGATCTTTTTTGGATCAACAGAAATACCATCTCATGTCACCACATGTCCAAGAAATGAGACCTTGTCCAAGAAGAACTCATATTTACTGAGCTTTGCATATAGCTGCTCCCTCCTCAAAGTTTCTAGAATAATCTGCAGGTGCTTTTCATGCTCCTCGTGGCTCTTTGAATAGACAAGTATATTATCTATGAAGACAACCATGAACTGGTCCAAATACTGATGGAAGACTCGATTCAATAAGTCCATAAAGATAGCTGGAGCATTGGTCAATCCAAATGGCATGACCAAGAACTCGTAGTGCCCATATCTTGTCCGGAATGCGGTCTTTGGATTGTCCTCCTTTCGTACTTTCACCTGGTGATATCCCGATCTCAAATCTATCTTTGAGAACATCTTGGCTCCACTAAGTTGATCAAATAGGTCATCAATGCGTGGTAGTAGATATTTATTCTTCACTGTTACTGCATTCAAGGCTCTATAGTCAATGTACATACGCACTGACCCATCTTTCTTTGGTACAAACAACGCTGGTGCTCCCTATGGTGATGTACTTGGTCGGATAAAACCTTTCTCTTCTAGTTCTTTCAATTGTGTCTTCAGTTCATCCATCTTCTTCTTTGCCAGTCTATAAACATGTGATGCTATGGGTGCTGCTCTCGGTGTCAATTCAATCAAAAACTCTACATCTCTATCTGGAGGTAGTCTTGGCAATTCTTCTGGAAAGACATCTTAGAATTCTGAAATAATGGGATGATAGACAACATCGTCCATTGCGAGTTGCATATCATCAGGGATTTCTGTGGATCCTCGTGCAAACTCAAGTTCAGGTTTGCCGGGTACCTTAAAAAGAATGCTTCCTCCAAAACAATCGAAGAAAGCATGGTGCTTGCTCAGTCAGTCCATTCCAAGCATAATATCAAAAGTTGGCATAGGAAGGACTAGGAGTCGGGCATTCATCTCCTTGCCATGTATCACTATAGGACACGATCTACAAATTCTACTAATAGGTACAACTCCTCCTCCGGTAAGAATTCTAACACAACTAGGTAAAGGTGTAGAGGTAATATTGTATTTTGCAATAAATCTAGATGATATGAATGAGTGGGTGATTCCCGTATCAAACAATGTCACAGCAGAAAAAGTAAAAGCAAGAGTGATACCTGATATGACATCAACCTCCTGATCCATGTCATCTATTTCTATTGCAAAAGTTTGCCCATTCCTCTGCGGCTGTTCATGCCTAGCCCTCAAGTACTGATCCTCCTGGTTAGGTAGCGGTGGTCCTTACTGAAATCCTTCTGCTGCTAGAGGTCGAGGTGCTCCTAGTTTAGTTATTTGCTGAGCTGGCTTTGGTGCTGGAAGTGCTAGCCTCTGTGCTGGCGGTGGAAGTGTCAATGTTTGTTGCATAGGACAGTCTTTCATCATATGCTGTCCGGAACCACATCTCATACATTGCCCTAGGCGAGTTTGATAGTCCCTCCTAATATTTCCGCGTTTCCCACAATGATGCAGAGGGGCTTCTCTGGGATCTGGTATGGTCCCGCTCTATGCTGGTACTGCTGTTGCTGAGCTAAAGGACGTCTGATAGGTCCTCCTTGTTGTGTCCTGGTCGGTCCCTGATGTATCCTTGCTGGTCCTTGTTGTGTCCTCAGTTGTCCTCCCTTTCCTCTGTTGATAATTTCTTGCAATCTGGCTTCTGTTAGTAACTCGGCATAAGAGATCCGGGACTGTGAGCTAGTTTAGTGTTGGATCTCCTGAGTCAGTCCGTGATGGAATCTCTTAGCCTTGGCCAAGTCATCTAGTATTAGGGCTGTGCCATATTTACTAAGGCGACTAAACTCGGCATCGTACTCGTCAACTGTTATGTTCCCTTGCTCCAGGTGAAGAAACTGATCGTACAATGCATCTCTGACGATGTCCGAGAAGTACTTCCTTTCAAAGCACTCCAGGAGCTGCTCCCAAGTCTGGTATGTACCCAGCTGACACTCCATGGATTCCCACCAGTGGTGAGCATTACCATCTAGAAGCGTCCTTACGCCCGTCATCCACAGCTCTGTAGGTAGCTGCGATGCCTCCAATAACTTCCGAGTGTGAGTGATCCAGTTGGTAGTTTCCTCTGGATTCTCAATGCCTTTGTACGACCTCGGACCCATCTGTATAAAGTCCTTTACTGAACCAACTCTAGCTCGAGGTTCTAGAGCTAGTGCTTGAGCTGGTACAGTAGTCTTTGCAGCCATTCTCTTAAGTGCTGCTAAGAACTCTTGTCTCTGTTCTGCTGCTTGTTGCCTCTGCTCTGCAGCTAGTATGGCAGCCTATTGTCGTTGTTCCTGCATTATCATCTGGAAGAATTAGAATAGTTGTGCCTGGCCATCCTGTAGTGTCGATGAGACTGGAAGGGTCCCATTAGGTGGAATGGGAAGATCAGATGGAACTAGATTGTGAATCTGTTCATCTGGTTCCGGAAGTCTAGGATTTGCTGAGGTCTCTCCTTGTGTCTGACTATTAACTCCAGGAGTTGTGTCGCCATCAGCGATAGTATATCATTTCTACATATCCATCTTTTTGCAGGTGATGTTCACAACGTTTAGACTAAGTACAGGAATCAAACAGGGTGCAAGTATTTAAATAGAATGTAGAAGTATGAAACATGCTGGGGAATTGTCTGCGTATTTTATAGTCAAAACTCGCAATATTCATGAAGTCTCTCCTATGTAGAATAGGGACTCAAGGTACTAGGCGTAAAACAGAGGTTGCTAAGTTTGTCCGCGTAAAGCAGAGAATCAAGGGAATTTGGCGTAAAATAGAGGTTCAAAAATTATCGGCGTAAAGCATGGCTTCAGAGCTACCTGCGTAAAAGTTTTGCTGTGCAAAAGGTTACTATTCCTCCCACGTAAGTCTGCGTGTAAAAGTCTTCTTGTGTAAAGTTCGCGTAATATCTGCATAAAATCTGAAATACGTTGTAGCGTAAAGTTTGTACGAGGAACTCTTCGTATTTCCTCGGATGAATTTGTCAGACAATTCAGTGAACCTGACATCTGACAAAAGTACCGCACGGAGATCGAGAGGACGGCTGTGATAATGATTTACACGGAGACCCAGGTTGTCGTCTAGTGATATATTTGATATAAGTCGTTTTACGCTTCCAAAAGGAAGAAAAGTTGAGTCTTCTGAATACGCTGCCTACAGATATGGGGTTTTTTTTTTACGCTCAAGGTAAGACAAAATCAGATGCTACATTAAAAGCTATTTCTTGCCCAGGGCTCGAAGCATATCTCTGCATTTAATGCATGAGATTTGGTCATGACTGGGAAACTAAGGCTTGTCAAAATACGCTTATCTTACCATCCTTATATTTTATGCCTAATCAGGCTACTCTACGCTGGTTATATATTATTCATGAATCATCAAGTTTACGCAGGATGATTACCTACGTACCTTGCATGTCATGATCTTACAAAGGGACACGTGTCATACGCGGATTGAACGTGGGTAGCAGTTGTCATAACCGCAGCGTAAAGGAGGCAATTTTCTTCATAGTTTGCCCTTTTACGCCAACAAGATAGTGATTTGGCTTTTACGCCAGCTAGGTAAAGGGTATGGTCACAGCGTAAAGGGTCCTTGGCGTAAACTTTGTTTATCCAAAACAATGGATAGTTAAAAGGAAGAGTGAGGTTTAGTCAAGTGTAGATGAGATCCTTATACTCTATTCCTATACGCAGGCTTGTTTGGTACTGTTACGTAACCAAGACAATATATTCTAGACCTACATGGGCCACCACCAAAAATATGTCACACCCCAGTCCCAAAATATGTAGGACTAGGAATACGTAACATGCCCAGCCGTATGTATATGTATATGAACTCCAATATATGGAAACCATATGCATACGTACGTTGTACATGAATATCCAATACATCAGTAGTAATATACTGTCACAACAAGTCACACATAATTTATATCTCATCCACAGCACAAATAATAAAAGAGCTAAAATATCTGAATATCAAGATACGTATCAAGTCTGATAATCAGGTGAAAACAAATCCACTACAAAAATGACTATACTGAAACAGTGGTAATATAATCACAGGTACTCTGATGATAAGTCCTCATCAGTCTGGTAAGTAGTATCCGGGCCAGGTCCGTACTCCTGCGGATACTCCTGCCCGTCCATATCTGGAATGGAACCAGGTCCTCAGAGGGACGTAACAAGATACATATAATCATACCAATAAAGTACTGAAATATAAACATTCCTTGGGTCGCCTAACCGTCTAAGTGAATGCAGTTTGAGGACAACATTGAGTGTATGGGAAAGTGTAGGCTAGACATATGCTGACGTAATTCACCAATCGTGACAATTGGCTAGTATATGCCACATATGCCCCCCAATACCAGGGGCACACTGTAATGTGACCGTCGAGTGTGGGATCTGCATAGAGGAAGTGGTGTCCCATACGCCTATTAGTCGTCCTCCCCGCCCAATAATCTATGCATGTTGTATCCACAATACGAATAATAGCTCTACATAACTGCCAGGTCTACTAGCATACAAAGTTTCTATCAGCAATCATCCCTAACGCACGGCTCATACGTACAGGCGGCCAACCCAATACGTAGTCCGGGATCTATATGAGACTCACAACTTGTGTAACAACTGTGTCACGGCCAATGAACCTAATGATGCTCCCTAATACTGGGGTGGTCTCATAAAGTAGTCCAAAAATCTACAAAAATAAACATCTATATAAGCAGAATTAAACATGCATGTATCAACTGGAATGTAAATAATCATACTATGGCAAGGTATACTTGCCGAGCAAAAAGTTCTGTATAGCACGTCCAAATAGTATTTTAGTTTGTTGTAAGAAGAAGTGGGGTTAGGGTTTGGAAGAGTTGTAATATATATAGGGATAAGAGGCGGTGGGGGTTACTTAATGGTTAAGAAACTACTGTTGCTGTTGTTTTCCTTTCATTGGTTTTGGTTTCGGTTGAGGAGAGTTTAGTAATAACAGGAAATGAGGCGGTGGGGGTTGAGTCACATGCGGGGGATGTTTTTATACGCGGTGTAGGAAATTAAGCGGCGGGATATACTTTACGCGCGGGTGAAATAAGAAGCGGTGGAGTTGTTTTACGCGTGGAGCGGTGGAAGTTATGTTTTTACGCGTGGTGAAATAATTTAGGTGGTGAGGGCTTTTACGCCTGGGTTTGTTTTACGCGTGGGATTATTTTACACGCATAAAAGGAAAAAAGCAAAGTTGGTTTTTGCTACTACTACTGTTGATATTTTCCTAATGGGTTTGGGTTTGAGGTTAACGGGTTTTGGGTTGAGATCCAATAGGAATCCAAACCCATTTTCTTTTATTTAATGAACTATATACATATATATATATAGTTATAAATTCCAGAAATTATATGGGTGTATATGTAACTGTACAAAGGGTCTCCTACATGGAATAAATTACAAAAAATTTATAATGGCCCCATAAATCCTCTAATAACACAAACACCTCAAATAAAAATATTAATAAAATATATTCCTCTATTTAGCTCATAATTATTAATTAAATAACTAATTAATAATACAACAAATACGGTTTTCAGAATTAGGGGTTTTACAGCTTGAGTCTGAGATGAAGAAAAAGTTTCCTTCATTGTTTCATAGTGGTAGGTTTTATTCCTAAGTTTCGTGGATGAAACTTCCTATTTGTTGGTAAGGATGTGGTGCCCCGTTCCCCCTTTTCGGGGAGTGTGGATAAGAAATACTAATCGATATCGTTCGATCGGGATAGATTGAATCAAGATCTTATTCTCATTATAGATTTACTTCTTTAAAATCGATTCTCATATTCGGTAGACCGTCCCCAAGGATGAACTTAGCGGCAGAGTCAAGAGGGACCTCTCCGCTGCAAGTTTTCTTGCCTAGTTTTTGTTGTCGCCTTATTGCTTTCACTCTTTTGATTTGGTTTTTTATTGTATTTTTTTAACAGTTTTGATGGATTTTATTGCTTTCGTTCGTTGAACTATATTTTATTATGAGCTTGGAAAGAGTAGAAGAGGTATTGATCATCTGTTCATGGAAATGCAGGTGATCGTGCAGTAGATATCGTGTGAACGGAGTCTTGAAGCACCTATTTCCTTTTCTTTCTCCAACCAACTTGTGAGTGGCTATAATTTGATTCAATTGACCCTTCTCCTAAGTTTTTACACTTAAAATCTTGCCTTCTAGGTTGTTCCAATCAAACGATACCATAATAACTAAAAGATGTCATGATAAAAAGGAATAGACTTGGATTATTTGTACTTGTCAACCAACTTGGAAATGGTTACCTTGTTGCATGCTAGTTCGCTTAGAATATTTTTTCATAGTGTTTCCAATTCAAGTTAGAATGTATACTTCTTCTATAATTATGCTATGTATAAAACACACATTGCTATGCAATAAATTGATCAGGGAGACTATAAAAAATGAATCATGCCATGCTACTTGTCTCGTGCTCGTGTTGCCTTAAACTGTATCAATTAATAACTTAGTATAGACGTCGTTTGATCACGGACAACTTATGCACAAGATCATAGTTTATATGGATGGTCGATGGGGCATTAGCACTGATCTGGACGAAACTTCATGATAGTCTCATGTGCTGGACGGGATGGTTTATATCCCCTCATGAATCTTCATTGTATACCATTCTCGCCAAAGACTATAACTAGTCCATTATGGCATCACGCTAGTGATCCCTTCGTATATTTAAACTGAGCAAGCTAAATATGTCTTCTTGGCAGGGAAGATCATGGTAAGTATTTGTGCAGGTGGTTCAGACGGGCAGATAAAAGTCACCAAACGGTGGCATATTTATTTTAGTAAACTTCCATATCAAATGCTTGCTTGTAAAATAAACTAAGGCAAGATAGAGAGACCACATAATAACTTGCATATTTCATATAAATAATGTGTTGATTGATATAGTTGGGTCAGCTTGCTTTCATTAGTGCATTTCGATGTACTGACCCTCGTTGCAACAGGTTTCCCGCAATAAGGAGATCCTGTAAGAAGCTAAAGCGACTTCCCAATCCAGTCTACCTACCGGCATGCCCTAATCGTGCCTCAGAAGAAGCATTTTGAAGTTCCAGGAGCTCGTGTACATAACTTATGCAGGTCCGTGGAAAGGCGATAGCTTCGCCCGAAGGTGTTTGTAGTTTTTGAAGTTTTAGTAAAAGGATATAATGTATAAGATGGCTATCTCATTTTGCGTCCACTTTTGTAAGCAAGTGCGACAATTATCTGACTCATTCAAGAGTTTGTATAAAGTTGTTCATTATCAATAAAGAAAACTTTCCATGTTTCAATATTTTGTTCAATTATCTGCGTACTCTGAATATGTGCTCGTTATATAAAATACCTTGGTCATGTACGTCGCGCAACCTAGGCACGCACGGCATCATGCCCGAGGACGACTATCAATTCTACGGAATCGGGGTGTTAGTGTTACCAGGACAAAGTGGCACTAATATAGAGTGAGGTATTGAGAATAGTTGGGGTAAACACTAGAGTATGAATTAAGGTATTGAATTTGGGACTAGTTAAGGTAATGGCTTTACCTAGAAGTAGTAGTAGCGAGGTAGATGCATTATAGCCTAAATAGCATGATATAGTGTTGTATTAAGAGTTATATATAAATTATATGGTATATATAAGTATATTAACTAGTATTAGTAGTATTAGATAGTATGCATTGGTTTAGCAAGATATTGACCTTGGTTCGACCTAGTGTGACCTAGAAATGACTGAAACCTAGTTGCAAGCTAGTATAGTATGTTTATAATTTCCAAAACACTATTTTGATTTGATGTTCATATTTAGGTCCTTGAGATACCGGTACGGACACTGTTTGATATCTATTGCTATGGACCACAGGCGAGTACATTTTTTGATAGTTTTCATTATTTGATAATTACTATAATGCAAGTATTTAGAAATGTATTACATATTCTTGACACATTGGTACACAGATTAGTATAAACATGGATCTTCAGTCATAAGATATTAATTATTGTTTCATTATTTCTCGTATTCCCGTATGATTTAGACAATGTTTAACATTAGACAATATTTAATATTAGACAATGTCCATTGAGTATCTTGCATCGTAATGTGTCATGGTTGGATCCATTGTACTAGTCGGAAAAAGGGAAAGTATTAGCTAGATATGTGATTAAAGCCTAGACAATGTTTAATGTTCAATGTTTAAGTTAGATATTGTTTATCCAACGTTAAGTAGACAATGTTCAACCCAAGCCGATCACATATCTAACTAGTATTTCAAACATTAGTATAGTTATAGTTCTTCATCATATTATATTTCATTGTCTTTTTTTCTATTTCATCGTGATCAGTTTATACCATATTGCTCTAGTTTATCTTTTTTTTCCACCATACTGTGACATATTATTTTATTGTTTCTCATCTTGTATTATATTCTCTATTTCTGTTTATAGTCATTATCAATTAAATAGAACTACTATTGGGTTGTACTTCGCTCTAATCCTGACTAGATATATTTTTCAGATGATTGGTTAGAGGAGATGTGTCCCACCTTTTATGGACCACAAGATGGTGAGCCGACTGAGAATTAGTACCGGCTATTGAGACGACTTAGATTTCTATTAGCATATTATGTATATTACAGTTTAGACATTTATATGCACATATTATTTGAGATTTGTGTTATAGCTAGACTATTAGTCTTGGATATATTGTATTATGACTTTTGTGACTATTTTTTCTATTCCATATCGTGCATTTATCTTTCTTTAACCTATACCGTGATTAAGTATTGATTATAATTGAACCATTATATTGTCCTCCAATTGGAGTTAAGATATTATTGACAGGTACCATTATAAGTACTATTATATATTGTGTGAGATATTTAGATAGAATTGTTGACCTAGACAGCGTTCTACCGTCGATATTGCGGCATAGGCTGGATGTACCCACAAACTCGTGCCCCTATACCGGGTGTGGGTCGTGACATTTATCATTTGTACACAGCACGAGTATGCCTTGAGTGATACATCCAACAAATTCTTCTATAGAGTTATTATGCCATGTCCATAATACTTCTGAGCAGATATACATTCAATGGGTCTCAATTTGCAAGTATCACTTAGCTGAAACAAAAAAAATATTATTAATAAAAAATAAGGAAAAAAAGATGATACAAATGCTTAAGATAAGGATGAATCAGAATCTTCTAGGTTGTTCATAAATATCACAAAAGTATGCAGAATATAGACATCTGACGATGCAAGCAGTCTACGTAGGACATCTGCTTCGGCTGATTCTTCTTTTTTTTTGAATCAATAGAAGGATGGAGGAAATCAATGATCTTATTCTGGAGCGGGGAAAGGCCATTTGGAATCGATGCAAAAATAATAGTGGTGTAACTAGAGTTATCTGTGATGGGTGAAAGAATAGTTAATTCATCAGACTTTATCTCCTCCTTCAGAGACTCATTCGGAGAAGCCATCAGCAGATTCGAATAAAGAATACTGAAGTTAGTAGCCCACTCTTATTTATAAGAAATAGGGTAATGGTTCGAATTTCTCCACATGATTCATTGACAATAAAGATGACGATTCAGAACCCTACTATTCATGAAGGAAGACGACGGTTCAGATCCCTATACACGAATTACAAAGAATACAACGATTCATTCCCCAAGAAAAGAACAGAACACAAAACATAAATTGTTCTGTGTGTTCGTGCAAGGGTGATCGCATGCGCGCATTTATCTGATTGACAAAAAATGTCACATAGTGCACTTAACTAGACAAGTTACAAAAATAATTACAAAAATGCGCGCGACAAGCAGCACAGTACGCATAAAACTCAGTTTTGCTCAGAATGCATATTTATGCTCGTATCAGCGGGATGACAAGGAAAAGTTAACAGATTTGATCCTTCTTGGTGCACATAGACCAGAGTCTTCAATCAGCAACACACTTACAGCATAATTAAGCCAAAGCTAAAATTTTATTGATGCTTAATCATGATTACATATGATGGAGATCTATCACACTTGGATTTTCATTCCAACAGTTATGATTACATATGATGGAGATCAATCACATGATCATCTCCATCCTTCTAAGGGCCAATCTTAGAGAGCACAATATTAGACATGCTCTCGCTCCTTAACATTGGGTGCAGTAATAATGGCGGGAGGATACAGAATTGGGCATGTAATAATTTCATAAGTCCAAAAAAGCTAATTCTCTATCGCCACCAAGCGCCGTCAGCAGAGTTCTGATTGGGACTCCGTCCCAATCTCGTAACCAGAGACACGGCCCAGCTATACCTCGATAGCTAGCTTCATAATGGGGGAAAATACAACTAACATGATGTTTGGACGAAGACAACTTTGATAGCTCTGATCAAAGTCCTTTCTCATTTTATGGCGAATCGCCAAATGATGTTGTTGATCACTTTGAATAAAAAAAATTATGATACTCTTCCATCCTCCATCGGAGAAGAAGATTTTGGAAAGAATTTGCCTCCTTTTGTAGCTACTCAAACGCTTACAGTACATTGCTATCATTGGCCTCCTCTTCTGTGGCTTGAATCGACGAACAGATATACTCATTTCTGTTGTGATGAAAAGAGTTTGAGGAATTACAAGGAGGGCAATGTCTTGAAGAAGAAATCCCTCTATCTCCCTTTATATATAGGTGAAGGGAACGACGTTTCAGTTGCCTAACAATCCTTGGAAATGGGATCCACACACATTGCCTTAAAGACTGCATCAAATCAAAGAGCAGGTCAATATTAAAGTGGAGTCTTCATTCCCTACAACCACGTCAGCAAATCTGCTAGCATTCTGTCCGGAGTGCGTGCACAAACATCTCAACAACTTTTATGCTTCTAATTCAAAGTAATTTTGAGTTAAGCTGAACGAATTCAAAAACCTTTGAAGGAGGTCTTATTGAAGCATAAAAAGTATGCCTTAGACAGATAGCGCAGTTTCCTACAAATAGACCAAACAAATAGAAGAATGGTGCACTTTCTACTTGTTCTAGAAGAAAGACGTAAATTTTTCTTACTTTGGCGCAATTTTCATTATTTTCAGAGGATGGCATATTATTCAGAGAGCAGAAAAGTGTCACATTTTCTTAATGTTACGAAAGCTAGCACATAAACAATCATCTCTCCCTCTCTCAAGCATTTAATGCAACAGACTGACAACTGACATAGACAAAAATTGAAGAGTCAGAAGTCATCATTAAAGCGGAGCTGTGGCACGCAGACCCAGGTTGTTATTTAGCGACCCAGCCGATGTGCCAACTCTATTCAAAAGTGTGCCACTATGCCACTCCTTCAAAAGTGCATCACAGTACCAGTGTCACTCATTCAAAAGTGTGCCATTGTGCCACTCCTTCAAAAGTGTGTCGCAGTGCCACTCATTCAAAAGTGCACCATTGTGCCACTCATTCAAAAGTGTGTCGATGTGTCACTTCTTCAAAAGTGTCTCGTTGTGCCATGCTCTTCAAAAGTGTGCCACAGTACCACTCCTTCAAAAGTGTGCTACAGTATCACTCATTCAAAAGTGCACCGTAGTACCACTCCTTCAAAAGTTGTGCTAGTCTCCAGACGACTTCTAAAGTGCGCATACTATCCAAACCAACAGTGAGCGATTAT
The DNA here is from genome assembly GCA_036927795.1 of Iris macrosiphon. NCBI lineage: Eukaryota > Viridiplantae > Streptophyta > Magnoliopsida > Asparagales > Iridaceae > Iris > Iris macrosiphon. The sequence continues at coordinate 142,734,951 of JAYESA010000013.1, read as the reverse complement.
AAGTGCAAGTCATACATACTGTCCTTCTCGTGCAAGGTGTATAAATAATTGGCACCCCACGATCGATCTATGCTTTCCTCGTATAGGAAGCTACGTGTCAAGCATGCAGCAATTTGTACACCCACTCATACAGAACGTAGGATGTTAATCCACCAAAAGTGCGCACACAATGGTAAAACAGTATTGACTGTGCAAAGTACGTGAATATTCTCATAACCGCTCCTAAACTCTATAAATATTGGTCTTTGCAACCATAGAGAGAACCAGAGGGCATTGGCAATACATATTATGAAAGCATACAATGAAATAGTGAGAAATGAGCTATTATTCTCAAGTCTTTGAAATTCAAGAGCAGAGCAAGAGAAATAGAAACTTTTTTATGCCTTTGTGCCAAAGCTTTCGTATTGTTCAACTCTCCAATTTGTTAGTAGCAATCTTCAAGTATTTAAAATTCAAGAGCAGAGTGAGAGAAATAGAAGCTTTTTCGTGCCTTTGTGCCAAAGCTTTCCTATTGTTCAACTCTCCAAGTTGTTCACAGCATTCCTTTCAGTTCTTCATTGTCGTGTGCAATTTTTTGTCAACGTGTGCATTTCTTTATTATCGAGTGGTCCAAGGAGTAAAATGATCATTTACGTATCAGATCTCTACAACTATACTTTCCCAGAATCAAAGAATCAATTGTACTTAAAATCTTGTTTTATGATCTTTTTTCCTACTTTTCTTTCTTTCTTTTTTTAAACAGTTTTTGAAGACGAAAGTTTTGTATAAACTTTTTCTGTACCAAACAGTTATCCCTTCTTAGCATTATAGTACTGGATATATTTCCAGCATATTAGACTTTTGAGATGTATTATTTTTACTCCTAGACTTATAGATTATTGATAGACTTATTTGGATGGTTTTAATGTTAAGGATTAGTAGTGTTGTGACATATAACTTTATTGTTTTATCATATCGTATCATTTATCTTTCTTATAGATTCTCTTATGATTGAGTATTGATATTTACTGTATATCATCATCATGTTCTCCTTTGGAGTTGAGATATCATTGACAGGTTATATATTATATTGTATGAGATGATTATATAGTATTATTGACCCAGACAGCGTTCTGCCGTCGATGCTGCGGTATAGGCTGGACGTACCCACGTACTCGTGTTCGATCATCTGGGTGCGGGTCATGACAGGATCGTACACATATTTAAGGCATTTCTGAAATATGTGCATTTCAGCCAAGCTTAGTAATAGCGAAGTCGGACAAGTTACAAGTGCACATATGATTTTGAATCACCAAGTGTTTCGCTCACTCGAATGATCTGCTCCTAGATTCCATCATGTAACACTTTGCATGCACACTACTTTTGGATATTTTATTCTCCACTAATTCTCTGACACTCTCATGCATCAAGCCCTTGCGCATTTGAATGCAACAAGTTTTCGCAATGTCCTATCGCCTAACTATTCTGGAATCTCGTTGTTCCTCACACCAAACTATTACTTTCAACCGCATTACTATCTAAACTGCAGATACATCAACGCCCTGGATCCCCTGCTAGGCGACTTACCAAAATATTATAATTAAAACTTAAATCAGTTTGGCCCACATACCCTGCATGTAATTCAACTCTCTCTGGGTGAATATCTATTTGGGGTTCATGTGATATGTGAAGATTTTTCCGCCATGCCATAGGGATAGTATCGCCACGATTTCAACGTAGATACAATCGCTACAATTCCTAGGTCATGCATAGGATAGCTCTTCTCATGCTTCTTCTATTACCTCAAAGCATATGATGTCGCCTTCTCCTTCTGTACGAGTATGCGCTGCAAACCAAATCCTGATTGCATCTTGTAGATCTGAATTACGTCTGTCACTTCAAAAAATGTAAGGATTTGAGCTAATTTGAGCCGTAGCTTTAACTTCTTGAAGCTAGTTTCACAGTCGTCACTTCATATGAATAAGATTTATTTTGGGGGAGACGAGTCAAAAGTGTCATGACCCGCACCCGATGTAGGGGCACGAGTAGTGAACAATACCCAGCCTAAGCCGCATCATCCATAGTAGAACATTGTTTGGGTAAACTATATATCTAGCAATCAAGATATAATAATGCCAACAATAAAAAATGAATACTCAATCACAGATATATAAGATAGAATAAATTGCATGAATATGATAAAAGAACAGAAGAGACAAATACAACTCATAAGACAAGATGATATCTAATGAGTCATATAAAAGAAATACTAATAACAAAGCTGGAGATAAATCTAATATAAAATATCTATCTACTGAGCTACGATTCCTGGGTCGTCTGTCTCAATCGGAATGAGATCCTCCTGAGCCAAGGTATCTAGCTCTAAGCCAACTACGTCTTGAGGCCCGTAGTAAGTGGGGTACCACTCCTCAGTGTCATCTGAAAAAAATATACAGTCAAGAAAGGAGCAAAGTATATCTCTAACAGCAATTCTAATAAATGATATAAACTATGTAACAGTAAATAGAGCGAATATACAATATGCAATATAAACAGGTACAAGATATATGCAATAAAGGAATACTGGAAAAAAATACAATAAATGAGCAACACATGAATGAACAAAAAATACTACTACTAAGTAAATGAGTACCAGCTTTAACATGTGATCCGCTTGGAAACTTGCACAAGGATAATGGCCTGGTTAATCATACGTGTGGTATATGATTAATACTATTCAAGAAAAAAGACATACAAAAGGAGGGTATGATCACATATCTACACTACATACTCCCCGCCCCGGACTGGTATAGTAGATCCAACCAAGGTACGTTATGATACGGGATTCCACAAGAAGGGCGCAAATCTTCTCAGTAATTAATGTCTTTATTTGTACAAGAAGAACAAGGAAATAAGCCTTGCACAAGATATACCATAAATATCAAGGAATAACATCTCATGACGAGATCCGGATATACCAATCCGTGTAACCATCGTGTCAAAAAATCAAAGATATCTACACTAAATACAAGAGACATAGAGGATATCATGAATGAAAAACTATCAGAGAATGTACTTGCCTGAAATTGGGTAAACAGTATCAAAGATGTCTGGTACGGTACTTCAAAGACCTAAATATGAAATATTACATCAATACACGATTTTGGAATAAAAATAAGTTAAACTAGTCAACTTCTAGGTCAAAAAGCTATTTCTAAGTCAAAATAGTCAAACTAGGTCAACTCTGGATCAAACTAGTCAAACTTGGTCAAACTAGCTATTTCTAGGTTGTATGAGTCTATATCTAGGATATTGGGTCCATACACTATGTAACTAGGCCATACTAGCTATATTAGGATACTAGGAAACCAACAAGATACCGTATCATAAGATACGCAATTTATTAGATATAAAAATATTATAATATATATATAAGACAAAATATATATCACTCCTAGCTAAACTAATGCTAAGTGGATACCTTGGCTTTGAACCAAAAGCGGTATCACACCACTTACACTCACATCTTGATGTGCAAACTCAATACCTTGAGTAAAACCTAATACATTGACATTGCCTTGGTATAATAAGGTAATTCAATATCTAACATATAACTAACTACCCATACTCCTCACTATACACTAGTATGTATTTAAACTTATAACAATACTAAACTAAACTATATACTAACATACCCCTTCGGATATTCAATACCCGTACACAAGATATCTCAACTCTTATTACCTTGGTGTATATCAAGGTAATATAGAAATAATACTAACTAATATTAACTAGTGCTTATATATATATATATATATATATATATATATATATATATATATATATATATATATATATATATATATATATATATATACACTAACTTACTAGCTTATCAAAATAAGGTAACCGGCTTATCACAACTGCTGCTGTCGCTGCTGCTTTTTGCTTTTGCTGCCGCTATTGCTTTCTGCTTCTGATGCCGCTGCTTACTGCTGCTGCTGCTTCTCAGCTTTTCACTGCTGCTTTTTATGACTGCTTTCTCCCTGCTTTTTATTATTTTTCTTCATATTTTTCATTGTTTCTTCACTGTTTTTTATTGCTTCTTCTCCCCTCTAGCTCACATACATATACACGCACACACACACACACACACACACACACACACATATATATATATATATATATATATATATATATATATATATATATATATATATATATATAAAACCATAATATCATTATACATATATATACATATAACCATACTAGAGATGCACATGAACTCCTACTCTCCCATGATCACCAACACATCAACAAGAATTATAGAACATATATATATATATATATTTATATTTATATCGCATAATAATTATGATTACAATATTATAATATTATAACCAAGGTAATTGAATTGAATTATAAAAAACAAACACGTGGAGTGCACCGTACCCGTATCACACTAGATCTATGATAACCTTACGATACGGCTCCACCACACAACCAAATGTATCATAATGGACACGAACAAGTCTAAAATCATACTTAACAATACGAAGAGCTAGCTACTCATCTACGTGTCCGTGTCAAAATATGACATGCTCAAACCCCCATGTCGAAGAAAAATTGCAAAATCAATCCGTATCTCCAAATTATCGAAATACGGCCTACACGTATCCAATTGTGGATACGACACTAGTCACACACAATCAAACACATGTCAATTTTGTCTAGTTGACAAATACAAGATGTGTCAATCTCGAAATTCTTCCAAAATTGATACAAAATACCACATAACTTTCTCCATATGCCTCCTATGAACCTAATTCCAATTCCTATGGGTAGCCTTAGTATATGGGGTAGTTACTAATGATTAAAATAAAAATTTAGAGTCAAATTAGAGGGTAAAATTGAATTGTACCTATTGGAAGATGGATTCCCAATAAAATCTCCAAATTTAGTGTAAAGAGCCTCCAACTTGTAGATCATTGCTCCTCCTTATAGATCATTGATTTCTCCTTGTAGGTCTCTGCTTCCTCCTTATTCTAATAGTCTCCAATGATTATTTGTGAAGGAATTGGAAAGAAATTTGGATAAAATTTGATGTGGGAATGAAGAAATTTGGAAAAAAAAATCTAAATCTAGATTTGAAATAATAAATGTATCTATGAGGGTTCACCCACCCCGGTGACAGCATTCCTTTATATTGCGCCTAAAATCTCTATTTCTGCAAATATGTCACGTCTTTCTATTGTTGGTTCCTATGGAGGTACATTGCAACAAATCTTCTTTTTCTGCAGCATTGCTTCTATGATCTTAGGAGCACTGGCCGCCATGGCCCAAACGAAAGTAAAAAGACCTCTAGCTCATAGTTCGAGAGAGAGAATTTTCCCTCCATCTATACTAGGATGGCCACTTGCCCCCTTCCCCAAGCTACTATAAAATGTCCATAATATCCCTTGGGGCTTGTCATGAAGAAATAATTAAGGAGGGAAGGTTCTAGTCTAATTGGTTTAACTAATTAATCATCCTCCTAATGATTGGGCTTCTTATTGGGCTCAATTCTATCTAGAATTAAATGTTGGTCCATGGATCTAATCTAAACTAGTTAGGTCCACTAACACAAGTCCAAAATAATATACTAAAATCTAACAATAAATAAATAATACATTAAATATACAATATGCATAATATTTAATTAATTATAAAAAGACTAAAATATTATTTTCTAGAAAATGTGGTAGTGACAAGCCTACCCCCCTTAAAATAATTTTGCCCTCGAAATTCAAAGACGAAACTACCCCAGAAAATAAAATAGAACAGAATCATGAAAGAACATACCTCAAGGAACAAACAAATATGGGTAACGCTCTCGCATTTCATCCTCTCTCTCCCAGGTACTCCCCCGGAGAGTGATGCCTCCAAGCAACGCATACCAAAGGAATAGTCTGGTTCCTCAGTACCTTCTCTCTCCGATCTAGAATCTCAATTGGACGCTCTAGATAGCTAAGAGTAGGGCCCACCTTTATCTCCGAGTGATCCAATAAATGACTAGGATCTGCCACGTACCGCCTTAACTGCGACACGTAAAATACATTGTACACTCCCTCCAATATAGGTGGCAAGTCTAGTCTGTAAGCAACTGCACCGACTCTCTCGAGAATACTGAAAGGTTCGATGAATCGCAGACTAAGCTTTCCGCCTCCACCGAAATGAATCGTGCCTCGTATCGGAGAAATCCTCAGAAATATCAAACCACCAACCTAGAACAAAACACAACTTTAAGAACTTAATCTATAAAAACAACCAACATCAAGCATAAAACAAAAATCTAAAACTATACCTCAAACTCCAAAGGTCTCTGGTGGCTATCGGCCCAATACCGTTGTCTGTCCTGCGCTACTCGAAGTCTGTCTCTGATCAGCTTAACCTTCTCCGCCGTATCAACAGGAATCGCTGGCCCTAGCAAAGCTCTCTCTCTCTCTCTCTCTCTCCAACATTATCCCATAACAAGGGAGTACGATATCTCCGACCGTACAGAGCCTCAAATGGTGACATCTCTATACTAGCCGGATAGCTGTTGTTGTAAGCAAAATCTACCAAATGGTGATGGTCCTCCCAAGATCTCCCAAAATCTAGTACACAGGTGTGCAACATATAATCTAAAGTCTGAATAGTCCTTTCTGACTGCCCATCCGTCTGGGGGTGATATGTAGTACTGAACTTGAGCTGGGTACCCAAACTCGCCTACAAACTCGTCCAGAAATAAGAAGTGAAACGACTATCCCGATCCAAGACTATGCTGACGAAAATGCCATGTGTCCCGAAGATCTGCCTCATATACATCTCTGCTAGCTTCTCCGTAGATAAACCCACCTTGAAAGCCAAAAAGTGGACCGACTTGGTTAACCTTTTAACGATGACCCAAATCGCGTATTTCCCTCCTGGAGATCGTGGAAGTCCGGAAACAAAATCCATAGTTATGTGCTCCCACTTCCACTCTGGAATGGGTAATGGCTGAAGTAATCCACATGGCTTCTACCTCATGGCTTTCACCTACTGGCACACTAAGCATCTGGATACAAATTGTGCCGCATCCCTCTCGTGCCATACCACCACACACACTCTCGCATATCCCAATACATCTTGTTGGCACCTGGATGCATGGAAAACTAAGAGCAATGTGCTTCCTGTAATACCTTCTCACGCAACTCTCCACTAGGCACACATAATCTAATATTATGCCGCAAAGAACTATCCTCAACAATGGTGAAATCATCCTCCAATCCTGCTCTCACCTGAGCTCTGATGCTCCTTAGAGATACATCCTTATATTGGGCTGCCTTGATCATGTCTATCAACTCTGAGTATATCTATAACCCCCACATCTGCATGGAAAAACCAGAAACTATCACCTCAATGCCCAAGCTCTCCAAGTCCTCCAATAAATACCGATCCTGCGTCAACAACATAGCTACCGGATACCTACTCAACACATCAGCAACTACATTATCTTTCCTAGGATCATACTGAAAAGATATGTCAAAATCATTTATCAGTTCCAGCCACCGATGATGCCTCATATTCAACTCCTTTTGAGTAAAAACGTACTTCAAGTTCTTGTGGTCTGTGAAGATCTACACACGCTCTCCGTACAAATAGTATTTCCATAACTTCAGGACAAAATGACTGCTACCAACTCCAAATCGTGGGTAAGATAGTTCTTCTCATGAAGACGCAATTGCCTGGATGCATAGGCAATTACTTTCCTATTCTGCTGAAGAACACAACCCTGCCCTTTTCATGATGCATCACTATAAATAGTGAAACCTCCAGACCCTGATGGCAACGTCAAAAAAGGAGCAGACATCAACCTCTTCTTTAATTCCTCAAAAAAAAAATGGCACTCCTCTGTCCAAACAAACTTTGCATCCTTCCTGGTGAGTCTAGTCATCGGTTCGGCAATCCTTAAAAAATCTTGCACAAACTTTCTGTAGTAGCCTACTAGACCCAAGAAACTTCTGATCTCTGCCACTGAACTCGGGGTCTTCCAAACTCCATTGCTGCGATCTTCTTCGGATCCACTAAAATTCCATCACCAGTCACAAGATATCCTAAGAACTTTACCTTTTCCAGGAAGAACTCACACTTAGACAACTTCCCATACAACTTCTCCTTCCTCAGCATATCCAACACAATCTGCAAATGCTCCTTGTGCTCCTCCGGTGTCTTCGAGTATATGAGTATGTCATCGATGAACAACACTACGAACTTGTCAAGGTACTGGTGGAACACCTTGTTTATCAAATTCATAAATACCACCGGGGCATTAGTCAACCCAAACGGCATCACCATAAACTCATACTGGCCATACCGAGTCCTAAAAGCAGTCTTCGGAATATCCTTCGGCTTCACTTTCACCTGGTGGTAGCCTGATCTCTAGTCTATCTTGAAAAATACCTTGGCGCCACTTAACTGATCGAACAGGTCATCAATCCATGGCAACGGGTATTTATTCTTGATAGTGAGACTATGCAATACCCTGTAATCGATGCATATATGCACCGATCCATCCTTCTTCGGTACAAACAATATTGGGACTCCCCACGGTAAAGAAGTGGATCTGATAAACCCCTTATCCTGTAATTTATCCACTTGCTTCTTCAGCTCGACCAGCTCATTGTTGTCCGCTCTATAGATATACTGTGAAATTAGTTCTACACCTGGTACCAAGTCTATAGAGAATTTAATATCTTGATCTAGTGGTAATCCTGGCAATTCCTCAGGAAACACATCCAAGAATCTGCTATCAAAGGATGCGATAACTCCTTGTCTTCCACCCTAGCTCCATAAATAATGCCTCCTCACTGCTCTGCAGCTCCTCTAGAAAACTCAAACTCTGGCTCTCCTAGTGGGCTAAACAAAACTCTACCTCCTCTGTAATCTATATTAGCATGGTGCCTACTCAACCAATCCATCCTGAGTACAATATTGTAGCTCGGAAGTGGCATTACAAGTAGACACGCACTCAGCTCCCGGTCTTCCAAGGTATCTCTCCGATCCTTGCAAATATCACTAACTAGGATAATGCCTCCCCTGGTCATAATCATGCAAGTCCTAAGCAAAGACTCAGCTACCAAATGATGCTTCAGAGCAAAAGAAACAGATACAAAACTATGGGAAGCACCACTATCAAATAAAGCTAAAGTTGGAATAGAATTAAGAAATGACATCTCTGTTGGGCTCGGTCTCTTCGACCATCATATCAAAAGCTCGTCCCTGACGTGCACCTCCCTGATGCTAGTGCTGGGCATAATACTGTTGCTGAGTCGAAAGCACGGTCCCCTCGGCTGTACTACAGGTGGCCTCGCCTGTGTCCTCGGAGCTGGAGCTGCTCCCTTAACTGCATGACGAGGGTTAGAAAGATACTCTCTTAGCTGATGCCCTTTGGTACCATAATACAAACAAACTATCAACCTCTTCCTGCAAACATTCCAGATGTGGTTGGACTTTTTGTAATGGTGGCAGAAAGCTTGTTGTGACTGTCTCTGCTGCTGCGGTGCTTGGTGAAATGGTGCCCTAGCTGGAGTATGGTGCAGCTGCGATTGCTGAAAATGACTGGACTGAAAATGAGGACGCTTAGCAGTCACTGTGCTGTTATTTGCCCCCAGAAAAGAATCGTGATCTCTCTTGGATTTTAAGCTCAACTCCAGCTCAACCTTGCATGCCTCCACAAGTATCTCCAAATAATTCTCAAAGAAAGATGGAATAAGGATCTTCACTTTCCAGTTCAGACCCTCATAAAAATGGATAGCTCGAAACTCTGGCTACCTCACCAAATACTCCGTAAATTAGCTCAGCCTACCGAACACAGTGGCGTACGCCTCCACAGACATGCTCTCCTGAGTAAGGCCCTCAAATTGCCTCTCCAAGTCCAATCTGTCCGCCTGAGCAAAGAACTTCCTCTTGAAGAGGTCCTTGAACACCTCCCAAGACTGCCCTGGATCAGCAAGAAGTGGCTCATTCCTGAACCAAGTGCGGGCGATATCGAGCAGTTGAAGTCCTACTGCCTCAACCTTCAGATCCTCGGTAAGACAAAATACCCTTATGAGACGCTCAATATCCTCAAGCCAATCATCAGCGTAAACGATGCCCTCAGTCCCCTTGAAGATCGGATATTCCAGCTTCTTGAAGTCCTGAACATTACCAGGCCAAAGCTGGGCAACTTACAGAATAACCTGTTGCTGGATCGGAACTTCTCTCTCTACTGCAGCAAGGGCAAGCTGATGAGCACTCTCAATGCCCTGCCATAACACGTCGGTCTGCCTCCGATATGCCTCGGACTTGGCCCTCTGAGACTCCATCATCTCGCGAAACAATATGAACACCTGAGTCGCATCTGTCGAAATGGAAGGTAGAGGTGGAAGTCCCTCAGATACAGCCAGAACAGTCCTCTGAGCTGGAGGTGGACTCCCGAATGCAGCCGATATGCAAATCATCAGAGAAGTGACTGGTGCAGGCCCTCGGGAAGTCGCAGATCTCTCAGAAAATGCTCCTCTCAGCTGTGATCGAGACTTAGGCGGCATCCTAAGGCGAAGCGAAAGGAAAGAATCAATATGGCACATGATGTAATGCATTCAAAGAAGGACAGTTAAAGATCAAATATCAATAGCAAGAAAGAACAATTAAAATGAACAATAGAGTTTTTCCTAGAAGTGATTGAGTATTCTCAGCCTATAGCCTATATCATATATCCTAGAACAGGCTCATAATAGCACTCAAATAAGAGCACCACTACGAATAGCACTAATTGCGACCTCGAAGGACCTGCATGGGCCACCACTAAAAATGTTTCACAACCCGCACCCGATGTAGGGACACGAGTAGTGAACAATGCCCAGCCTACACCACAGCATCGGCAGTAGAACATTATTTGGGTAAACTATCTATCTAGCAATCAAGATATAATAATGCCATCAATGAAATATGAATACTCAATCACAGATCTATAAGATGGAACAAATTGCACGATTATGATAAAAGAACTGAAGAGCAAAATATAACTCACAAGACAAGATGATATCCAATGAGTCATATATAAGAATATTAATAACAAAGCTGGAGACAAATCCAGTATAAAAGATTTATCTACTGAGCTACGAGTCCTGGGTCGTCTGTCTCAGTCGGGATAAGACCCTCCTGAGCCAAGGTCTCTGGCTCTAAGCCAACTATGTCCCGAGGCCCGTAGTGAGTGGGGTACCACTCCTCATTGTCATCTGGGAAAAATATATTCAGTCAGGAAAGGAGCAAAGTACATCTCTAATAGCAGTTAAACTATGTAACAGTAAATAGAGCAAATATACAAGATGCAATATAAACAGGTACAAGAGATATGCAATAAAGAATACTTGAAATAAATACAATAAATAAGCAACACGGGAATGAACAAGAAATACTACTACTAAGTGAGTGAGTACCAGCTTTAACATGTGACCGGCTTAGGAATTTGCACAAGGATAATGGCCTGGTTAATCATACGTGCGGTGTATGATTAACACTATTCAAGGAACAAGACATGCACAAGGAGGGTATGATCACATATCTATACTACATACTTTCCGCCCTCGACTGGTATGGTAGATCCAACCATGGTACATTATGACACGGGATTCCACAAGAATGGCGCTAATCTTCTCATGAATCAATGTCTATATTTGTACAAGAAAAACAAGGAAACAAGGCTTGCACAAGATACATCGTAAATACCAAAGAATAATATCTCATGACGAGATCCAGATATACCAATCCGTGTAACCATCGTGTCAAGAAATCAAGGATATCTACACTAAATACAAAAGACATAGAGGATATCATGAATAAAAAACTATCAGAGAACGTAGTTACCTAAAATCTGTTGAACAGTATCAAAGATGTCCGGTACGGTGCCTCAAATACCTAAATATAGAATATTATATCAATACAAGATTTTAGAATAAAAATAAGTTAAACTAGTCAACTTCTAGGTCAAAAAGCCATTTCTAAGTCAAAATAGTCAAACTAGGTCAACTCTAAGTCAACTTGATCAAACTAGGTATTTCTAAGTTGTATCAGTCCATATTTAGGATATTGGTTCCATACACTATGTAACTAGGCCATACTAGTTATACTAGGATACTAGAAAACCAACAAGATACCGTATCATAAGATACGCAATTTATTAGATATAAAAATATTATAATATATATACAAGACAAAATATATATCACTCCTAGCGAAACTAATGCTAAGTGGATACCTTGACTTTGAACCAAAAGCGGTATCATACCACTTACACTCCCATCTTGATGTGCAAATTCAATACCTTGAGTAAAATCCAATACCTTGAGTAAAATCTAATACCTTGACATTATCTTGGTATCACATGATAATTCAATATCTAACATATAACTAACTACCCATACTCCTCACTATACACTAATATGTATTTAAAATTATAACAATATTATACTAAACTATAAACTAACATACCCCTTCAGATATTCAATACTTGTTCCCAAGATATCTCAACTCTCGTTACCTTGGTGTATCTCAAGGTAATATAGAAATAATATTAACTAATATTAACTAGTGCTTATATATATATATATATATATATATATATATATATATATATATATATATATATATATACTAACTTACTAACTTACTAACTTAGTAGCTTATCAAAATAAGCTAACTTGCTTATCGCAACTGCTGCTGCTTACTGCTGCTGCCGCTGCTGCTTTCTGCTTCTGCTGCCGCTGCTTACTGCTGCTGCTGCTTCTTCTCAGCTTTTCACTGTTGCTGCTTATGACTGCTTTCTTCCTACTTTTCATTGATTTTCTTCCTTTTTTTTATTGCTTTCTTCACTGTTTTTCATTGCTTCTTCGCTTCTTCGCCCCTCTAGCTCACAACACACACACACACACACACACACACACACACACATATATATATATATATATATATATATATATATATATATATATATATATATATATATATATATATATAACCATACTAGAGATGCACATGAACACCTACTCTCCCATGATCACCAACACATCGATAATAATTATAGAACATACATAAATATATATATATATATATATATATATATATATATATATATATATATCTCACATAATAATATTAAATTATAATATTATAATATCTATAACCAAGGCAATTGAATTGAATTGCAAAGAAACAAACACGTGGAGTGCACCGCACCCGTATCACATTAGATTTATGATACGCTTGCGATACGGCTCCACCCCACAATCAAACGTATCCCAAAGGGCACGAGCAAGTCTAAAATCATACTTATAAATAATACGAAGAGCTAGCTACTCATCTACGTGTCCGTGTCAAAATATGACATGCTCAAACCCCCGTGTCGAAAAAAAATCCCTAAATCAATCCTTATCTCCAAATTGTCAGGATACGGCCTACACGTATCCAATTATGAACACGACACTAGCCACACACAATCAAACATATATCAATTTGGTCTAATTGACCTATTAACAAACACAAGATGTGTCAATCTCAGAATTTCTCCAAAATTGACACAAAATACCACATAACTTTCTCCATAGGCCTCCTATGAACCTAATTCTAATTCCTATGAGTAACCTTAGTATATGGGATGGTTCCTAATAATTAAAATATAGATTTATAGTCTAATTAGAGAGAAAAAACTGAATTGTACCTATTCGGAGATGGATTCTCAATAAAACCTCCAAATTGAGTATAAATAGCCTCCAACTTGTAGATCCTTGCTCCTCCTTGTAGATCCTTACTTTCTCCTTGTAGATCCTTGCTTTCTTCTTGTTTTAATGGCCTCCAATAATAATTTGAAAAATATTTGGAAAAAAATTTGGGTATAATTTGATTTGGGAATAAAAAAATTTGGAAGAGGAAATTCTAGATCTATATTTGAAATAAAAAATAAAGAGAGAAAATTTTTCCTCCATCTATACTAGGCCGGCCACTTGCCCCCTTCCCCAAGCTACTATAAAATGTCCATAATACCCCTTGGGGCTTATCATGAAGAAATAATTAAGGAGGGAAGGTTCTAGTCTAATTGGTTTAACTAATTAATCATCCTCCTAATGATTGGGCTTCTTATTGGGCTCAATTCTAACTAGAATTAAATGTTGGTCCATGGATCTAATCTAAACTAGTTAGGTCCACTAACACAAGTCTAAAATAATATACTAACATCTAACAATAAATAAATAATTTAATATAATATATAATATATAATATATAATATATAATATATAATATATAATATATAATATAATAAAATATAATAAATAAATAAATAAATATACAACATGCACAATATTTAATTAATTATGAAAAGACTAAAATATACATTCCTAGAAAATATGATAGTGACAAAAAGCAATGCCATCTTTATAAATTTGCCACTCTGAATCTCGTTAGCTGACTTAGGCTGCTCTTATATACCACCGCTTTGATCTTCTGGTTGTATCTTCAGCTGAAGGCTACCCCATGAGTTCTGGAACTAAATACTGAATCGCCTAGACTTATCTTCAACATACACCACTCCATATCTACCCTCGATTCATTCCCAAATGCAACGTCTATCTGGGTCATTCTATAGGTCTACAATATTGACTTTTAATTTGGCGGTTAAGTCTCTAGGGTCAGTTGTTCCAAAATTACGCTCAATAATTGTACGTCATCATGATGGACAATTACTATGAACCATGTTACATCTTATCTTTACATTGAGTCATAGACCAACAATTCCATCCGAACACACTTATGAATCTGAACGCATGCACTACCTGCTGAAATTCTTAGCAATCTCGAGTCTGACTATCTTTCCAAACCATTAATCTAGGAATTGTGCTCGCTGAAAATGTCATCAAATGCTCGTCGTTCTATCCTAAATCTATCAAAATCTTGGACTGTCTTATTTGACTTCTCTCACTACTACTTGCAACATTTTCTAAAACTGTAGGCTTGCTCCATTTTTTATCCTTATGTCACGCTTCAACACTGCACGTCCAACTCGCTCGAACAGGACAGTGACTTACTCTGACTTTGCCCTATTATTTTAGTTATCTTCTAAGGCTCATCCATTACAATCCTTGATCCCATTTCATATTAATCACTCTGTATCAATTTCCTAGCATTTCGAAGCGTTTATACAGTCTCGATGACTTGCACACCAATCTCTGAGGTACTATCACTTCGACTTAATCATTTTGATACCACAATTGTTAACTTCCACCATGGCCGAACATCGGCCTGACTCACATTACGCTCGTTGATTTCTTCTGAAGAACTCCTCCGTCTTTGTTGTACCATTTTGCTAATTTTGCATCCACTAAACTCTGAATCAAAATTCTGAAGCACTAACGTTCGTGTCCTGTAAGTTTGTGTAAATCCATCGTATTGCACCTTTGTACTCAAACGTGATCCTCTACTCGATTGACTGCTCCTTTACAATATTAAAATCCCTAGTCCATGCTCATTAGTTTTTGACATATCTATTGCTCGCACGTGTACACCAATTATATTTTTCTTATATCCAATGCTCTATCGAACTTCCAAATCTTGTGAGAAGAACTTCAATATTAGAACTTTCCGTCTGACCGATCTCATCCTATCTTTGATACTTGGTCTGTATCACTCCTTCGAATTCTAAACACTTATTCGATCGATTTAACCATTACCTGATGCATCATCCATTACTTGTGCACTTCTCGTCCGATATAACTTTACGTTGAAGAGAGTCCATTTCTGATCATTCAAACCTGACGCGTCAAGAATACCTAAGTCAAACTCTGTTACACAAATTTTGACTGAATCTCGTACTACCCTATATGTTGTAAGAAAACCTATCACTTATATATTCTCAATATTTTTAATCATTCATACTTCGTAGCATGGCATATACCACTCTGAATCGAGTCACTCTCGGCACTAGGTTTACTCTGCATCAACCAACTTTTACTACGAACTATCTATTCTGTAGTGATCATGTCGATCGCACATAACATTCGCTTGCTTGAAGTTCCAAAATATAACTCAGCTGATGCGAATGAACCAACTTATATTTTCACTACCCACGTCTGTTGTGTCATGCAACAATCCAAATCTCGATACTCTGTACTATACGCAAACCATCTTACTCAAAGTCTGACACAAAAATCAACCAATATATATACCAGCACATACAATCCTCATTTGAGCACGTCCATTGCAACTCGTGCAATATTCCATTATCAATACCCTAAGCCATTATTCTAATCTATTCACCACATGTGATACTCTTTCGATGTTCTCGAACACTTCACTACCACGCACACAATATCGTTCTATAAATTGACTCATTGCACTCTATGCAACGAACACTCCTATATTAACTTTTTGTACTCTATGCAACGACGTCGCGAGGTGCTAGCTGTAATATACAGATCTAGCAAAAACAAGTAGCAATCCAACACAACATATATAGACTTATTGTATGAAATATCTAATATAGCGTCAAGTAGAGTTAAGAGTCATTCGATTCGTGGAGGCCATTTTAAGTTTTTGATGAAGCAAAGGAAAAAGCTTGAGAAAATTAATCGGGAGCCCTGATACCAATTTGTCATGCCCCAATCTTCCGTAAATTCGATTGTCTCCCTGGACATGATGTTATTATGCAATTACTCCAACAGGATAATCATTCTCATCAGGGCTTGATTTCGTACGAGCCTGGAGTTGTGCTCACATAAGAAAAAATGTTAAACATCATGGTTATCAAAAAATGTTAAACGTCATGGTTATCATCGAAATGACCATGTTGCATCGGAAGGAAATAGTGTTACCAACAACAAAATATCATAGTATATGAAGTGGAGCTCTTTTATTGAATAGCAAAAGTTGTTACAAGGGTTCAATTAGCCAAATGAATATGCCACACTCGCTTATAATACTCATTCTCTCTCTATACTCACAAAGGATCTCGCCGTTCCATACATCATGTCCCGTATATCCAAGCTAAAGACTCAAATTTTTGTACCTAAAAAAGGGGTGACCATAAATGTGGGTCAATACGCAGCTTGTACTGATGAGCGGGGTAACCCACTCGCCTAAATCGACACTAGAATCATGTAAATGCGTAAAGTTATTGCATGGTGGTCTTGCTAGTTATTACTTAGATTGATTCCATATCCTGGCATGGTATATGGTGAAAGCAGTAAGATAGGTTACACATGCAAGAAGGAAAATTATGAAACACAATAAGCATGTTAATCATCTCGATATCGCTAAGGTAAAATATAAGAACCGTGTTGCACCGCATCACTCAGCGTGACTCGTATTTATGATCAATGCGCTCGTGCATGCACTTATACAACGGGCATGCCTACACTACTTTGAGACATGCACCCTTGCACCACGCAAGGTGGAAAACACCTAAATCACCTCGAGTCACTTGAGGTGACAAACTATTGAAAACAAATGCACTCGGTGTGCTGATAATTATCTATATGAACAAAGTGGTCACTAGCTGAGCCATAATAGACTAATCTGAGGCATTCGACCCGATACAGCGCTAAGTTGCAAGCCCGCCTGGTGGTCTCGAATTGCCAAGTATTGTGATTGTCCAATCAGTCCGAGGTAGCATGCCTCAACTGGGGATTCGTAATACCCGTGCTACCAAAGCACGTATTTTATGTTTCCTCCTAGGCCGAATGGTCCCGGTGCCCCAATTCCCCGGTGCCCCGTTCGAGGAAAGCCAAACCCTGTGCACAGGTTGTCCGTGACCATGCAATGCATCTACTCGCCTCAATTTGATATACTCGCTCGCCTCAAATATAGGTACGGTGAGGTACGTTCCTCTCGCCCCACCAAACAATACTTGTGGCATTACCTCATCAACTTAGCCAAGCTTGTGGCATTACTTCATTTACTTAAAATTATGCCACTTTCCATATTCTGGTTGGGTGACTCGTAGGTCCCAACACACCGAGTCAATATGCTGCTTCTCGACAAAGTAATATGTGGTGCTATATTCCTTCCGACATAACTGCACAGTTTTGAACCGCAATTGCATTCTCCGCATGACGAAGAGATAGGACTTGATACCTTGCGTGAACACACGCCTCCATCATTGCATATTGGCAGTTCTGTGGCATTATGCCATAACAGCTGTGCGCGCTTGATGCACGCCTCGATTCATTATTCTGATGTTCTATCCTTAGTGTTCAACTTGAATTACTTCCATTATCTGAATGACGCATGCCTGATACACGCCTTGATGTGGTGATTCAATAGTCTAGAGTAAGTGTTCAACAAACAAGTATTATTTCTTTTGTTAAGCATGAAGGAGTAGAAAAGAAGGGACAGAGCCCGCCCACCTTATGCTTATCTAACTGTCGTTCTGCCGAGTCGATACAGCATATCCCCAAGTTCCGTGGTCTAATGCGAAGCACGATTTACTTAACTGGTATGACCATGCAAGAAGTTTATGCTTCCAATCATCTGATCCGAGCGGATTTAAGGAAGATTGTATCATCGCCTAAGTCTCGCTATCTCTACGCTGCTTTGAACTAACCCATCGCTTGATGTGCGTTGCTGACTTCGTGCTACTGCTCGCACCGGGGCAAAATATCAACCTCAGAATATTCTACGTAAAGCCTGCACAAGAAACCAAACTCAAATCAATACTTGTTTAAAATTTTGAGTTATCGTTTTGCAACCAAACTAATGCCTCTTTGCCATTCTGACTCAGCGTAATGCGTCGTGCGGTACGGGACATTACAATTTACAACGTTCAAATACGCATTGTAAAATATATTGAGAAGTTCATTTACAGCGTTTGCATGCGCATTCTAAAAAATATGGATAGGGTCATTATAGCATTCAAAAGTGCATTTTAAAAAAGATTGAGAAGGTCATTTACAGTGTTCGCAAGCGCATTATAAAAAAGATGGAGAGGGTCATTTACACCGTTCAAATTTGCGTTATACAAAAGATTGAGAAGGTCATTTACGGTATTCGCATGCATGTTGTAAAAAACATAGAGAGGGTCATTTACACCATTCAAATGCGCATTATAAAAAAGATGGTCATTTACGATATTGCCTTTTATGACACCATCATGTATGTCGTAAAAGATTTTTTCTGGCATGTTTAGCACGCCGTAAATGATTATTTTCTTGTAGTGAATGATGTCTAGGTTATCATAATATAACTAACTATCTCACACAAAATATCCAACTCCATAAGGAGTACAATGATATATAACAATAACATACTCAATCAAAATCTAAAGAAGAAAAGGCATGATATGATATAAGAGTAAGGAATCCAAAGTCATAAAGCTAACAAGTCTAAACAACAATCAACAAGTTTAAAATTCAAATACAAGTCTCAAATAGTTGCCGAAGACAGATCGGGTACCCGAAATACCAATAAAGGAACTAAGATAACTAGATTCTCCGGCTAGACCTTCCGACAATCACTCCAAGCTACTCCTAAGCTACATAGCCAATATCAGAAGTCTTACCCTCTTGGGGTCCATGATAGGTAGGACATCAATCCTCCATATCAATACCTAAAAATCTTATTCAGTCAGGATGGAACGAGCACAACTCCAATAGCAGTTCCAATTAAATGATAAAGATTATAAACATTGATAGTGAATGTAATACATGATGATCAGTAATTGGAAAATCAAGGCAAGGCAAATAGAATAATCAAGTAACTGTAGTAATAGCATGGCAAATAAAGAGAAATAGGTAAACAGGAGAAATATGGCATAATCATCATGTAAGAAGAAAAATAGAGAAGCACTGTAAATAACTAAGTGTTTTAAAATACTAGTTTAGATATGTGATCGGCTTAGGCAATTCAATATTTACACTAAGGAAATCTAGCTCAATCATACGTGAAGTGTATGATTAGCTAGTAGCCAAGGTCTACACTACCATAAGGCCTAAGGATATGATCACATACCTAACTAGCATTTCTTCCACCCCTGACTAGTACAATGGATCCAAACCATGACATGTCATAACACATGAATTACTATGAAAGGTCTATTATCCACATGATAATCAACGTCTAAATATCAGTATAATAAACAAGGTCTAATATAAGTACAAGCACAAGGTCTAAATATGGAAGAAATATCTTATAACTGAGATCCAAGATATACCAATCTATGTACCATTGTGTCAGAAATCAAGTACAACATCACTAAAAATATGTATTATAGAAGCTATCAAGTAAAGAAAACTATCAGAGAATATACTCGCATGTGGTCTTGTGCTAAAAATACCACACAATGTCTGAACTGGAGTCTCAAAGACCTATATATGAATTGCTATGTCAAATAGGTGATTTAGAATCATAAACAAGCTTAATTAGTTATATTCTAGGTTTCTAAGTCAATTCTAGGTCAATAGGGTAAAATTAGCTCAATAAATATTTTAGGTTCACCATTGTCTATTTGGTTGGCCTTACCTTAGTTATTAACAAGTTACTTCTAGGCTTTCTAGGTCATACCTCAAAGAAATAAATATACTAGTTATTTATTTATTTATATATATATTACCATAACACTATCTGATACGTAGTATCATAACCCTTACCTTAGTATCTTAGTATCACATCTTAAACTAGTATCTCAACAATACCTTAACATAACAATATCCAATATCTTATATCTTGATACCTAGATACTTAATACATATAAAATATCTTAGTATTCTAATACCTTGACACTGCCCAAAAATTAATATTAATGCCTATGGGATACCTTAGTATCACAAGATACTAATCTCACTCAAACTTGCCCTCACTCATACACTTAACACACACTCAAACTCACTACACTAAGCTACACTACCTCACACACACACACACACACACACACACACACACACACACATATATATATATATATATATATATATATATATATATATATATATATATATATATATATATATATATATATCCACACCCTTACATTCACATGTACACAGTTATGTGCCCATGGTACTCTGTTATCCCATCTGCCCATAGTATACTGTTATTCCTTTATTTCACTTATGGCACTCAACATACACTTGATACTTGTGCACACATTGCACTAACCCACTTATATATGACACTTATCCATACTACCATCACTAAGCCTCAACTCACCCCCACCCACACTCACTTGCACAGACCAACCTGTGCACACTACAAATTGTGCAGTCCACTATTCCTGAAGACAACTACTTGGTTGCAGCTCCCCAAGACTGCAGTGAACTCCACAAATTGTTGCCTACTGCTATTGCAGCAACAGCAACAGACCCAATATCCCCTTCCTTAAGCTGCCACAAACAACAAGTACTGCTACTCCTGTCCCCAGACCTTGTTGTGCATATTGCTATTTTTCTACAACAGAGTCTATTATCATAGCACTGGTGTGCAGAGATAGTAACTAGCAACTTGGTTGTTGCAAACCTGATGTTGTTGTCGCTTGCAACTACAGCACACATATTTCCCCCTCTTCTTGACACTGATTGCACATACTCCATCCTTCACTCCACTGACACAGGAACAACTCTTTATACTTGATATTTTACCAACTACACTATAGGTTATACACGGACCCTATTCTCATATTTTTGTAAGCATTTACATATGTATCCAAATACACACTCCAACTCATTTAATATTGACACCCAAATAACCCTCAACATACTAGCACACTCAAACATAATGCATCTATGTATACACTTATATATACATATCAACCTCATGATACACCACACCAACTCAATGAAGCATCACTATATATATATATATATATATATATATATATATATATATATATATATATATATATATATATATATATAATGACATAAAAATAACTAGAATAGATAGATCTAAACTAATATATATAAATTGACACAAATGAAGCACCAATACATAAAAATTATCAATCCTAACCATGCGTACAATGGCGTATCATGATACGACTACTACGTATCCAATTATGGACACTAGGACACAAACACAAGTCAATTAGACACCAAAATTTTCTTTGGGGACAAGTGTCAAATACTTGGAGGACACAATTAGTAATTAAACCAAATTGAGCATAGAAAATATTATTCTACCATGCAAATACCTATATCTACTAGAATTAAGACCTCTACCACCTAGATCTACCACTAAGGGGTCATTTCCACCTATGAGAGTGTCCTTATTGGTTCAAATTAGGATTATACCATAGAAATTAGGAAAAAAATAAAGGAATTACCTATTGGGAGTTGGATCCCAATAAAACTCTACCAAATTGGATACGAAAAGGATAAATTGACATGATCCTCCTAGCTAGCTCCTCTCTAAGGGTCCTCATTGTTCTCCAATGTTGTATGCCTCCATAGGGATGAGAATGGATTGGTTTGGAGTAAAATTTGGTAAGAAATTGGAATGACTTGGGGGAGAAGAAGCATGGGAAGGAAAGGGGAGTAAATGAATGGGGTTAATTCCTAATTTAGGGTCGCCACTATAGGGTTAGTTGAGGTTGATGCAATGTCAAGTTTTTTCCTCTCCACTCTCTAATTGGTTTTTAGAATTGTCATGAATGAATTTTTTTTGGTTAAGGAGAAATCTAATTAGTTATGGGAGGGTATCAAACTATTCTAGAGGAAAATATTCTATCCATGACAACCAATAATAACTCATTCTAATTAACTAGCATAGTAACTAATACTAATTAATTGTAACCAACTATAATTTATTATAACTATATAATTAGCAACAAAGGTAAAATAACAAAAATACCTTTCTCCTAAATTTAGGTGGTTACAGTAGTAGCATCATGGAAAACAGACAAAGGAAGGTGGCGCTCTATATCAGGAATATAAAATACTTCCTGGTCAAGGGAGAACAACCATGGCTTGTCATCCAAGACTACATTGTGCTTTGTACCCTCAATAGCATCCCTGAAAAGGAAGGTCGGGGCAAAAGGACACTATTCTTACTAAATATCGAAGCATCGTTAATTAGACTCCTCAAGGTATTTGGCCACATGTGAATCAATAACTCGATCCTCTCTGTAAAACTGTCATAACAAAAATGGGGATGTTTTCAGCATTCCGATACAATGAACATTGTTCCAATGCTAAAAAAAAAATACTAAACCTAGAGTTAAGGGATGGCTTCACAAAGGTCCAAAAAAACCCGCAAAATACATAAACAAATGATCAATTATCCTTTATAAAGATCACATAAGTACAACCCGCAAAATACATAAACAAATGATCAATTATCCTTTATAAAGATCACATAAGTACACAAGGAAACATAAAGTTTTTGCTACAAAAGTAATTATTTCTGCGGAGGATTACAGCTACTGTTGAAAAAAGTCCCCGCGGAAAGGATAGGTCGCAAAAGGGTACTATACTAAATAATCATAATCATACAAAATAAAAAAATCTATTGAGACTACAAATTATTCATGATGTGTAGGGCATTCTGTAAGACGACAGTTCTTCAACAAAAATCAACACAATGCCAGGGGTCATGCATAAACTAGCATAATCAAAATTATGCAGAATTGTACACAAAAACTCTTAGATCTTTGCTGATGAAAACCAAAAGGGAACCAAAGATCGACCCCAGGAACATAAAAGGAACTCGGAGATTAACCCTTGGAGCACAAAGGGGGCCCAAAGATCAACCTTTGGATTATGATCTTGTTCAAAAGCATGGATGCCATTAATAGCCAAGAACACCCAAGTTCATCAATGACGTTTAAAGGCAGAATACTTACCAACCATGGTCGAGCTGATGTCGTTGCGAAGCTTAATGGCAGTACTCGATAAGGAGAGGGCTTTTCCCTTCCTTGACTCCTTCTGAGCAGTCGAGCACTTATGGGCCACCTTTGATAAAATAGGATGGGAAGTAGTCGGAGGAGGAAGATGATCGAAGGGATAGAACTCACCGGAGAAGAAGAACAGAGCTCTCAAGAAACTATAAAGGAAGTAGAAGAGAGAAAGTAGAGAGGGGGGCTTTATTTATAACCTACCTATGGTCGGTTCTAATCCTAAGCAGTTAGGGAGAAGAAATAATCTTAGAAACCCTCGGTAAATCAAATTAAATCATGATTTGATTTAATTTTTTTATTTAATGCCTGGATTGACAGACCGATGTACTTCAAAAGACTACACAAAAGGACACCCACATAATACATGTTTGTCGTCAGTCAAAAAAAATTATTAGGTGAGCCGGGCTCACCGTGCACCTTGATTCTCCTTCACTTGATGACATAGAGATGAGTGCATGAAGTGGCAGTCTAGAACATTCCTCCTCATCCTCATGCCATTAAGTGGAGAAGAATCAAGGAGCATGGGGATCCTGGCACACTAAATAATTTCTCATCGGTCAAAGGCATTAGTACGATGACAGTTGTGTGCTCTGAAATCCTACTAAGTATTAGACACACATGCATTTCTACAAAGTCAACATACAAAATTTTGGGGCAAAAATGAAAGCATCTTATTCAAAGTATTTTAAAATATGTTTGTGACTGAACATATTACCGAAAACCTTGAAGGGCATCTTGAAGATCCATAAAAAATATGTGTTTTATTTGAAAGTAAAAAAAGTTGCATAAATCAAAACTAAAGGAAAATCCCGTAGGTAAAAAAATTGGGTTTTCGCAGAAGTGGAAAAGTCGTAGAAAGGCAAAAATTCTTGCAGAAACTGACAATTGTCTTTTACAATTATCCCTGCAGAAGACCACAATCAACTAGCACTAATTCCATCATAGTTTATGCACCATTAATGAAAAAGGAATATCACAATTACCAATGAGTCATTACAGCAAACGAGATGTCAGAATATGTCATAAAAGGCTATGTAAGCTACTACTTTTTAGAGATAATTATTGCTCTTGGCTGCATTTAATAATGAATGGGCCACGTGGCTTAAATTACTTTAGCCTTAAGCAAAATTTTCATGGGCCACCGCCTTTGCTACAGAATGTCACACGGCTTTGAAAATTCCATGTGTCCCCCATAAATGGAAAATCCATAGAAAAGAAACCTTCAAACACAAAAAACTCATATTTTCCCTGCAGAAATGGAAAACTCGCAGCATAAGAACTTCTAATTTTCTTGCAGAAATAGAGCTTCCAAATATAAGAGATGCCCAACTTTATCACAGAATGGAGATCCAAACAAATTGTAAACTTTTCCACATAATTATCCTCAAAGATCGCAAAATATACAAATATCCTCAGAAATGATAAAAAAATGCCGATGATGGCTATGTCAAAATGTCAACACGCTATTGGCTGACATTTCTGAAACCAATGACAGCCTCGAATGTCGAATCAACATTTAATTGGCTAATAATCCCTGACAAAACTGATAGCTAGCAATGTCAAAGATATGTGATTGGTTGACAAAGCTCTGACATCTTGTACTGTCAAAGTATAATCCACTCGAGTGGCTTATCTTTTGCAAACCGGGGCATAACTTCTTGAACCCTGATCCCATAGTCAACTAATGATGTTGTTACAATTGATAGAATGTGTCACATGCCACCACATGTCACGCATACAGCAATTCTGCGATAAACAAAAATAAAGGTTTCCTTATTTGGCCTATAAATAGACCTTGATACCCGTTATTAAAAGAGGTCGACAATTCAAGTATTCAAGAGAGCCTAGCAATGAACGTGATGGTGTAGCAAATAATGAATCTATAGGGGATGAAGATGTTAATGGAGAAGCAGGTAATGAGGATCATGTGGATCCTATGAATGAAAGTGTTCATGTAGAAAATAAATAATCTAGGGAGAAGCATAATGTAGATTATATTCTTGAAGATCGTGTGGAGCATATGAATAAAAGTGGCAATGAAGGGGAAAAAGTATGCTTAACCTTGAGAAAGATGTTGATATGAATTATGATCTGGATTTATGGGAAAAAACTAATGATGTCAAGAGGATAATGTTAGTTCAACAAGGCCCCATTAAAATTTTGAAAGAAAATAATGAGTTTCCAAGAGAATAAAACTATGGGAGATGCTTTTCTTCTAAATTTATATTAGTCATCAACCAAACAGAGAGAAGGAAGAAAGAAAGTGCCTTGTCTATTCAAATAAGTTGAATAAAGTCTTTTATTTTTGTTACAAGATATTCAAGCATAGACCGATGACATAGAATTTGGCCGAGAATAGAATTAATGATTGGCACAACCTTCCTACAAAGCTTCAAAATCATGAAGGTAATCTGGAACACAATACAAATATTGTGAAGTGGGTTGACTTGCAAAAGGGACTCAAACTAAAGACAACGATTGACAAAAAGATGCAAGCACAAATTGACAAAGAAAAAGTTCATTGGAAGATGATACTAGTTCGAATTATTGGGGTTGTGAAGACACTTTCACGAAATGGTTTGTCATTTCGTGGAACTAATGAGAAGATCTACGAGAAAAAAATTGAACTTTTTTGTCAACTTATAGAATTTGATGCGGAGTTTGATCCAATCATGCAAGAGCATCTTCGTCGCTTTGTTGATAATGAAATTCAACATCATTATCTTAGCCACAAAATTCAAAATCAGTTAATTTATTGTTAGCAAATGAGATCAAAGAAAAAAATTCAAAAGAAATTGAAGGCAAAGTATTTCTTGATTATTCTTGATTGTACTCCGGATCTAAGTCATGAAGAACAAATTTTAATTGTCATAAGATGTGCGAATGTTGAAAATGGAAGTAAAGTCAAGGTAAAAGAGTTCCTTCTCAGGTTTGTAAAGGTTGATGACACTTTGGGCCTCGAACTTTTCAAACGACTTGAAGATATTTTGATTGATCTTATGCTCAACATTAATTACATAAGAGGTCAAGGCTATGATAATGGGTCAAATATGAAAGAAAAAAAAAGGTGTACAAAAGAGGCTACTTAACATAAATCCTAGAGCACTTTATGTACCATGTGGATATCATAGCCTAAATATTGTACTATGTGATATGGCAAAATCTTATGTAAAAGTTAGAAAAAAATTATATATTTACAAAAGGTTTATACTTTATTTTCGGGTTCAACACAACGATGGGATGTTCTTAGAAGATATGTGAAGGGGTTGACACCAAATCCATTGTCGATAACTCGTTGGGAAAGTCATATTGAGAGTGTTAGAGCAATAAGAAATCAAGCACCAGAATTGAGATGCTTTGATTGAAATTGCAAATAGCTCTAAAGAGGATGTTGTGATAGCCGAAGCTAAAGGTTTGTGCAAATTTTTTTATAAGATTTTGTGTCACTCTCCGTTCCCGATATACAAATTAGTGTGTATATCGCTTGCTGGCATGACCGCCAGGTAACCTGAAGACTAGACCCATTCTTCCATTGGTTTTGTTTCATGGTTTATTTTGGGTAGCTAGGATTTCTTGGGAGGAGTCATGACTTGATCCAATTGCTAAGCATTCCACCCCAACCTTATATAAATTCTTCTCTCTCTCTCTCTCTCTCTCTCTCTCTCTCTCTCTCATTCTACTCTTTCATTTTTCTCTTTGGAGCTTAGGCAAGTACATCTTGCACAAATAGAAAAATATTACATATTTTAGTTCTTTGATTTTCTTTGCATATTATTAATCTAAAATGTGTATATTATGATTCTCTACATTTTTAGCACTTGACATTTTCGGTTTTGATAGGTATTTTGGAGTATATCTAAGTTTCAAAGCTAGGATTTTATGAAATTTCAAGGGAATAATCTCTAAAAACTTAGTATTTTTGTAAAGTAATTGTTCTATTTTGTATGGATTAAATTTTGTGCGATTTTGACTTTTGTTTCACTTGATTTGGAGTTAAAATGAAGGTTTTATGAAGAAAACATATTTGAAGCTTTTTTCATGGTGACTGATGTTTTGGGACGACGAAGTCCTATGCGAAAGGGAAGCTATGCGACAACAATGCCATGCAGCATAAAATTCCTTGCCATAGACTACCTTAACAGCATGCGTGCTATACACAGACTTTCTGGGCGCATGGATGGATGCGCATGACTATTTCACATATGCGATCTGTGCTATGCGTCCGATTGTGTTATACAGCAAATCCTTCTATGCGTTGGATTTTTCCATGTGCCTAAGGGTACATACGACAGATCATTATACTCCTGGCTTACTGATCGTATAACTTGTTATGTGCATGCTTTGCCATGTGAGCGCCTTGCTATGAGTCATGTCGCTATGCGTCGGGCTTTGCTCATGTGGCTAATGTGGTCATGTTGCGCTTGTGCTCATGCGAAAGCATATACGTGCATATTCTTATGAGAGCATATAACCCTATGCACCTGTATTGCTTTTTTTTATTGGTTTTGTTGTTTCCACTTGATTGTTTTGATTATATGCCTTGACCTTAGTATGTTACAAGTATTAATGAACCTAGTGACCTACTGTGCCTAAGAATTTCCATGTATATTGACCAGTACCTCAATTGACATAGATATAGGCTCAACCAGACTATTTGTTGAACTTCAGCCATGGAGGCACTGACCATGTACCTGACCTGAGCAAAGTGCTACAATGTGAAAAGAAGAATTCATGTGACTGACTAATTTACCTGGTATACTGACTTAACTACTTGTATTCGTGCTGTTACACCTACTATATGCTAAGTGTGTTACATATCATGTTTATACACCTAGGTGCCACTTGATCTTACTCGACATGTTATATTATTTGTTCTAAATTTTTCTGGCACGGACATTGTAATTGGTCAGTAACCATAACGTGGTTAGGATGCTTGTGGATTATTGTATTACATTAGGGTGAATCTGGATTTGGCCTTTGGGCAACAATATGGATTCGTACCAAGCATGCACATGCCAAGGCACACCATGGCATGAGTTTCCAATTAACAATAGGGTTAATTAGGCAACTAAAATAAGCAGAGCATTGGGAGGGAACATAATCCTGAGATAGTGCATGACGGCCACCTCACAGACATTAGTTCTGACGTGCCAGGCTGGCCACTACAGTTACGCCCCAATTCCGCAAGAGCTGATCGTCCTCGCATGGATGCCTTGCGGAACCGACCGTCCTCGCTTGGGTGTAATGTTATGTAAGCCTAAGTTGCGCTTGCACAAGACAAGGCTTTGAACAAGGACCGTCCTCGCTTGGGTGTAATGTTATGTAAGCCTAAGTTGCGCTTGCACAAGAAGCAGCGGCACAACATTACAGAAAAGTAAAGAACACAATGGCATAAGAAAATAAGCACTTTATTGATATTAAAGAAGTGTTACAAGCAGCGCTTGGCCGAGATTATAAATCACTCAAGCTCTTTCTCAATCTTGATTACAATAACATCGTTCCATACATTACATCTTTTTATACAAAAGTAACTCAAAATATCTCGCTACATCTCAAGACATCGACTCCAGATTTCTGGCTCTTGAGGATGAGTCTCGGTTATCGCTTCTTCGGACGATCCAGTACCTGCGAGCAAGCAAACTAGTGGGGGTCAGCACTTTGGGGAAAGTAATGATGAGTATAAAATTAACGAACAGAAGCAACACTCCATGAAATTAATACTAAGTAAGCAGGTGATAAAATATTACATTACTAGTGATCTTGATACTTTTACCTAGGTTCATTTCATGCAGTACGGGATTAGAGTCAGATTACTTCTTTCGAAAATATAGCTTTGAAAACAGTTTGCATATTCAACAAATTCAAGCAT
The DNA here is from genome assembly GCA_036927795.1 of Iris macrosiphon. Classification (NCBI taxonomy): domain Eukaryota; kingdom Viridiplantae; phylum Streptophyta; class Magnoliopsida; order Asparagales; family Iridaceae; genus Iris; species Iris macrosiphon. The sequence goes on along the minus strand of JAYESA010000013.1, from coordinate 142,705,192 downwards.
ATAATAGGGGAAGTGTTCTATCATGCAGTGCACAGCATGTATCGTGCACCATATTTATTAACTCTTTAGAAACACAAGTTATCTCTAGTGGACTGTTCATCTCAGTACAAGACAAATTGCATCTAGTGGACTTATTCAATTCAGTTCAAGGCAGCAGCATATTCAAGTGAAACATGCAAGTTTAGGGGCAGTACATAATTCAAGCTTATTCAGAAATCAATACATCACTTATTCAGTTATTCCTATCCTTCGCCGAATGGTTATTCCTGCAATGGACATACAAGTTAGCAATAATTTACATATATATAAAGGTTATATTTCCTATCCGTCTCAGCATTAAACAGTTAGGTATGCAAGAAGTCTAACCTAGCATGTGTCCTAACTATATGATGGTCCAGAGGTTGCCCCATGATTAGCAGGGGTGACACAAGGTTCATCTCTCCACTAGCACGCGCGTATGTCAGTAGTTGTGACTCAAATTTTAGCTCTTCACCAACACACGCTAATATTAGCAACTGTGACATCATGGTTCTGCTCTTCACTAATAGACACAATACCATATAAGATCACAAGGACCGTACCTCAGGGTGCAACAAAAATCTCTTTCGGACAGATCGATTCCTAGTGCCCAGGAACCGTTCGAGAGACTAAACCTTGTGCACAAGTTATTCGAGACCAATGCATGACATAAAATATCTATCAGATAATTCTATAATGCAAGCAACCAATGATCAAGCAAACTTCTATCTTTTCTTCTTATCAAAATGAGCGATAGGTTCAATCTTCTTTTATAAAATTAATCGCACACCCCAATAGATCACAAGAACTGTACTGCACTATTAGTCTCATCCCATTTGAATCAATCATCTTTAGCATATTATGAGTTATTCATACAGTTCTATCTTTTACAGTTCGATATAAGAAAACAGGCAAGCGGAACATATTATAAGCGAGCACGATAACGATTCTATAAATCTAGTATACAATTTCTATCTCTTGTATTCTAAGCATATAATTCTGCCTTACCATGGAAATAAAATAAAGCATGTTCAAGCAAACTTTCTACTCTACTCCTTAGCATAACAGGGTTTATTCTAACTTTAGCATACAAGAATGGAGAAGTTTATGATATCTTATTACTCTTCTTATTAGCATGGCAGCAGTCCGTTCGATAGTTGTGTCAGTGTAACTAAGCATGCAACATTTTATTCTTTTACTTAGCATGGCAAGGATCTTTTCAATGACAAGCATTTCAAGTTCTCTAGTTAAGCATACAGGTTCTCGTTCTATCATTCTCATGTGAATATTTACTACTTAGGAATCAAATATTACAAAACTTAGATTCATTATTAAGGCGTGCAAGAATCAGAGAATAAAGTTCTGCCCACTCACAAAGATCAATCGTCTTATATTTCGATCGGGGAATACTTTGAGAAGGCTTCACCTCGAGCCAACAAAGCGATATCTCTTATACATAGTGCCAACGCGGAGCGAAAAACTATATACTTATCCACCGAAAAAATTTGTCCTCAAAACTTACGAAGAAACTTATAATATCTAGAGCAACGATAGTCCTCATCCCTCACCATCCTCAATCGAAAAACATAAGCAATACAAGAATCATGAAATCAAATCTCCAACCATCAAGAAAATAATTAAGAAAACTTGTGTGCTCATCTTTGAGAATATCTATGGACTTATTGTATGGAACGCTTATTGCAGCAACAATATCTGGGATATCACTGAGTCGAAGTAAAGCAACGGAATGGGCAAAGGATCGAGTTGCTCTGATACCATTATGTCACGTCCCGATTCCGCAGAGGCCGATCATCCTCGCATGGGAACCTTGCGGAATCGACCGTCCTCGCTTGGACGTGATGTTGTGAAATAAGTTGCTCTACCACAAGGCTATGGCTTTGAACAAGGACAAGTAGGCTATTCAGAGTAAGAAGCATCGGTACAATATTAGAGAAAAGTAAAGAACACATTGGCATAAGAAAATAAGCTATTTATTGATATTCAAGAAGTGTTACAAGCGGCGCTTGGCCGAGATTATAAATCGCTTAAACTTTCTCTTAATCTCGATTACAATGACAACGTTCCATACATTATATCCTTTTATACAAAAGTAACTCAAAATATCTCGACACGTCTCAAGGCATCGACTCCAGATTTTTGGCTCCTGAGGATGTAGCTCGGCTATCGCTTGTTCGGACTATCCAGTACCTGCGAGAAAGTAAACTGGTGGGGGTCAGTACTTTGGGAAAAGTACTGGTGAGTATAAAATCAACAAACAGATACAACACTCCCTGAAACCAACACTAAGTAAGCAGGTGATAAAATATTATATTACTAGTGATCTTGCTACTTTTACCTAGGTTTATTTCATGTAGCACGGGATTAGAGTCAGATTACTTCTTTCAAAAATATAACTTTGAAAACAGTTTGCATATTCAACACATTCAAGTATACAATAAGGGCATTATTCTATCGTGTAGTGCGCAGCATGTATCGTGCATCATATTTACTAACTCTTTATAAACACTAGCTATCTCTAGTGGACTGTTCATCTCAGTACAAGACAAAGTGCATCTAGTGGACTTATTCAATTCAGTTCAAGGCAGCAGCATATTCAAGTAAAACATGCAAGTCTAGGGGCAGTACACAATTCAAGCGTATTCAAAAATAAATTATCACTTATTCAGTGATTTTTACCCTTTGTCGAACGGTTATCCCTGCAACAGACATACAAGTTAGCAACCATTTACATATACATAAAGGTTATATTTCATGTCTCTCTACATCAAACAGTTAGGTATATAAGAAAGCTAACCTAGCATGCGCCCTAACTACATGATGGTCCATGGGTTGCCCCATGATTAGCAGCGGTGACTCAAGGTTTAGCTTTGCACTAGTACGCACGTACGTAGACTCAAGGTTCAGCTCTTCACCAACACTAATAGACATCATGGTTTCGTTCTTTAATAATAGACACAATACCCTATTAGATCACAAGGACAGTATCTCAGGGTGCAACAAAAATCTCTTCTGGACCAACCAATTTATAATATCCTATGAACCGTTCGAGAGACTAAACCTTTTGCACAAGTTGTCTGAAACCAATGCATGACATGAAACACTATCTGATAATTCTATAATGCAAGCAAGCAATGATCAAGCAAACTTTTATCTTTTTTCTTATCAAAATGAGTGATAGGTTCAATCTTCTTTTACAAAACTAATTGCACACCCCACTAGATCACAAGGACCGTATCTCAGGGCGTACTATTAGTCTCATCTCATTCGAATCAATCATCTTTAGCATATTATGAGTTATTCATACAATTCTATCTTTTGCAGTTCCATATAAGGAAACAGACAAGCGGAATATATTATAAGCGAGCACGATAATGATTATATAAATATAGCATACAATTTCTATCTTTTGTATTCTAAGCATATAATTCTGCCTTACTATGGAAATAAAATAGAGCATGTTCAAGTAAACTTTCTAATCTACTCCTTAGCATGGCATGGTTCATTCTAACTATAGCATACAAGAAAGGACAAGTTTATGACATCTTATTACTCTTCTTATTAGCATGGCAGCAGCTCGTTCGATAGTTGTGTCAGTCTAACTAAGCATACAACATTCTATTCTTTTACTTAGCAAGGCAAGGATCTTTTCAATGACAAGCATTTCAAGTTCTCTAGTTAAACATGCAGGTTCTCATTCTATCATTCTCATGTAAACATTTACTACTTAGCAAACAAATATTACAAAACTCATATTCATTATTAAGGCGTGCAAGAATCAGATAATAAAGTTCTGCCCACTCATAAAGATCAATCGTCTTGTGTTTCGATCGTGGAACACTTCGAGAAGGCTTCCGCTTGAGCCAGCAAAGTGATATCTCTTATACATAGGGCCAACACGGAGCGGGGTACTATAACCACTGGATATTGTATATCATCTACAGTAATGGAGTGCAGTATATGGCTACTATGTGTTATCGTTATTATTGATCCATTAGCACGGTGGCCTTATGAGGGACATGTGTCTATTCTACGTGCAATGTGCTATTGTTATTGGTTCGACTAGCCCTACTTGACCAAAGCAAGATCTGAGGATCCCTATTTATGCATTATACTTCTGGGAAAACCTGGACCTCACCTAGAAAGACGTAGGATTGTTTGGCCGATTCTTTAACTGGACTTGGCTGTGTATTGTATATTCTGTTAGTAGAATAGGGATATGGATTATCGTGGTACGGTGGTCCAACCTGTGTCCTTGTTTTTGTAGGGTTGGTCTATTGTGCTACGATAGGCTATGGACCAAAATTGCGACGCAGAACCTATATCTTGACCTTAATCAGAGGATGTACTCTATCTTGGTGTTATATGGTACTTCTTGTCCTTGTTTGGTAATAAGGTATCGTATAGCCTCGATGATGGTGTATACACCTATGATTCTTGGTTCATGCATTATTTATGCTTTAATTTGGGTTTTATTTTTTCACTCGTGCTTTCTTGTGGTACTTGTTATTTAGGGTCTAACCCCCCTAGTTTTGCATGGCCAGTATTAGATCCAAAGCCCGAGGATCCATCGTATCTTTCCTTGACTGCGGGCGCGCACCAGACGGATGGCCGATGAGGGACATGAATGAATTTTTTTCTTTACCACTCATATTATACATTCATTTCTTTTTGGACATTTAGCCACTCACACTTGTTAGTTGACAAGTCTGGATATTAGTTTCTTTTATATGATTATAATTATTCAGACTGCAGCTGACTACAATTATGTGCTATTGATACTCTACTAGCCTATCATTTTGTATAGCTAGTTTTCAGATCATTTTGATAGAGCATCTGGGACGTCTTACTGTTTTATCTTACATGTTATATGCTTACTGCTTCTTGTTTGAATGATTGAGACATAGATATTCTTTGTGATCCTAGGCGACTTGATTGTAGTATTTACCTCCTAGTTTATTTACAGCATTGTCCGTATTGCGGGGTACCTTGGTGCTCTGTAGTGCATAGCTGTAAACCCCCTCATTTTGAGTAGGGGTAACTTGGTATTTTTCAATTTAATAATTTTATTTTATTCAATAGGTTAAAATATTAAAATATTAAAATCCTTTATATATATATATATATATATGACACTTTGCCATGGCTTGGATATTTTGAGCAATGCACGACCTTTTGCTTCTAACCAAATTCATATTATTGACCTTGAATGTACCTAGTACACTTGGGACAAGGGTGTTGCATTATTTTGGTCTCCCCTATCTCTAAAAATATTTACAAACATCTCGAACCATTGATATTGTAAAACTACCCCAGTTGGACTAGTTGAGCCCAACCGATCCCAAATACCCTACTTGGACTCTCAAACAAATTCCTATGAGACATGTACACTACCCCACACTCACCTCCTACTCAATAATATATATGTTTTACACAAAAAATCTCGCACATGCACAACAACCCAATAACACAATAATTGTCCTATTCGAGACACTGAAAGTGAACCTTCTTGTGCACTTGCACTCAAACCCAACCAAGACCCAAACAACTTGACCCAAGTAAACCTAAAGCCTTACTAAGGGCTAACCCAAACCCTATAAATCTGAACCATATGTTAAAATCCTATCAAATCTCTATAATGGGCACAACAACCAACTAACTATATAAAGCCCAAGCCTACCCCTCAAAACCCTAACCCTAACATTCTTCCCCTCTTGTAGTCGCCCCTTTACATCCTCCCCCTCCTTCCCTTTAATTCATTATTCCATCATCCCCAAGCCTCCACGCAAGCCCTAAGGACGACCAACCCACAAGGAGCATTCGGTCACCCTTTTGAGACCAAAAACTGCTGCTGGTTGCAGCAGCAGTTTGGGCACCCCCACAGTAGAAAAAACCCCTCAAAACCCTAGATTTATATCATATTTGAAGCAACCAAGAGCCTCCACAATTTTTTTGGAGATTGGAGTACGTTTGGCACTCCAAAAGGTCCGTGTCGCATGAAGAAGCTCTGTTGTAATCACGATCAAGTAAGTTTCATAATTTCTTGTTTTTATTTATTTTCTCCATATGAAAACCATTGTATGAACTCATAAATATGGTTAGATGAAAAATGAGGAAACTCCAGTCAAGAGAAACCCTAATTTTTATATAAAAACTACTCTTAGATGACACAAAACCAATGCTTGGCACTGTCGTGATCATATTAAATTTGTATTGTAGCTTGATGATATTTTAATATTAAAAACTGAATGTTCAAAAATTAAATATTTAGTTTCAGAATATAATTGGATATATTTTCATATATTAAATATCTTTTGTGCAAGATGGCAATCGCGCATGCACAAACTAGACGTTAAGTTGCTAGAACACCAAGTCGATGCACTACGGAACTTTATGTATGCAACGGCAGTTAATTTGGTATTTTGTATTAAATAAATATATATTCCATAATTAATTCATCTTTAATTCAGAATTAATGCATGTCTACATGCGTGTTTGAGAGTCGATATGCATGTTCGACGTATAGTTTAGCGTTGTTACGAGTTTTGGAACATCATGGCGTATCTGCGTTTATATAGGATTATGTGTGTCGAAACTCATGTAGGTGCCTATATTTATGTAAGAAAACACAATGTACGAGACCCTCACAACGTACTAGACAATGCCATGGTACGTGGTTATTGGCACGTTGGCCAATGATACATAACTGTTGGATCGTTGGCATGAACGTCACCATATTAGTTGACGTCGTGCAAACAATCTTTTTCTTTTTATGTTAATTACATTAAGTGGTGTATTGATTAGAATATGCTATAATAGGACAACTTGGATCCGTTGCATCTTCGGTTGAGGACATCAGTCAGACGATATCGCAGCAGCAGGCAACAGGCAAGTGTACCTTACCTTTATTCCAGTATTATGTGCTTGTTGCTATTACTACCTTTTGAATATATTTTATACTTCATTGCATGTAATTTATTGTGATACTAGAAAAGTTGTGATACTTAGCGTCTGAATTATATTCGGGTGCTGATTTTTGTACGCGGAATTGGGTATCGTTAGATTGCATTATCATCGTATACCTTATACGTGCAACTCTTGCACGATATACCTTAAGATAATGTACACGACTTTCATGTACAGAATCCTTAGTTGAGATATTCGAGGATTATGCCTTCTGTGTTAGGACAGGACTCGTGATATGAGGTAGTTGACTTGATTGTATAATTTTTCTTAACTCGAGACTTAGTTAGTTCTTGTCTTGCATGTTATGGACATGAGACGCGAGATACATGGGGATTGGGGAGAACCTACCATACCATTGGGCTACCACACGATACGTGCTACTGATGCTTGCGCTTTGGGCCCAATAGTATTGCAGGTACCTTGACGGGGCCTGTATGCACCCACTACTACTACTACTACTTGCTACTGTCGTGTCTATGCAGACCTATAGGCCCAGGTGGTTTAGCAGACGAGTACGTTCTCAGATGCATTCACTTAATTGGATATAACAGATACCCCTGAGAATATTGATTATTATTTACTTTTACATTGGCTTATGTATTTATTGTACCTTGTTATGTCCCCTGAGGACCTGGATCCGGATTATGTCCCAGGTATAGACGGGGAGAGCTACCTCGATATTTATGAGACAAAAGCTGACGTTGGAGCAGTACTTGCACTAGAGGACGAGGTTTTGCCGGAGGACTTCTCTTGAGCACTCAGTTATTTCTCTATTTATTTATGCTTATTATTCTTAGACATTTGGACTTTGCTTAGTGACTACTGGACAGATGTACTTGGTTTTATTTTTCGTTCATTATTTTGATGACGAGTTGTTCCCCGTGACATTACTTATACTGGACTTGTTGATGGATAGTTTCATTTTTATTATTCTTGTGACTGGACTATCCCTTTGTGTTATGATTCTTATTATGGATGAGATTAGATATATAAATGGTGACAGGTGTTGTAGAGCCATATTTATATGAATTACAGCTTAAGTGTGCTCTAATAGGTCCATTAAATTAGGTTTGTCCATTGGAGTTGTGTTGTTCGACATTGCCATGTGGCTAGTCTCTTGGTATTTTGGGACTGGGACATGACATATTTTTTATAGTGGCCCATGCAGGTCTACGAATATAATGCTTCAGTTTTAATTATAGAATCGAGCAAGCATGCAATTAGGATAGATTGAATTTATAGAAAATAATCCACATGTTGACACATTCTTGACCTCTATATCAAATTTGAATTAATTCCTTGACTTGCATCATGTCTTGATTCATCTGTTTGCCGCTACTCTGATCCCAATAGAAGAAGAAAAGGTTAAGAAATTCTTTAAAGGACTGAGATTTGAGTTACAGAGATTGATTGGCTCAGTTGTACCTACTTCTTATACGGATATCCTTGCAGCAGCTTGACGCATGGAACGTGTCAACAGGAGAGAGTGTCACGACCCGCACCCAAAAATCAGGCATGAGTCGTGGGTACGTCCAGCCTACGCCGTAGAATCGGCGGTAGAACGCTGTAAAGGTTCGTTCTAGTTCACAATATCAATCTCACAAAACATGTCAATAACCTCTCCAAAAGGAGGGCAACCACGAATATATATGACTCAATCATAATAACTAGAGGAAGAGTAAAAGCACGATAAGATATCACAACGAAACAAGAACCAAAGAGAGCAATACAATATCCAAAATATACAGTCCAAGTCTAAAGTCTATAACATCTCACAACAGAATAATAAGTACAATCATCCAGAAAAGCAACTAGGAACAACCCAGGGAAACCCACCTAGCTAACTAGGGTGCTAACGGTGTCTCCTCGACGGGCTCCTCCTCAGTCTCCGGGTCACAACACTCCTCGACGCCTGGCCCATAGAATGTCGGGCAATAATCCTCAAGATCCTTTGGAAAAAATATGCCCAGTCTGGACTGGAGTGAAGTACATAACTCTGAAAGCAACTCCAAATATATGGTAAGGTGTATATGACTAGCAATAGAAAAGTATACAAGATGCACAGGAAAATAAATACATGGTGGAGCAGATAAAGTAGCTGCAATGTAAAACTGGAGAACAATACAAGTAGTGGAGAAGCAACTGCATGTGAGAAAAAAGGAATACTAGCTAAGTGCCTTGAGCACAAGTTCGTTATGTGATCGGCTTAGGTTGCACATGAATAAACTACGATAACTCCGTTATACGTGAGTTGCATAACCGACATACACATGAATACTGTTTTGCTTTGATCACATAACCAACTCCTATTCCCCTCCCCCACTAATACTCTTGGATCCAACCACGACACGCTACGTACATGATAAATAGCTCGCGCACATAAAGGCGAGAGCACAAGAAGCACATGATAGCACATTAGAATCAATACTCGAAGCACATGATGAAATACACGTGATTGAGTACCCGTTGAACACAATAAGGGGGATAGCATCTCATGACGGGATCCACTAGTACCAGCTCGTGTAACAATGTGTCAGAATCAAGTATTACAGTTCTAGAATAGGTGATATAAACGCTATCATGAAATAAAAACTATCAGAGGTAGGTACTCGCCTGACGTCCTGAGCAACTGATGAGGACCGAGATCCGGACTGGCATCGCAAGAACCTATTGCGAAAAATAGAATTAAATGGGGTTCTAAAGAGTTAAACTGATATAAAATAACTAAAAACAAGCATCTAGGGTTATTCTAGGTCGAACGGGTCAAACCGGTAAAATTTGGGTCAAAAAGTCAACCAGGGTCCAAAAAGTCAACTCTAGGTCAAAACTAGGTCAAACGTTGACTTTTACGGTCAACGAGGATAATTATGGTCAAAGCTAGGTCAAAATAGGGTGCCCCTAAAATTCTAGGTCAAAACTAGCTCATTAAGCTAGTAAACCAACAAACTCGCCTCCTCGAGATACCGGGATACCCTCGGTATCCGATACCTCGACCTAGGCCACGCACCCCGCCTAAACCCGCTAAAACCTATGCTAGAACGCGTAAATATATATACCAATACACATAAAAATAACTCTAAACCTATTCCTAGGCAATTGCTCAAAAACTCCGCTCCGATACTCAATACCTTGGGTATCTCAAGTATTGAGATACCTTGGGTATCTCAAGGTATTGAGATATCCCTCATCTCTCACTAATACTACTAACTAGCTATCTAACTATGCTTATACATATATACCTAACTATATATATAGGCTAATATATATATATAAACACATATGAATATCTACATAACTATATGTATATATATCCACACATACACACATATACATATAACCACTCTCATACCTATACATATATATTTATCTAGCTATATCTATGCATCTATCTAGCTATATGTATATATATCTATACATATAGATAGATATATCTAATTAACTATCTATCTATCTATCTATTCATCTATCTATTCACCTATCTATCTATCTATCTATCTATACATATATACATAGCTCCCTCTCCCCCTTGCTACCTGCGACTACTGCCCCGCTGCTAATGCAATGCGCTGCTGCTGCTGCGGGCAGTTGTTGTTGCTGCTGCTGCTGTTGCTGCTGCTGCCCTGCTGTGCGCAGCAGCGCGCTCCCCCCTCGCTTCCTCGCTGCACCCTTCACACCACACATACACAAACACGCACACACACACACACACACACACATATATATATATATATATATATATATATATATATATATATATATATATATATATATATATATATATATATATATATACACAACTATATATAAATATACACATTCACTCACACACTAATACATATAGGTACATACACATATATACTCACACACACATCTATATACAAACACACATATCTATATATATATATATAAACACACATATTCATATATATATACACACACAAATCCATATATATATATATATATATATATATATATATATATATATATATATATATATATATATATATATATACACACACACACATATATATATATACACACACACATATATATATACAAACACATATCTATAAATATATATATATATATAGAGAGAGAGAGAGAGACACATATATAAACTCATATAAACATATATACACACTCTAATATACTACACACACAAAACATAAACAACACACACAACACTCACTAACGCACGCACAACCACCCCTACACGCACAAACACACACATATATATATATATATAATATAATCCGAAAACTCTAGCACACACTCCCCGAAGCTAACCCAACGCGCGCACAAGCCCGAAACTAAGAAACCAAGTCGAAATGGCCGTTCGGTCATTTCGACGAACACGTGGTGTGCGGTTCGCAAAACCTCCTGAAACGTACACCAAAGCAACTCGGAATCGGCCCAAAATTTACCTACGGGTTCTAAACGATGTCTAGATCCTAGAAAAATGCTAACCCGTCGATTCTAGGTCCGTGGCAAAAATGCGCACGTATATAGAACCGGCGACAATGAAAATCCCCAAAACGCCCGAAACGCACGTCTCTCCGCGACACGACTTCACGTATCCGAACGGAGACACGCACTAACCCTCAAGACACCCGACAACGTCTACCTAGGTCCGTCTAACCTAGGGCATCACCCAAAATTGGGCCAATCTCGGATTTTACCCGAAATTGACACAAAATCTAATGTCAAAGTCTCCAAACACAACCAAACTAGTTCCAACTTCCTCCCACGGGTAGCCTTAGGGTCTAGGAAGGTTCTAAACCACTAATTACACTATATTAGAGCAATTAGTAAGAGAAAAGTTAGGGTTTACCTCTTGGGAGTTGGAATCCCAAGGCCAAAGTCTCCAAAACTCTTGAAATCACCACCCTCAAGCTCCAAGCCTCCAAATCAAGTGTCCATACTAAGTCTAGGCTCTAAACACCTAGGTTAGGGAAAAGTGTAGGATTAGGGTTCACATCCATGAAGAATAGAAGAAGAAAGAGAAGAAATCGAGAACTTACTTGAAGTTGGAAGAAGGAAGAAGAAAGGAAGAAGAAGGAAAGAGTGGAGAAGAAGAAGAAGAAGAAGAAGAAGAAGTAAAGAAAATAGGGGGGGCTGCTGTGGTTCGGGTCTGGGAATAGGGGAGGCCGGCCACACATGCATTAAAGGGTTACATAATGTCCAAATGACCAAAATGCCCTCCCTTTTAGGATGCAACTTGGGTTTGGGATTTGGGGTTCCAAAAGCACTCAAACTAACTCTCAATCTCTCCAACTAACTAAAATAAAATATAATAAATATTCTAAACCCAAAAATAGGTCTCACAAGGGTGTTGGTTGGGTCGGATATGGGTCCACTAGGGTCTGACATGGGTCCAGACTAGCCAAAACCCTAAAACAATCAATAGAAAAATAATACAATCATCAATTAAATATAAATATAATTATTTATAAATAATACATAATTTACCAAATAAAAATAAAAATAACCCTATTTTCTAGAATTGGGTAGTGACAGAGAGTCTAGCCAGAAACGATCGCACATACTAGCACCAGCCCGATCTCTACAGGAAAGAGCTGCAAAGAGACCTCACATGCACCAGCTACCCAAAGCAACCCCACCGACACTGCCTTTATGACAATATTATGGAAAGCAAGGCCATCACGCGAGCGAGTGCGAAGGCAAGACTATGCTTGATTTACGGATCGGGACAGCACTCGGCACAGGACTGTATGGAACAGCGAAGAGGAGCACCGATGATTCATCGACCAGCCTTTCCAACACCAGCACCAGGACTCCCTACTTGTCATTATTGTGGCAAGGTAGTCCGTCTTGCCAAGGAATGTCGACGTAGATTGAGATTGTGTTTGCTTTGTGGTTAAGACCAGCATTCAGCCAGAGATTGTATGGAGCATCGAGGAGGAGCATTGATGGTACACCGACAGGTTTTACCAGTACCGAGACCAGCCCAGCAGCTACTTAGGCTATCTTATCCAGCACCCGGAGCACCACAGACAAAAGTTGGATGAATCAGACCACCATCTCCAAGAGGGTATCAGCCAGTTGGGATACTGGATACTAGTGAGAAGACGTTACGAGGTCAGACGATCAGACTGGTTTGGGTAGCTTAGAAGCATCATTCACCAAACAAATCCACTTTAAAGCAAGAGGATATCAAACGACAGCATTATCCTCACTTATTCGATGATGCAGGTATGACCTTAGAACGGCCCTTAGTTACTATGTCTTCATAGAATCCTAGAGTAGCTTTATTCTTAATTGCGAGGACGCAAGTATTTTAAGGTGGGTAGATAATAAACTCCCTTATTTTGAGTATGAATAATTTGGTATTTTTTTAATTTAATTTATTTTATTTTATTCAATATGTTAAAGTATTAAAATTTTAAAATCCTTTATATATATATATAAGACTTTGCCATGGCTTGAATATTTTGAGTAATGCACGACCTTTTTTCTTTCAACCAAATTTACATTATTTACCTTAACTATACCTAGTACACTTGGAGCAAGGATGTTGTATTAGTTTGGTCTCCTCCATACTCTAAAAATATTGACAAATATCATGAACCATTGATATTATACAACTACCCCTATTTGACTAGTTGAACCCAACCACACCCAAACACCCTACTTTGACTCTCAAACAAATTCCTATGAGACATGTACACTACCCCACACTCAATCCGAACTCAATAATATATCACACTCAAACTCTCTCACATGCACAATAACCAATAATACAATAATTATCCTATTTGAGACACCGAAAGTCAACATTCTTGTGCACTTGCACTCAAACCCAACCAAGACCCAAACAACTTGACCCAAGTAAACCAAAAGCCTTACTAAGGGCTAACCCAAACCCTATAAATTTGAACTATAGATTAAAATCCCATCAAATCTCCACTATGGACCCAACAACCAACTAATTATATGAAGCCCAAGTCTCCCCCTCAAAATCCTAACCCTAACTTCCTCTCCCTCTTATGGCCGCCCCCTTTATAGCCTCCTCCTCCTTCCCACAAAATTCTACAGCCTCCCTCTCACTCTCTACTTTATTATTCCATCATCACCAAGCCACCACGCAAGCCCCAAGGGCTGACCAACCCACAAGGAGCATTCGGCCACCCCATTGAGGCCAAAAATTGCTGCTAGTTGCAGCAGCAGTTCGGGCACCCCCATGGCAACAAAAAACCCTCAAAACTAAATATTTATATTATATTTGAAGCCTCCAATATCTTTTTCAATTTTTGTGAAGTTTGGAGTCCGCTTGGTGCTCCAAAAGGTCTGAATCGCAAGAAGAAGCTCCGTCGTAATCACGATCAAGTAAGTTTTGTAATTTCTTTTTTATATTTATTTTTTTCATGTGAAATCTCTTTTAGTAACTCATAAATATGATTATATGACAAATGAGAAAACCCCATGCATGAGAAATCCTAATTTTTACATAAAAACTACTCTTAGATGACACAAAACCAATGTTTGGCAATGTCGTGGTCATATTAAATTTGTATTATTGCTTGATGATATTTTAATATTAAAAAGTAAATTTCCATAATTAAATATTTAATTTCAGAATATAATTAGATATATTTTCATATATTAAATAAGTTTTGCGCAAGATGGCAACCGTGCATGCACAAACTAGAAGTTAAGTTGCTAGAACACCTAGTCGACGCGCGACGAAACTTTGTGCATGCAACGGCGATTGTTTTGGTATTTTTTATTAAATAGATATATATTCTATAATTTATTCATCTTTAATTCAGAATTAATGAATGTCGACATGCATGTTTGAGAGTCGACATGCATGTTCGAGGTATAGTTTAGCATTGTTGCGAGTTTCGGAATATCATATCGTATTTATGTATATATAGGATTATACATGTCGAAAATCATATAGGTACCTATATGCACATTAGAAAACACAATCTACAAGACCCTCACAACATACTAGACAGTGCCATGGTACGTGGTTATTAACACATTGGCTAATGACACGTAACTGTTGGATCGTTGGCATGAACGTCACCATACTAGTTGATGTCGTACAAATAATCTTTTTTTATGTTAATTACATTAGATGGTGTATTGATTATAATATGTTATAATAGGATAACTTGGATCTGTTGCATCTTTGGTTGAGGACACCAGTAAGACGGTATCACAGTAGCAGGCAACAGGAAAGTGTACATTGCCTTTGTTCCAGTGTTATGTGCTTGTTGCTATTACTAGCTATTGACTATAATTTATACTTTATTGCATGTACTTTATTGTGACCCTAGGACAGTTGTGATACTTAGCGTCCGAATTATATTTGGGTGCCGACTTCCATATGTGGAATTGGGTATCGTTAGCTTGCATTGTCATCGTATACCTTATACGTGCAACTCTTGCACAATTTCCCGTAGGATACTATACACGACTATCATATACAGAAGCCTTACTTGAGATATTCGAGGATTTCGGCTTCTATATTAGACAGGACTTGTGATATGAGCTAGTTGACTTAATTGTGTCCTCTTTCTTGACTAGAGTCTTAGTTAGTTCTTGTCTTGCGTGCTATGGATATGAGATTCGAGATACATAGAGATTGGATAGAACCTACCGTATCGTTGGGCTACCACACAATACGTGCTACCGATGCTTGAATTTCGGGCCCTATAGTGCTACAGGTACCTTGACTGGGCCTATACATACCTACTACTACTAATACTACTTGCTACTGTCGTGTCTATGCAGACCTACAGGCCCAGGTGGTTTAGCGGACGAGTACGTTCTCAGATGCATTCACTTAGATGGATATGATAGATACCCCTGAACACACTTATTGTTATTTACTGTTATATTGGCTTGAGTATTCATTGTACCTTGTTTTGTCCCCTGAGGACCTGGATCCGGATTATGTCCCCAGGTATAGACGAGGAGAGCTATCCCAAGGTTTATGGGACAAGAGCGGACGTTGGAGAAGTACTTGCACCAGAGAACGAGATTGTGCCAGAGGACTTCTCTTGAGCACTCAGTTATTTTATTTATTTATTTATGCTTATTGTTCTTAGATATTTGGACTTCGCTTAGTGACTACTGGACAGATGTACTTGGTTTTATTTCGCTTTTTATTATTTTGATGTCGGGTTGTTCCCCGCAATATTACTTATACTACACTATTTGATGGATAGTTTCATTTTTATTATTCTTGTGAGTGGAATATCCCTTTGTTTGTAATTCTTATTGTGGATGATATTACATATATAAACTGTGACAAGTGTTGTAGACTAATATTTATATGTATTACAGCTTAAGTGCACTCTAACGGGTCCATTAAATTGGATTTGTCCAATGGAGTTATGTTGTTAGCCATTGTCACGTGGCTAGTTCTTGGTATTTTGGGACTGGGGCATGTCACTGCCACATTTTCTAGGAATGAGTATTTTAGTCATTTCATAATTAATTAAATATTGTGCATGTTGTATATTTATTTATTATATTATTTATTTATTGTTAGATATTAGTATATTATTTTGGACTTGTGTTAGTGGATCTAACTAGTTTAGATTAGATCTATGGACCAACATTTATTCTAATTAGAATTGAGCCCAATAGTAAGCCCAATCATTAGGAGGACGATTAATTAGTGTAACCAATTGGACTAGAACCTTCCCTCCTTAATTATTTTCTTCATAACAAGCCCTAAGGGGTATTATGGACATTTTATAGTGACTTAGAGGAGGGGGTAGATGCCGGAAATATCTAGAGTGGAGGAAAATTCTCTCTCTTCACTTTTTATTTCAAATCTAGATCAAAAATTTCCCTCTTCCAAATTTGTCATTCCTACATCAAATTCTACCCAAATTTCTTCCTAATTTTTTTACTAATCATTATTGGAGGCTATTAGAATAAGAAAGAAGCAAGGACCTACAAGGAGGAAGCAAGGATCCACAAGTTGAAGGCTCTTGACACTCAATTTGGTGATTTTATTGGAAATCCATCTCCCAATAGATACAATTCAGTTTATCCTCTCTGATTAGACTCTAAGATATAATTTAATCATTAGTAATCCTCCCATGTACTAAGGCTACCCATAGAAATTGAATTAGGTTCATAAGAGGCCTATGGAGAAAGTTATGTGGTATTTTGTGTCAATTTTGGGAGAATTCCGAGATTGACACATCTTGTGTTTGTCAATAGGTCAATAAGACCAAATTGATATCTGTTTGGTTGTGTGTGGCTAGTATCATATCCATAGTTGGATATGTATAGGCCATATCCCGATAATTTGGAGATACGGGTTGATTTGGGGGTTTTCTTCCGACACGGAGGTTTGAGCATGTCACATTTTGACACTAACACGTAGTTGATTAGCTAACTCTTTGTGTTACTTTTAATTATGATTTTAGACTTGTTCATGTCCGTTGGGATACGTTTGGTGGTGTGGTGGAGTCGTATCGCAAGCGTATCATAGAATGAGTGTGATACGGGTACAGTGCACTCCACGTGTTTGTTTTATTGCATTTTAATTCAAATTGTCTTGGATATAGCTATTATATATTGTAATTATAATTTTTGTATGATATATATATATATATATGTATGTAAATAGTTATGTGTATGTTCTACAATTATTTTTGATGTGTTGGTGGTCATGGAAGAATAGGAAAGTATATGTCCATCACTAGTGTGTTATATGGTGACATATATATATATATATATATATATATATATATATATATATATATATATATATATATATATATATATATATATGTGTGTGTGTGTGTGTGTGTGTGTGTGTGTGTGTGTGTGTATTAGATGTGTGGATGTACATGTGAGCTAGAAGGAAGAAGAAAGCAGTGAAAAATAGGCCGAAAAGCAGTAAAAAGTAGGCCGAAAAAGCAGTGAAGCAGCAGCAGCCATAAGCAATAACAGAAGCAGCAGCAGAAGCAGAAGCAGCAGCAGTAAGCAGCAGAAGAAGAAAGTTGTAAGCAGCAGCAACAGAAGCAGAAAGCAATAGCGATAAGCTGCAGCGACAGCAGCGATAAGCAGCAGCAGTAGCAATAAGCTAGTTAGTTTATATTGATAAGTTAGTAAGTTAGTGTATATATATATATATATATATATATATATATATATATATATAAGCTAGTTAGTTTATATCGATAAGCTAGTTAGTCTCGGATCGGAATAGTCATTTTACTTCTCATTTCTGGAGGAGTTTGCAGGCGAGTTTGGGCATCCAGCTCAATTTCAGTACTACATATCATCCCCAGACAGATGGGCAGTCGAATAGGACCATTCAGACTCTCGAGGATATGTTACGCACCTGTGTACTAGATTTTGGGGGATCTTGGGAGGACCATCTCCATTTGGTAGAGTTTGCTTACAACAACAGCTACCAGGCTAGTATAGAGATGTCAACATTTGACGCTATGTACGATCGGAGATGTCGTACTCCCTTGTCATGGGATGATGTTGGAGAGAGAGTTTTGCTAGGGCCTGAGATGGTTATGGATGTAGCGGAGAAGGTTAAACTGATCAGAGAAAGACTTTGAGTGGCACAGAATAGACAGCGGCATTTGGCCGATAGCCACTGGAGACCTTTAGAGTTTGAGGTATAGTTTTAGATTTTTTTTGTTTTGTGCTTGATACTTGTTGTTTGTTATAGATTAATTTTTTAAGGTTATATTTTGTTCTAGGTTGATGTTTTGGTGTTTCTGAGGATTTCTTCGACACGGGACACGATTCATTTTGGTGGAGGCAGGAAGCTTAGTCCGTAATTCATCGGACCTTTCAGTATTCTCGAGAGGGCCGGTACAGTTGCTTACAGACTAGACTTGCCACCTGCATTGGGGAGAGTGCACAACATGTTTTATGTGTTGCAGTTGAGACGGTATATGGTGGATCTTAGTCACGTGTTGGATCACTCGGAGATAGAGGTGGGCCCTACTCTTAGCTATCCAGAGCAGCCAGTTGAGATTCTGGATTAGAGAAAGAAGATGCTGAGGAACTAGACCATTCCCTTGGTACGTGTCGCATGGAGGCATCACTCTCTGGATGAGTCTACCTAGGAGAGGGAGGATAAAATACGAGAGCGTTACCCATATTTGTTTATGCCTTGAGGTATGCACTTTCCTGATTCTGTTCTGTTTTATTTTCTGGGGATAGTTTCGTCGTTGAATTTTGAGGACAAAATTATTTTAAGAGGGGTAGACTTGTCACTACCATATTTTCTAGGAAAGAATATTTTGGTCATTTCATAATTAATTAAATATTGTGCATGTTGTATAATTATTTATTGTATTACTTATTTATTGTTAGATGTTAGTATATTATTTTAGACTTGTATTAGTGGACCTAATTAGTTTAGATTAGATCCATGGACCAACATTTATTCTAGTTAGAATTGAGCCCAATAGTAAGCCCAATCATTAGGAGGATAATTAATTAGTGTAACCAATTAGACTAGAACCTTCCCTCCTAAATTATTTTCTTCATGACAAGCCCCAAGGGGTATTATGGATATTTCATAGTGACTTGGAGGAAGGGGTAAAGGCCAGTCATAGCTAGAGTAGAGGGAAATTCTATCTCTTCACTTTTCATTTCAAATCTAGATCTAGAATTTTTTTTCTTCCAAATTACTTCATTCATACATCAAATTTTACCCAAATTTTTTTCCAATTCATTCTCTAATTATCATTGGAGGCTATTAGAACAAGAAAGAAGCAAGGATATACAAGAAGGAAGCAAGGATCTACATGGAGGAGCAAGAATCTATAAGTTGAAGGCTCTTGACACTCAATTTGGTAATTTTATTGGAAATCCATCTCCTAATAGGTATAATTCAGTTTTCCCTCTCTAATTAGACTATAAATCTGTAATTTAATCATTAGGAACCCTTTCATGTACTAAGGCTACCCATAGGAATTGGAATTAGGTTCATAGGAGGCCTATAGAGAAAGTTATGTGGTATTTTGTGTCAATTTTGAAGAAATTCTGAGATTGACATATCTTGTGTTTGTCAATAGGTCAATTAGACCAAATTGACATATTTTTTGTTGTGTGTGGCTAGTATCCTATCCACAATTAGATATGTGTAAGCCGTATCCCAATAATTTGGCGATACGGGTTGATTTGGGAGTTTTCTTCCTACACGGGGGTTTGAGCATGTCATATTTTGACACGGACACGTAGTTGAGTAACTAACTCTTTGTATTACTTTTAATTATAATTTTAGACTTGCTCGTGTTCGTTGGGATACGTTTGGTGGTGTGGTGGAGCTGTATCGCAAGCGTATCATAGAATGAGTGTGATACGGGTGTGGTGCACTCTACATATTTGTTTTATTGCATTTTAATTCAAATTGTCTTGGTAATAGCTATTATATATTGTAATTATAATTTTTGTATGATATATATGTATGTATATAGTTATATGTATGTTCTATTAATTATATTTGATGTGTTGGTGGTCATGGGAGAATAGGAGAGTGTATGTCCATCACTAGTGTGTCATGTGGTGATTTATGGAACCATTATAAATTTTATCTAATTCTGAAAACCGTATTAAATTTTTATTAATTATTTAATCAAATTATAGTAATTATGAGCTAAATAGAGAAAATAGATTTTATTTAATTTTTATTTTAGGAGTTTGTACATTTAGGGGATTTATGGAACCATTATAAATTTTATCTAATTTATTCCATGTAGGAGACCCTTTGGACAGTAGCTAGCTTAATGGTATGCACAAATATAAATTCTAGAATTTTCTAGGTATATATATATATATATATGTCACAACCCGCACCCGGTTTAGGGGCACGAGTGCGTGGGTACGTCCAGCCTACGCCGCAGCATCGGCGGTAGAACGCTGTCAAGGTCTTGATACTATCTAGCCAATCTCACACAAGCATCCAATCTCCATAAGGAGGCACGGATGACACAAATAAAATGAACACATACTCAATCACAGGATTACAGCACGATAAGATATCGAACAA
The DNA here is from genome assembly GCA_036927795.1 of Iris macrosiphon. Lineage (NCBI taxonomy): Eukaryota > Viridiplantae > Streptophyta > Magnoliopsida > Asparagales > Iridaceae > Iris > Iris macrosiphon. Next base: position 142,684,173 of record JAYESA010000013.1, on the reverse strand, counting down.
AAATTAAATACAACACAAATCCAGAATGTAATCTAACTCAACAAATATCCAAGTCTCATCAAAAATGCCGGAGACAAATCCGGTACCAAATAGTCTACTTAAAGAACTAACTAAAAATAGTAATTTCCGGCTAGACCTTCCGGAATCACAACTAGACTACCAAGTCTGCAGCTACTCACCATATGGTCCATAAAGTGTCGGACAGCGGTCCTCTAAGGCATAGTCTGGAAAAATGTTTCCAGTCAGGAAGGAGCAAAGTACAAATCTCAAATAACAGTTCTATTTAATTGATAAGGACTATAAAGCAATAAACATGTGATGCTAGCTACTGAGAAGACAGTGAAATAAATGCAATGGCAATAAAAAAGAGACAGACAATGTAAAGAGACAGGCAATAGGCAATATGATATAGTCAGTGCATGTATGAAAATGAAAAGAACAAGGAACAGCATCATATACGGGTGATGTAGTATATGATTTAAAATAGGGAACTGTAATCTATTCTAAGTGTTTGAAATAGTAGTTTCAAAATGTGATCGGCTTGGGAACATGTACGATAGCTATAGGGCCTGGCTAATCATGGGTGAAGAGCATGATTAACACTTACATTGTTCTACACTACAATAAGAGGTTATGATCACATTTCTTACTAACTACTTCCCCGCCCCCAACTAGTACTGTGGATCCAACCATGACACGTCACGATACACGAGCAAGTCCAATCTATCATGTACGATGTCTAATATACATGTCGTGTACAATATCAATACGATAATCAATGTAACATCTCATGACTGCAGATCCAAGCTATACTAGTCCGTGTAGCACAGTGTCAAGGATTCAGATGTAACATTTCATGATTATTTAATTTATAGAAATTATCAAGGAATTGGAAATTATCAGAGAATGTACTTGCCTTGGGTCCTTAGCTGGTATTTATTGATGTCCTGTTCCAGAGTATCCCCTGGGTAAAGCAACAGTCCTATAACCATAACACAATATAACATTTGCATCAGAAGCTACGCTAACACACAGTCAAAACACTGGCCTCAGGGCCATGCCAGGCAGGGCACTAGTCAGCTAGGGTCACCTAGTAGGGATACATATTAAAACACATTACCTATTTAATCATTAATACCTACCATATATATATTTGCAATACAAATATGTATATACCAAATTGAATTTATACCATATATATATACCAATTAAACATACATTGAAAATATGCTAAGTATATATATAAAATACATGTATACACATATACCAATTAATTATATATATATACATATATGTATATTTATACCGAAATACGTTTATATATTTATATACCCATACATATTTATGCCAAAGTACATATTTATATATGTATTGTACATATACCCAAAAATACATTTAATACATATATACTATATGAAATTATACCAAAATACATACATATATGTGTTTGTACATATACCAAATAGTACGTACACTATATACAATTAGAGAAAATACACTATATATTTATAGATATATATATATACACATATACACACACAAATACACGTATACGTATTTATATACATATATGCATATTAAATATTAATCAATTAAATGCTATACATATACATATACTAATTTAAAATATACTATATATACTAATACACAATATTTATACATTAATACATACATATACTAAGTATATACACTATACATATATGTGAATACATACGGGGAATTAATTTATATACCACATAAAATACCCAATATACATACATATACATATGCATTAATTAAATACATACATTACATTATACTAAAGTATATATATATACTATACTTATACATATTAAACATGAATTAAATAAATACTATACATATGTGTATATAGTATTAACTAAATAAATACTATACAAATACATGTATTAAACATAATTTAAATAAATAATATACATTCACATTATTAAATTATACATTACCAGTTTTCTTTATATACTATACACATTTCATGTATTTAAAGCACTAATTAAATAATACTATTTATATACATATACGTATATTATATATACTCATACGTATATAAGTATATATATATACATATATATATATATACAGGAAGAAAGAAGGAGGGAGAAGAAGAAGGAACTTACAGTGGGTTGGCCGGAGTCTCACCGGACCGCGGTGGCGAGGGGAGGAGCAGCCGGCTGAGAAGAGGGCCGCCGGGCTGACGGGTGGCACAGTGCCGGCCGGGGTAAACAGCAGAGGGAGGAGCAGCGGCAGCAGGTCGGCGGGGAGCTCGTGAGTTGGGGGGTCGCCGGGGTTCAGTCGGCCACTCGCCGGAGTTGAGAGGGGGCCGGAGATGTGGATGGATGGATGGACGGATGGATGGATTGATGGAGGTGGTGGTGATGTGGAGTAGTTGACAGCGGGAAGGGATGGGCAGCGGGCCGCCGGACGCGCGAGACAGCGCCGGACTGGGAGGTCAGCCTGGGTGGTTGGCCGCTGGGTGCAGTGGGGCGCCGGAGGGAGAAGAGCAGTCGGCAGGGATGACAGTGGGCCGCCGGTGAACAGGAACTGCGGGGGACCGCCGGAGGGAAGTCGGCCGAGCAGTGGCCGGCTGATGGGAATCGGCAGTAGGGGGTTGGCCGCCGGAGTACAGCGGGGATCAGTGGTGCAGCAGCCGCCGGGCGCCTGGCCGGAGACAGGCCGGGGTGCGCAGGGGGAGTCGGGCTGATGGGTGATGGTGTAGTAATGGTTTTCCCCCTCTTAGTTTGAATTCAAAAAAACAATAAAAGAAGAAGAAGAAGAAGAAGAAGAAGAAGAAGAATAAAGGAAAGAGAAGGAGAAAGGAAGAAGGAGAAGAAGAAAAGAAAAACTCCTACGTTGGGTTGAGGATGGAGGAGAGAGAGAGGTGGGGGCTTGCTTGGGGATTAGGGTTTTCTAGGGAAATGTGTTGATGGGGCTTTTAAATAGTAAGAGGGTGTTGAATCTAATGGTGAGGATGGACCCAATTAAATGGGTGGTCCAGATTGTTCATGAATAGATTTTCTCATGTGGGAATGAGGGTGATGATTTAATAAAAATTAATAGGGCTCCCTCATTGGTTTAATCAAATGGGTGTTGACACAAAATATAAATTTGCAAATCAGCCCCCTTAAATTTGGGTATTTGCACAGACACATGAAATGACGAAAATTTGGCGGGCGATCCGGTGTCCGATGTTTTGTAGGGTCAGGGGACGCTGTATGATCTGTATGGGCTCAATTTGCAGGGCACTGGAATTAAATTGGGATTTTCAGAATTGGTTTAAATAGTATCCTCAATTTAATTAGAAAAAATTGTAAGTTGTGTTCTAAAATTAATTAGGAGTACATAGAGCCAAAATCAGGTCAGGTCATCAATACCAATAATGAAGAAGACTCAGAATAGAATATTACCCTAATTTGGGCCGCACGAAAATAGGTCAAGATTGCCTCCAATTTTAATTGGAACGTACAACGATACAAAATAGGAATTTATTAAATAACGTCCGCGACGATTTTTGTGCGGCTAGAAATAAGGCACAGGGAGCATAATTATGAGTTGTAAAAATAGCAGAATGGAAGGCGGGCATGTCTAGGGCAAGATTGTGAAATTTGTTGGAAGACAAAAGCTAGGGTAGCGCTCCAAATATCAAAGCAAAGGCAGGGCGCAATAATTAAATAAATTACGGTAATTAATGAAAATCTCCAAGAATTAAATTCTAAATAAATCAATCAAATACAGAATTCCACAATTTGGACAGGTCTTCATCTACTGGGCTTCTAGGTCAAGTCTACTAGCTTAAAATAAATGAACAATGTATATAATACTAGATTTAATTACACATCACACATTTATTTAAAATCAAATATACTATCATGCAATTACTAAATTGTAACTACCAATAATATTAAATATTTAAAAAGTCGAAAATATCCTTGTTTTCGGAACGTGGTAGTGACAATATATATATATATATATATATATATATATATATATATATATATATATATATATATATATATATATATATATATATATATAATTAGAAAATAAAAAGAAAAAAAAGAAAAAAAATTAAGAATAAAGAAAGAAAAAGAAAAAGAAAAAGAAATATAATTCCTATTGGATATCTACCCAAAACCCAAACCCTCTAATTCCTATTTGATATAACCCGTTAACCCCCTTAACCCACTACCCACTATCAAAGAAAAGAAACAGCAGCAGCTAAACCACGGAATTCCTTTTTTTTTCCCGCGTGTACTCTTCCTTCCCTCGCACGTGTGACTCATCCTCCACCGCCTCTCCATCTATATATATATCATCAACTTCCCAAACCCCAACACCTCTCCACTCCAGCCACCGCCCAGCCCAAACTCCGCCGCCCAGCCGCCCGCCGACGACCGCACCTGAACGCGACCGCGCGCCGCAATGTTTTGAACAGCAGAGTACCTATGTTCACAACGCGTTTCTCGTCTCCTCGCTCGACCAAACTCGATCTCGTCTTTGTCGGTACATATTCACCACCTATCCCTCTCTAAATTCTTTATATTAGTTTACCTCGTTCAGTGCGTAAACCTAGACGAAAACAGCGTCCAAGTTGACGAAAAATGATAACTTTCGGGTATCGCAGAAAACTACGATAATTACCCATGTTCACGGACTCGTATCTCTCACCGCAGAGATCCGAATTCGGTTTTTCTTTTTGATATGCGAAGATCACCTAACCTATTTTAATTTCTATTATTTATAATAATTTATTAACTGTCGTGTGTAGAAATAAACCAGTTGGAAAATCCCGAAAATATACTTTTTCTAAATTCCAGAAATTGTGATACGGAGCGCGCCCCGCCAAACGGAACCGCCCCGTCGTGTACCAAGTGTACCAAAATGTGCGTGCAGTATACCCGGACATGTAGGATTTCGCGGAAACTGATTTGAAAGCATGTACGCGTCGGAATCAGCCCGTATCCGCAGAAAATCCTCCATGTCGCGACTTTTGCAAAAGTCCTGCGCATTTAGTGTACGTTCGTCAGAATGCGACAAACGTGCGCTACTAGACTCAAGGTATCACGTTGGTCCTGTGACCCAATTTTCACGCAATTCTGAGACAGTTGACCAAGTCACCAATTGGCGGGCCCCACGGTTGACTTTTTGGGCAAAATTGTGTTCGGCTCACCAGAATCCACATTTGGACATACCGTTGAGTTCGTACTGACATTTAGAGTTTGTTTAACCTATAATTTGTCCCATTTAGATACCTTTATCCCTGACACGCTTTTCGGTGCAAAGTGGCCCAACGGTGGACCCCACTTTGACCCAAAATTATCGTTTTGCCCCTGTGTCCAAATTGGACGAAAGGGTAGTGATTTCTAGCTATTTTGCTTATTATGGGAACATTGGTGATGTCCATTTCAGCATCCGAAGACGTTTGTTCTAAGGCCATAGCTTCTGATCCTCTGTGTTTGACATCTGGACGTTATATTTTGCAGCTTCTTGCCAGGCAAGTATACCTTGCCATTGTACTGTTACTCATATTCCATATGTTGCATGCATCTTTATTTTCTGTCTTTAGTTCATAATTAACTGATATATAAAATGCGCGTGACGGTGTCATCGCGATTTGTTTTTATTTATGTATATGCATTGACCTTGTTTATGAGACTGCCCCATTATTATGAAGCATCATTAGGTTCATTGGTCGTGACACAGTATTTACACGAGTTGTGAGTCTCATATAGATCACGGACTGCGTATTGGGTTGGCCTTCTGTACGTATGGGCCGTGCGTTAGGGATGACTGCTGATAGAAACTTTGTATGCTAGAAGACTTAGCAGTTATTAGAGGCCCATGGACATAGTCTATTGTAGTACGGTGGTCCAATCCTTGTCCTTGTTTGGTTGTAGGATTGGGCTAGGGTACTAAAAATATGCTATGAACCAGATCGTATCATGGATGTGACATGCTTAGAGCATGGGGTGGGGAGAACAACAAGTAAGGCGTTTGGGCTCCTTTGCACATTTTCTTCTGTGCGTCCGGATTCTCCGCCGGAGAAACGGGTGGTGATTGTCATGACCCGATCTCCCGCCGGAATCGGCCGTCCCCGCTAGGCGCGAATCACCGTGCCAGCGCTCCCGCGGGACGTACGTTTCCATCGGGACGCGATGCCGCACGAGCCTGGGATTGCGCCCGTGCAAGACAAATACCGAAACGGTCGTTGATAACTAGTTCACAGAGTCGACATAGCGGAAACATAAAATGAACACAAGTGTTGAATCCAATCAACCTCTTTATTGATATGAAGTACAGATTACAAGCGGCACTAGGCCGAGATTACAAACCGCTCATGCTTTCTCTCTTTCTCTTACAACGAACATGCCCTTAGGCTCGGAACCAATACAAACAATCAGGATGATGATATTCCCATACATTATGCCTCGTATATGTGAGCTCCAGGTCCGTGCGCCACGCTCCAAGATACCAAGTGCTGTCCGGCGCCTCGTTGCGTTAACGATCTCCGAATCCGTACGAGTTCCCCCTGCACCCTGCATGCAGACTGGTTGGGTATCAGTACATTGAATGCACTGGTGGGGAGGCCTCTCGCCCTCGTCACAAAATAAACACGTTCATTAGTTATGTGCACCGACTGATTTCGTTGTCTTTCTATTATTTTGCCTTAGGATCAGTTACATGGCAACATAAAGAAAGTAATCTCCGTGTCAGCTCAAGAGTATCATAATAATGAACAATTGAGTTCACCTTACCATTTCTTACCATTCGGCCTTCCCTGTCATATGCAGCAATATAAATAATGATCTATAGAATGACAAGGAGCATCTATGAATCCCAAGTGTTATGTCGTGCCTCTGCCCCCACAAGACCAATTTTACTAAAACTATGAGTGATACCATGCATCCATTCTACTTATGCAAAATATCGTACAAACGCTGTCCTTCCCGTTTTTCCTTTTCTCCATGCGGATAGCCGCTATGCAAGCATGGCTTATCTATATGAAGGTCACTGGCTCTGCTAGCCATATAGGACATAATCTGTGATGGACGGCTGTCTTCCCAGTTTGGTTGCTAGCCTTGCTGGGCCTCCTAGCCGTCTAACGAGTCGGCACCCATCCAGGTCGATAGCAAGCCTTGCTGGATGTCCCGCTCTCGCCCGCTAGTCATCAGCTAGCGTATTGCCAGGACTACACTGGCACTGTCCTTCCGGACCGACACGATTCGGATGCCTCAGCAATCGTGTCGAGGACTCTCTCTACCTGGTGCGCAACCAGTTATCCGTGACCATGCAACTACTCCCCCACATTCCAATCCTAGCCGAGGACCACTCTCGGATCTATCTTAGTCGAGGACTACACTCGGATCTATTCTTCCTTACGCAGCTCTCTGATTAGAGACTGCCTCGGTGATCTGCATATCCCGAGTACATTCCTTCCTTCCATCTCCTGACTCGGAACGACTACTTGATAGCCTTCCTCGTCTAAGCATGCAACCTGATTTTACTCCATCCCGTGTCATGTATCGTGCGGTGCAACGTCTCAGTATGAACTCACACTACTTTATGGTATATGTGAAGGAAATTACGACATTCTAACTCAACAATCCCGACTACGCAAATAACAAGTAAAATCTCCATGTTCTATACAATGATAAGGCGGGGTTATCCCCTTAGCTATGTGCGTTCATCTCTTTTATTAGCATGCAAAGGTTATTGCCTGTAAACTAGCATGTAACATCCATTTTCTTAGTGTGCAGCTAAGTAGAGACAGGTTCACCGGGGCCACCCACCTTAGCGATGTATCGCATCGGTCGAGCGAGACTCCGGATGCGCCTCTGATAGCCTAAGTCTGACTCCATTGAAGATTCCAGCGTAAATGCCTTTGTATCGAATGTGCCATCTAGCTGAGCAAGGCGGGTTGAATAGCTACACTTGTGCCATTTGAATCGGCCCTCCAGGTTGAGCGGAGTGGGTCGTTACATCATACACCACTCAGAACAAGTCTCGTCCTCGAGACTTCCTGAGCGCAACTCGTACTATCGTACAACTTCTAAACCAACTCTATATATCTCGTCTAACCTTCAAGGACTGTATCATTAATGCTTTAATTTATTTCTCACTATGAGTTACGCGCATGCTTAGCCAATCCCCATCGAACGACTCTATCGTTAAATGCTATCGAGCTATACTCAACTCAATCGTCGTACTCCCGACTCAAATCTACTGCACCTGGCGCAGGACTGTATTACTCAAACACGGAGTAATCTATAACTCAATGGGCACTTACAACTCATAATTGGGTGGACTTGCCCAACTTTTTATATTATCTATCATAGGAACCAAATGCATCCGAACACATTTGACAGTTTACTTGACCACGCCTATCGAAATCCATCGTTACGCCAAAACCCAAAAGTTTAAATCTCAGCTAATTTTCCAATCTTGTTTGTATCAATCTCTTTGAGTCACCGTCCAATCTCGCTAAGTAAATTGCACCCAATCACCTATATTTTCTGACTCAGTCTATATTGCGCCTTAGCACAGAGCTAACTCGCCCACTTGGGGTACGCTCTAATCCTTCCAGTCTTTAGTTCAATCGAACTTAACTTCCTATTCGTTTTACTCGTTCCGTTCGCACAAGTGGTTAATCATTTTTATCTGAATGATCCCTTTGTATAACTATTGCATTCTCAAACTCAGTCTCGCACTGCGCCTGAGCGCAAAACTATCTCGGTAGCACGGGGAACGATATAATCTTTCCTTATGAAAGCTTAGGTTGAGGCTAACCTATTTCAGTTGCCATACTCATCCATGCGAATCCGAACTTTTTCCTTTGCAGCTGCATCGGAGTTATGCATATCGCTAAGTCTGGATCGTACCCATATTTAAGGCGTCCCCCAAATATGTGTATTTCAACCAAGCTTAGTGACAGCTAAGTCTGACAAGCTACTCATGAAAATCTTTTGAAACGCGGATCGTTCTGCTATATGAATGACCAAACTCTGGTTCGATTTAGTTATCGTCTACTCTAATCTCACCCAATTTCAAGTTTAGCATTACTAATAGCAACGCACATCATCCAAGCGACGATCCAACTCATCACGCCAACTTATCTTCAATATCACCAGTTCAATCGTGAGAGTTCCGTTTGACAATTCTCTATTACCGTTTTATTTCTCGTCGTCGCATAATGTATCCAACCAAATTAATTATTACCCGAGTCCTATCTCGTATTACGTTTGTTTCAACGCAAACGTTGCTAGTGTATATTTCTAATTCCAAATCCTAACTCTAAGTCTCGTTGCCCCAGTTCCATCATTCTTCCCGAATGATACTCTGAAGTCAACCACTCCAGTCTAACTCAAGACACAGGGTCGTCTGCCTAGCTACTAGGTCAGCTAGCAAAGTCATAGGTACAGTTCAAATTTGCGACTCATCGTGCAACCGCGTTGCACAACGCTCGCCCCAAACACCCTAAGGTCAAACCATTGTTCCTTTACACGGGTATTCTACCCAAGCTCGTTTTACTCAGATTTTTAAACATCGAGCACAGATCATCCTATCACACCAATACGCTCGTTCAACCGAACCCATGATACGCCCACGTTGCAGGTCTAACCCATCGATTCGTACACACTATCTCTATCCAGACGTTTGATAAAATTTACCAATCCATCCTCTTCTACGCTTGTATCACTAAGCCACAATTCCATTATAAATCATTGATGTATATTATAAACTCTAAGTCATCCAACTCAATCTGCGTATTCCGTTCATGAAATTATCCCGCACATCTTATTTCATATTCTAGACTAACTCCTCACCCAAAAATCCTTATATTCATTTGTATCCTGAAACTTGTCTTATCGTATCGAACCATAAGTCAAAATGATCCTTTAATTGTCACGTTCCGGTCTCCCGCAAGTTCAATCATCCCCATCGGACGTGATATCACCACGCCAACGCTCCCGCAGAATGATTGTCCTAATCCGGACGTGACGTATGTGCGAGCAAGAAGTCGTACTCGTACAAGACAAGAAGGTCAATCGTTATGGTTATCATCGAACGAACAGACACATTATCGTCGCCTTTCATTTTATCCCAAGTTGTACATTGATCCACCAAGCCATGTTCTTCTAAAAACCGTTCTTACCACCACCCAAGTTCGCCTAACCAAACCGTCCAACTTTAATATTACCATTTGATCGCTTCTTAGTCTACTCTTAGCATTCCTCAAACAACTAAGTTCAAATCTCAAACCCAAATCTATCCCATTTGATACGTTTCATTCATCGAGTTCGTTTGGAATAATCACCGAACATGTTTCCTTTGAGTTTGATTATCCCCGTCGTACGTGAATCACCACGCCGGCACTCCCGCAGGATAATCGTTCTCGCTGGGACAGATTTCGAATGTTATCTTTCCGAACTTGATTTTCAGGATCGCTCTTCCAAACTCCAAACCAAATTTGTTACCGCTTATCTCAATTCCATCAAAATTACAATTTTACTAACTTGCATCAATCCATACTTATCTTCCAACCATTGTTATGGTCTAAATTCTTTCATACCTGAAATTATCGCCTCAATACTCAAATCGAACTCTATCGAGCGATATCCTACTCAAATCCAAATTTTTCATGCACGCTATCATTCGTTCACGCCATTGTTTTCAATCGTACTAACTCCGATCGCATCCCCGATTATTCCATCTTAACTCAAATTTTAATTCTCTTGTTTCAACTCAAAATCGCTCGTACAATCCTTTAAGTTTCCCCATCCATGTAATCAATTTCAATTGCCCTAAATTCCTATTCGATGTAAGCCTTATCCCTTAGTCAAATCATTATAACTCGTTCGAACCAAGTATTGCATGTTCCTGCAAGCTCGCTTACTTGATAGGCATTGTTTATTTACACTAAGGCTTTACCCGATCTCGTCGCTTGCCGCTAGACTCGCTTAATACTTCGAAATCCCTGATTTGTTCGAATACTTCTAAGTCGTCCAATACACCACTCAGTGTTCGAGTTATACTCCATGAATCTATACAACTCACTATATCCACAATTCGGATAATCGAACATGGGACTTATCGTATACACCACTCAGGAATCGAGTCATCCTAATAATTCCTGACTCCAGTTCGCATCCTTCACTCGTATTCCCAATTCGTTCCTTAGAACTCCAACGCCATCCCTATTTGTCGCCTTAGCGATCTTAGACTCGTATGTACCCCTATCGATTATCCACCATACACATATGTTGTAAATTATAACTTATCGTTATGGATAACCGTCCAAACTATATCTGAAAATTTCATACACGATTCCCATTACTCGCCTTAGCGGCACTCCGATAACGTCTCTATCGATTTCCCTCCTAAGTCAAACTTTATTCTTATCCGAACAATACCCAAATCTTGCTGCAACTCACTAGCACCAAGGGTCTTGGTGCACGATACTCAACACAACTCGGCCAAAAGGCCATGTGCATAGACCACTGTCTGAACGATATTCTTATCTCGTATTCTACTCGCTTGGTGTTTTCATATAAACATATAACTTGCCGATTATAACACGAGTCTACTCTCACAATGTCTTTCACAGGTTGGGACAAAAGCCCACGTATTATAATCCTGTTCAAGCAATCGTATATTTCACATGCACTTTTCAAAAATATTTAGACTTATTGTATGGAACATCCATCGAAGCATCGAGAGAGAGCATCTACCATTTCTTTCAATACACAAGTTCAAAACTGAGAGAATCGAAATGAATTCCAAGGACGTAAGGTCGTGCTCTGATACCAATATGTCACGCCCCGATCTTCCGCCGGAATCGACCGTCCCCGCTAGGCGCGAATCACCGCGCCAGCGCTCCTGCAGGACGTACGTTTCCATCGGGACGCGATGCCGCACGAGCCTGGAATTGCGCCCGTGCAAGGCAAATATCAAAACGGCCGTTGATAACTAGTTCACAGAGTCGACATAGCGGAAACATAAAATGAACACAAGTGTTGAATCCAATCAAGCTCTTTATTGATACATAGAAGCATGCCAATTGAATACAGTAAAACATGCATGATAGATAGAAAATATATAAGTATGCAGTACTAGACAATCTATATAAAATGCATAATGAGGATAACTTTTCGAAGTATGGGCAGGGGTAGGCTACTCTATCTAATCTCACAACTCACACACACGTCAGGAACATCATCAGTCGTCATACCGTGGGGGTAGCGGCCATCGTGACACCATCAGCCGAGATACCGTGAGGGTAGCGACCATCGGACACGGCTATCATAGTGCGTGCTAGTTACTATGGTTTACCAGAGTGGTTATAGCCCATACGCCTACTGATTGTCCTCCCCTCCCATGATACTATGTGTCAAGTGTGTGTCAATATATATATAGTATGTAAATATGACTGAAAGAAAACACACATGCAATAAATATACAGAAATATAATTAGCATGCAAAGTACTGTAAGCAAATTTGGCAAGGTATCTTGCCTGAAAAGAAAGCTGCAAAGTGTAACGTCTAGGAGTCAAGCACACAGGATCAGAAACTACGGTCTCAGAATGAACATCTCCGGATTGCTGAAATAAATATCACCAATATTTCCAGAATAAGCGAGATAGCTAAAAAATACTACCATTTCCTCCAATTTGGACACAAGGGCAAAATGGTAATTTTGGGTCAAAGCGGGGTCCACATGTGGCCCACTTTGCACCAAAAAGCGTGACAGGGGTAAAGGTCTTAAAAAGGGACAAATTATAGGTCAAACTAATTCTAAATGTCAGTACGAACTCAACGGTATGTCCAATTTTGAATTCCGGTGAACCGAACACAATTTCGTCCAAAAAGTCAATCGTAGGGCCCGCAAATAGGCGGTTTGGTCAATTGTCTCATATTTGCGTAAAAATTGGGTCACAGGACCAGCGCGATACCACGAATCCATTGGTGCATGTTTTGTCCCATTCTAACGAGCGTACAACAAATGGTGTGAGATTTTGCAAAAGTCACGATACGGGGACTTTTCGCAGATACGGGTTGATTCCGACGCGCACACGCGTCCAAATTAATTTCTGCGAAAGCCCACACATCTGGACATACCATATGCGTCGTTCGGTGCAATTGGTATACGACGGGGAGGTCCCGTTTGGCGAAAGCCCACACAAGTTTTTATTATTTTAAAAATAGGTTTTTCCGAATTTTTAACCTAATTTAATTTTGCATATAACACCAAATAAAATAATGTAATTGATAGGAAATAATCTCGGTTATATGGTCTTCACATAGCAAAAGGAATTTCTTAAGTTCGGATCTCTGTGGTGGGAGATATGAGTCCGTAAACATTGATGGTTACAACAGTTTTTCTAGAATTAAAAGTTGTTATTTTTCTTCAACATTGCTTTAGTTTTCGCCTAGGGTTACGCGTTGTTCGAAGTAAACTAATACACAGTTGGAAGAGGGATAGGTCGTGAATATATCGGTGAAGACGGGGTCGAATTTGGTTGAGCGAGAAGACGGGAATCAGCGCAGAAAGGAAGGTTCGTCGCGGCAGTTCTCTGCGTGGGGTGCTCGCGGTCGCGGCCGGCCGGCGGTGTAAAACCCCTATTCCTAAAATTCGTATATGGCTTTTATATTTAATAAATAATTTAATTATATTAATTATATGCTAATTAGGAGAAATAGATTTTTATTAATTTTTATTTTAGGTGTTCGTGCACTTAGGAGATTTATGGGACCATTAGGAATTTTTCCGAATTTACTTCATGTAGGAGACCCCTTGAGCAGTTGCTAGCTTAATGGTGTGCTTTAATATAATCCTAGATTTTTCTATGAGTATATACGTGTGTGTGTGTGTGTGTGTGTGTATATATATATATATATATATATATATATATATATATATATATATATATATATATATATATATATATATTTATTTATTTATTTATTTATTTATTTATTTATTTATTTATTTATTTATTTATTTAAAGGGAAATATAAAAAAAGAAAAAAAACTATTAATAACTATTAACCATTACTAACCTACTAACCCAACCATCCTAAAACCGCTGCCCTTTGTGAGCACAGCCCCTTTGTGAGCCACCCTTTTTTTTTGCTATGCAACAGCGTGCATCCCCTTTAGCATCTCACAGCAAAACCCGTGCCCAAGCAGACCCCCTCCCGCTAACGTGAATCCCGACCCCCTCTCTCCTCTCTTATAAACCTATATATATTAACTTATTTCAATAAAACCCTAACCCTAGATCAATCCAATACCTTCATCTTCCCATCTAGACCTAAACGCCGCCGCCACCGCAGCCGGAGAACCCCGCCAGGCCGTCCAAACCAATCCGGACGACCGCGACCCCGCGCACCCCGCGTACTGCAGATCTCTGCAGCGAGGTACCTGTGTTCCGGAGTTATTTTTCGTCGCCTCGCTCAACCAAACGCCACCTCGTCTTCACCGGTATGCTCATCCCTTAACCCTCTTCCATATCTGTGTGATACTAGACCTCTAACAACACGTAACCATAGGCAAAAACAGTACCAAAGTTGGCAGAAATAGACCAATTTCTGGGATCGCAGAAAACTGTGGTGATCACCCATGTTTCCGAATTCATATCTCCCATCACAGAGATCCGAATTCGATGATTCTTCTTGGTATGCGGAGACCACTTGACCTAGTTTAATTTTTGTTAAATAAACCTAGATTATTAACTGCTGTAGGTAGAATTAAATTCATTGGAAAATCCCGCGAACACACTTTTTCCATATTTCTAAAAGTTGTGAAATAGAGCGCGCCCCACCAAACGGGACCGCCCCGCAGTGTACCAAGTGTACAAAACGGTGCGTGCAGCGTAACCGGACACGTGAGAGTTCACGAAAACTGATTCGGACGCGTGTGCGCGCCGAAATCAGCCCGTATCCGCGGACAAACTCTGTGTTGCAACTTTGGCGAAAGTCGCGCGCATTTTGTGCACGCTAGTCAGATTGTGACGAAACTTGCGCCACTGGACTCGTGGTAACGCGCTGGTCCTATGACCCAATTTTCACGCAATTCAGAGACAGTTGACTAAGTCGCCAATTGGCGGGCCCCACGGTTGACTTTTTGGGCAAAATTATGTTCGGCCCATCGAAATCCATATTTGGACATACCGTTGGGTTCGTATTGACTTCTAAAGTTTGTTTGACCTATAATTTATCCCATTAGAGACTGTTACCCTTGGCATATTTTTCGGTGCAAAGTGGGCCACACGTAGACCCCACTTTTATTCGAAATTACCGTTTTGCCCATGTGTCCAAATTGGACGAAAGGGAAGTGCTTTCTAGCTATTTTGCTTATTCTGGGAATGTTGGTGATGTTTATTTCAGCATCCGGATACGTTCATTCTGAGGCCGTAGTTTCTGACTCTTGGTATTGACATCGGGACATTATATTTTGCAGCTTTCTTGCCAGGCAAGATATCTTGTCAAATTATTTACAGTACTTTGCATGCTATTTATATTTCTGTTTATTCATTGCATGTGTAGTTCGTTCAGTCATTACTATATATATTAGATATGTTGACACACACTTGACACCTAGTATCATGAGAGGACAATCATTAGGCGTATGGGCTTTTAACCACTCTGGTAAACCGTAGTATATAGTTCGCACTACGGGCGTGTGTCGCACTGGTCGCTACCCCCGAGGTATATCGATTTCTGTAGAGTCGCGATGGTCGCTACCCCCGAGATATGTCAATTTCTGATATTCTAGACGGGTGTGTGAGTTGTGAGGCTTAGATCGAGTAGCCTACCCTTGCCCATACGTCGAAAAGTTGTCCTCATTTGCATTCATATAGATTTGTCTTGTACAGCGTACTTATATATTTTCAAACACTATGCATGTTCACTGTATTCAAATTGGCTTGATTCTATGTATCTTGTTATGTCCCTCTGAGGACCTGGTCCCTTGCCAGGTATAGACGACCAGGAGTATCCGCAGGAGTACGGGCCTGGACCTGACACATTACTTTCTGCCGAGGAGGTCTTACCTTCTGAGCATCATTGATTATCTAGCGATGGATTCCTCTTAGTTGATACACTTCTGTCCTCACATTATTTTATATTAGAGATTTTATACTCCTCTCTCATTTTAGTTTTGGATATAGTCTTTGGTAGTGGATTTGTCTCCACCCGACTATTATTTGGATATTTCAGACTCCTTATTCTAGTTAGTATTTCTTTTTTATGACTTGTTGTGTGGATGAGATTAGCATATCTGTGACTTGTGACATTATATATATCACATGTGAGTTTATATTCATATTACAGCGCACGTGTGTATTATGGTATCCATATATTGGAGTTGCCATATACATACGGCTGGCATGCTTACGTGTTCCTAGTCCTACGTATCTTAGGACTGGGGTGTGACATATTTTTGTGGTGGCCCATGCAGGTCGAGTTAGCCATTTCGGTTACGTAACTGTACCGAGCGGGCCTGCACCTAGGATTAGAATTTTAGATCTCATCCACACTTGACTATAACTTACCTTCCTTCCAACATGTCCTACTTAAGTGCTTGCATCCTGCTTGATTCATGTAATCTTCTTAATCCTTCGTCCATCTCTTGCAGAGAGATGAATTTGCATAACGGGCATGCCGCCACCGGGGACAACACGTCTCCAGGGGACGACGACCAATCACCAGGAGAGGCCTCAACGACACCTCTTCTTCCCGGACCGGATGGACTGACTAGCAATCCAATTCCATTAACTCCTTCCACGAAACCTAATGGGACCCTTCCAGCTTTATCGCACCGCAGGATGGCCAGGCACAGCTGTTCCAATTCTTCCAGATGATAATGCAGGAACAGAGGTAGCAAGCAGAGCAGAGGCTAGAATTTCTGGCAGCACTTGAGAGAATGGTTGCACTAGCCCCTACACCAACCCAGGCACTAGTTTCAATACCACAAGCTCGGGTTGGTTCAGTCAAGGACTTTGTGCAGATGGTCTCTAAGCCGTATAAGGGCAATGAGAGTCCAGAGGAGACCACGAACTGGATTGCCAATACCAAGAAGTTGTTAGAGGCATCACAATTACCTTCTGACCTATGGATGATAGGCGTAAGGACTCAGTTAGATGGCAACGCGCATCACTGGTGGGAATCAATAGAGCAACAGTTGGGTACGCGTCAGACTTGGGAACAATTCTTGGAGTGCTTTGAGAGGAAGTACTTCCCGGATACTGTAAGGGATGCGTTGTACGATCAGTTCCTCCATCTAGAGCAAGGAAACAAGAGGGTTGATGAATATGACGCAGAGTTTAGCCGCCTCAGTAAGTATGGCACTGTCCTAATACCTAATGACTTAGAGAAGGCTAAGAGGTTTCACCGCGGGCTGACTCAGGAGCTCCAATACTACACTAGCTCACAGTCCCGGATATCTTATGCCGAGTTATTGACAAAGGCCAGGATTCAGGAGGCCATCAGCAGGGAAAACAAAAATCAGCAGGGAATTCACCAAGGACCAGTAAGGACACAGCCAGGAGGACCCATTAGACACCCTTTGACACGCCAGCAACCAGATAGTGTCACACCATACACAACCAAGGGGCATCGTACTTATAACTTTTGTAGTATACCAGGTCATATTCATAGAGATTATCGTCGTCGATTGGGACTGTGCATGGTATGTGGATCAAGTCACCATCAAGCCCGAGAATGTCCTCAGCAGAACCAGAGGTCTATGGCATTTGAATCAAGAATACCGCATACACCCTCAAGTATAGGAGACCAAAGGGACCACCACTGCTTCTACAGTCTGCTCAAATGGAGGGGACTAGACCCCAGTTGAACAACCAAGGACAAGGCCAAGCACTCATTATGACAAGTATGGGAGAGCAGACACAGGAACCCGTAGATACAGGTATAACCTTTTTAGTTATAATTGTCTTTGCATACTCATAACCCCAATGTGACACAAGATCTTAGATGTACAAATAGATGTAGAATTATATATATGGTAGTTTAGCAGTTATGAGGATGTATTTCTATTCTACCCAGATGGCATACACGCGATGCTAAGAGATGACGTGAGTAGCAGTAGTAGTATTCTTCCCCTATCCTTATCTCGCCCTCTTGGGTGACTCATCTCCTCCTTTTATATTCATTCCTTATCTCGTGCTTAACTCTTCCTATCATAGTCGTATCTTTCGTGCCATTATTAATTGTTTGATTTATATCAACCTCACCCATATTTTGTTAGTAAAACATAAATGTGTTAGTAATGCTTGATAACTAAGAATAAGTACTTAATGTGTATATGCACTATAGCAATATCTGTATTCTTTATTAGTTTAACCCTTAAGTAGCACCATGTAGCCTAATAGAAATTTGTTAGATCATTGAAATAGATCATACTCCTAATAGTTTTAGTCAAGACCTTAAGTGTTTTCCTAAAAATTTAGACTATGCCTAGGAAAGAATTGAAGGCACTTGTTACGAACTGATGACTATGACAAATCGCTGGCAAAATAGCGACAGTTGCAGCCAGACGATTATAGTAGAGTAATCGAATTACTTGCAGCCATACTGGCCTGGTGGCGTGGCAGTATTAGACTACAATACTTGACGGTTACGGAAAAAAGTCATAGTTATGAGATTCTAGACAGGTATCCCAAGATTTTCGACCCAATAAATATAATTGTCTTACAACCTAGACAATAGCTACAAAAGGTCCTTGTCGCGAGAAAAAGCTCCGCCGTAATCACGATCAAGTAAGTTTTGTAATTTATTTTTTAAATTTATTTTCTCCAACTGAAACTCTTTTATGAACTCATAAATATGATTAGATAACAAATGAGGAAATCCCATACATGAGAAACCTTAATTTTTATATAAAAACTACTCTTAGATGACACAAAACCAATGCTTGGCAATATCGTGATCATATTAAATTTGTATTGTTGCTTAATGATATTTTAATATTAAAAAGTGAATTTCTAGAAAATAAATATTTAATTCAGAATATAATTGGATATATTCTCCTATATTAAAGAAGTTTTGTGCAAGATGGCAACCGTGCATGCATAAACTAGACGTCAAGTTTCTAGAACAACTAGTCGACGCGTGACGGAACTTTGTGCATGCAATGGCGGTTGCTTTGGTTTTTTTTATTAAATAAATACATATTCCAGAATTAATTCATCTTTAATTCAGAATTAATGGATGTCGACATACGTGTTTGAGAGTCGACATGCATGTTTGAGGTATAGTTTAGCATTGTTGCGAGTTTCGGGACATCGTATTGTATTTGCATTTATATAGGATTATGCCTGTCGAAACTCATGTAGGTGCCTATATGTACGTAAGAAAACACAATATGTACATAAGAAAACACAATGTATGAGACCCTCACAACGTACTAGACAGTGCCATGGTACGTGATTATTGGCACGTTGTCCAATGATACATAATTGTTGGATCGTTGGCATGAACGTCACCATACTAGTTGACGTCGTGCAAACAATCTTTTTTCTTTTTATGTTAATTACATTATATGGTGTATTGATTAGAATATGTTATAATAGGACAACTTAGAATCGTTGCATCTCCGGTTGACGACACCAGTCAGACGGTATCGCAGCAGCAGGCAACAAGCAAGTGTACCTTGCCTTTGTTCCAGTATTATGTGCTTGTTGCTATTACTAGCTTTTGACTATATCTTATACTTCATTGCATGTACTTTATTGTGACCCTAGGACCGTTGTGATACTTTACGTCTGAATTGTATTCGGGTGCCGACTTCCGTACACGGAATCGAGTATCGTTAGATTGCATTATCATTGTATACCTTATGCGTGCAACTCTTGTACGATATACCTTAGGACACTTTACACGATTTTCATGTACAGAAGTCTAACTTGAGATATTCGAGGATTCTGACTTTTATGTTAGGACAGGACTCATGATATGAGGTTGTTGACTTGATTGTATCCTTTTTCTTGACTCGAGGCTTAGTTAGTTATTGTCTTGCGTGTTATAGACATGAGATGCGAGATATATAGGAATTGGGGAGAACCTACCGTACAGTTGAGCTACCACACAATACGTGCTACAGATGCTTGCGCTTCGGGCCCTATAATGCTGCAGATACCTTGACGGCACATGTACATACCTACTACAACTAGTACTACTTGCTACTGTTGTGTCTGTGCAGACCTATAGGCCCAGGTGGTTTAGAGGACAAGTACATTCTTAGATGCATTCACTTAGTTGGATATGATAGATACCCCTGAGCACACTGATTATTATTTACTATTACATTGGCTTGAGTGTTTATTGTACCTTGTTATGTCCCCTGAGGGCCTGAATCCAGATTATGTCCCCAAGTATAGACGAGGAGAGCTACCCCGAGGTTTAGAGGCAGGAGCTGACGTTGGAGCAGTACTGGCACCAGAGTACGAGGTTGTGCCGGAGGACTGCTGACGTTGGAGCAGTACTTGCACCAGAGGACGAGGTTGTGCCGGAGGACTTCTCTTGAGCACTCAGTTATTTCTCTATTTATTTATGGTTATTGTTCTTAGACATTTGGACTTCGCTTAGTGACTACTGGACAGATGTACTTGGTTTTATTTCTCTTTTCAATATTTTGATGACGGATTGTTCCCCGGGATATTACTTATACTGCACTATTTGATGGATAGTTTTATTTTTATTATTCTTGTGACTGGACTATCCCTTTGTGTCGTAATTCTTATTGTGGATGAGATTAGATATATAAACGGTGATAGGTTTTGTAGACCAATATTTATATATATTACAGCTTAAGTGCACTCTAACGGGTCCATTAAATTAGGTTTGTCTATTGGAGTTGTGCTGCTGGCCATTGTCGCGTGGCTAGTCCCATGGTATTTTGGGACTAGGGCGTGATAGTAGCTGGCCATGTCATACCCCCGTTCTCCGTATTCCGGTGCTACGGCGTGATATTTTGAGTTCTTGATTAGCTTATGCATTTGGTACAATATTTTGGATAAAATTAATCAGGTTAGCAAAGTAATTCAACAAGAAGAGATGAATTTAGAGAATGCAATTACAAGAATAAAGGAGCTCATTATTCTTTCAAAAGTTCAGAGACGATGGTTTTGAAGACTTGATGAAAGAAGCCAAAGAACTTGCTAATGAAGTTGGTATCGATCCGACATTTCCAAAAAAAAAGAGTAGTTCGTAGAAACAAGCATTTTGATGAGGATACAGAGGCGGGTACCAAAGAAAGCCAAACACCAAAGGATAATTTTAGAATTACCTAGTGTATACACCTTATAAATCAAGATCTTACATCACTTCATGATTGATTTGAACAATTTGGACTTTATGAAGAAATCGTTGGGTTCATGTTTAACGCAAAGTTGAGAAGTGTTGGTGATGAAGACTTAATAGAGCATTGCACTAAACTATAAGGTTTTTTGGAACACGACAAATATTGTGATATAAATGAGAAATAATTATTTGGAGACCCTAGAGAATTGAAAAAAATATTGCCCAAAGAAGTAACAAAATCAATTGATATCCTTGACTTCATAAGATCTTATTGGGAATATGGTGGTTTTCGGAATGCTTGGGTTGCTTATCGAATTTTGTTGACTATACCGATCACGATTGCTTCGACGGAAATATTTTTTTCTAAGTTGAAGTTGACAAAGATTATCTTCGGACCACCATATCACAAGAAAGATTAAACGGATTAGCTATAAACTCAATTGAAAAAGAGCTACTAGGGAAGCTTGAGTATGATCAGTTAATTGAAGAATTTGCATCAAAAATTGCAAATAAAAGTATTTTTCTTTGAACCGGATTGTGTTAGTTTATAAAGTATCATGGTCGAACTTACTTTTTTGTTGTTATTTTTTTAATCAAGATTTTATGGTATAGTTCAAGCTAAAAGCACAGTGTAGTCTTGATTTTATAAAAAAAATTATCTATATGCTTTTATTCTAATATATTTTTCAAAAGGGGTCAAGGGACAACCAAAAATAGCTCCGGCTAGGACAACCCACCCTCTCGGGCCAACCCTACTTCGACGTCACATGTGATTCCTTCACCGACAGCATCGATGACTATCCAGATCATGAGGTCGATGCCGACTTCGACTTCGAGGAGGAGGTTAATGCCTCCACCCCGCCTCCAACCTCCTCCATTGATCATGTTAGATCATGAGGTCGACGCCTCCACCAACGCAGTAGGCGAGCTCGTACCACAAGGATCTGCTCGACGTGTTCCCGAACCAGTACACCGTCTACCACGAACATGAGATCCTTGGAGAGGCTGGCACCAACTGTGTCGGCCTCGTCCTCCTCCTAGTTGATGTAGGAGAAGCAGCGGTCAGCGACGTCGGCGTAGGTTCGAACGACGTGAAGGAGCTGGTACTTGGAGCGGACGCGGTCGGGATAGCTGGATCCTTATCAGATATGTTGTAGGAACACAGTGTGTGGGAACACAGGGAGCATGACAATGTGTGGGAACACAAAAAACATGACAGATAATTTGTATGGAATACTATGGATGGACACATATGTGTCAATAAGGATTCAAGACATAATTTTATTAAAAAATATATTTTCTAAAAATATTTACAAAACAGAATCTTAACTTTTTTTTTCTTAAAATATTTTTCAGATGAAAGTAACCAAACGAAAAGTCAGAATTTGTATACTTTGAAAACAACTTTATAACATCTTTTTTGAAAATTATTTTTACAGAAAACAGATCATAAACCTCTCACTCTCACTCTCACTCTCACTGGACTCTGTGTGTGTGTGTAAGAAAAAAAAAAAAAAAAAAGGTTCTAAACACACTCATAATAGAGCGGGCTTGTAAGTTGTAACCACCCTTGATAACTAGCTACTCGTGTCATTCATGCAATAGTGCTTTGCGAGTTGAAAAATGAAGCGTCACCTTAATGGATTATGGGTTATTGGGTCCTACTGTCCAAAATCCACCCTCCGAACCCACTGGTTAATCAAATCTAATCCGAAATCATAAATGAATGCATCTAAACCTGCCTTCTAGCATATACCCAAACCCATCATCGTGAATGAATCTAATATAAAGTCAGATATAAAGAAATTTGTTAGCCATACTTAATGGGATGTTATTTTTGTCAATGTTACACTTTTCATGTACTAGATTTATTTTGAACTATGCAAAAAAATTCAACCTAGCATGTGTAGTTTCTTAGTAATGTTTGTGTTATAGTTGGTGTTTCTACCTTTTGTTTCGTGTTGTAGTTCTAAATAAACATAAATGATTATAAACAAGAATAATCGGTTGTAAATTGTTAGGACTTTTTAGACTTAGGGTTCGAATAAATTGTAAAATTTATATTTGAGTCTTCATAATCAACCTAATTAGTATTTTAATTTTGGACCAACGTATAACTTGACCAACTGAGTTGTGTTGTAAGAATCATTGTATCTATCTGTTAGATGTCTATTCCTACTATAATATTATTTCTTTTGTGTACTAGAGTAGCTCTTTCATTATCTGTGTACATAAATAACGAGTCAACCGTTAGTCCAAAAACTAAATACTAATTAGATCGATTATGAAGACACAAATGCAAATTTCGCAATTTTTTTTAAGACCCAAAGTCTAAAAACTCAAAATTATTATGGTACCCATTCTGTTTTAGATGAAAGCATACAAATTAATTTAATTTATAAAGTATTTAATTAAACAGTAAGAGAGACGAATATGGAAAGAGAGAAATTGTAATTTTGTAAGAAGCCTACAAAACCAAAATGTTTCTCATGTCAAGTGGGACGAAAATGGAAAGTTGGGGGTTAAAAATGGTATATGGTCAACTATTAGAAAATAAAAATAAAACAAATAAAAAATGAGGCTGAAAATTGAAATAGAGTGCATGAAATAAGTTTGCTTTATCCGCTCCACTCTATATGATCTGGTGCTTAAGGTTGGAGAAGTGAAGCTGCAGATCAGGAATCCGGTTTACAGAGGCATAGATATCAATTTTCTGTCGGCACAAAGTTTTTCCCAATATTTGGGAACTAACTTAAGGTGAAATCTTCACATAGTAAATCAAAAGATACATTAGATATGATTTTTAATCCAAAACGCCAAGTACTCTCAAGATTTAGGCTAAATTACAACTTGATATAATCAACTATTCCAAAATGTTCAACTTACCCTCAACTTTGATAGTTACTAACTTAATACCCTCTCTCAACTAATATTTTCAATTTGCAACAATGTCACTCACCATTAAATTTTCTGTTAAAAAAAAAAATTAAATAGAAGAAAGACCAAAATGCCCCCCATCATTTTCCCAAACACCCCACCTCCCCCACTCCCACCCCCTTCCTCCCCGCAGCTCCTACCCCCACCCTCCGTCGGCCGAACCCCCACCACCCCCACCCTCCTCTCCCACACGCTACTGCCGCTACGTGCCACCCCCCCCCCCTCCTCCCCCGCAACCGTTGCCGCTCGCTGCTGCTACGACACTGTCGCCGCCCCGCCCCCCTCCTCTCCCGCAGTCGTTGCCGCACGCTGCTACTGCTTTGACGCACGCACGTCGCTGCTACAACGTTGCCGCCACACGCCGCTGCCTCTACTGCCACGACCGCTGCTCTGCACCGATGTCGCGATCGCTGCTCCGCAAGCAGTCGCTGATGCTCCGCGACCGCCATTGCTGCTGCCTCGTCGCTCTACGTTGCAATCGCCGAAGGAGGAGGACTGTCGGAGATGGAGGAGTTGAGAATAGAGGGGAGGTAAGTTTTGACATTTCCTATATTAGATTAACACCGTTAAACAGAAAATTGGAAAAGGATATTAAGTTAGTACCTATCAAAGTTGAGAGTACCAAGTTGAACATTTGAAATAGTTGAGTATCAAGTTATAATTTAGCCCAAGATTTAAGATGAAGATAATACACTCCAAAAATTGAAAAAAATGAAAGCATGTGTCATGTGAAACATGTATCAAACATTCCAAAATATACTAGGACACCAACATAAGTGTTATTGTCTATGTCACCAACATTGCCAAGGAAGATGAAGAGGGACGAGGATTTAAGTGGCAATGCGTGAAGTAGTTGACCTAATAATACAAGGACACAAAGTTGGCAGTATGATCCAGGAAGTCATATGTATACTTTAAGCTTACCTGATGGACTGTTACAACATAGCAAAATACATAATAAAATGTTCAAGATGATGATGGTAGCCTGAGTAACAGAATGACAAAAACATCAGACTGACAAGGCCAGTGCAACCCCAAAATAAGACTGGTTGATAACACTACGACTAAAATATTAACTAATTTACAAACATGGGACATTCTTGTAAACCGCCATCTTCCCGTGAGGTTGATCTATCAGGCACACAATAATATATTTCTCCTTGTAATGTGCAATTTTTTCGCCACTTCAGAAGGACCCTGCTGCGATTTACCAAATATGTACATTACCAGCTCAATGAGTTCTTAGACGGCTGGAGTTTTGCGTTGTACGAACTTTCCAACTCCTCCTGCAGCAATCACAAGAACATAAAATACTGCATTTTTTCAATCACCAGGTCAGCAAAGTTTAAGCAGCCATTTTACTATATAATACACTGTTTATCTTCCTTTAATTTACTTCTGATGAAAAGCTAAACCATTCTTGACCTTGGGGGTGCTTATAAAGTTAGCTTAAAATTTGCATTCATGGTGACAAGATTGTACTTTGAGACCCCCTTAATGTATCCTAACAATGGAACAAGAATCAAGTGAGACTTAGTATATGGGTGTTACAAAACTAAGGCGGTATATGGGTATACAAAATTAAGACCATGCAACCTTTCTGCAGCTTTTCTTTCAAACCATCATATTCAAGCCTTATTCTCAAGGGGAACGTAGAAGTCACTGTGAAATGTAACCTCTCGACTTTAACTATAAGGCTTACTATTCAACTAGTCTAAGATGTAGGAGTATTCGATAATTGGGTTGTAGATGATTAATCATATTCTAGGGACCATACAACTACTACTAGCACCTAGCCAGAAGTTGACAAAGAAAGGTATGTGTTTGACACATTAATAATACCAGTCACTGATGCTTTGGGCCACATGACTTGAGAAATAGTGCTGCTTGATTATTTGCAGAGTAAATTTGGAAGAAATTTTTAGGCAGACTTGTCCAAACTTCAAAGATATCCTTGCACATAGATTTGGGCTCAAGGCAAGTGAATAGGGCTTGGCCAAACTTAAGCTTTTACTATATAAGAACCCAAAGGATCGTATAGAGGATGTGGCATGAAAGTGAGCAACAGAAAGATCTAGAAGAAATTAGAGATCTTTAGGCAGATTGGTTAGGATGTATCATTGTCTGTAGGTATGGAGTAGAAAGTGAAGAGCTTAAAGCTTTCCTCTCAAGGATCCGAAGTGATGAACATAGAGAGTAAAATCTTTTCTTTCCTGTAGTTCCTGTATTATATACATAATGTTGTATAACTAATTCACAACTATGTATGTTTACATGGTTTTAACCAAGAGGCCTCAAGTTCAATCTTCAATTGCCGGTCTACAATTTTACTTTTCCATTTCTGGCGTCAATTCTAACTTCTTTCAAGGCAGTAGTACCAATTAGGCTAAGAGTATGACTAGATTAATGCACCACTTGTCTAGGCAATCATGAATTAATACATGCAAACTTTTATTACTTGTTTGTATAATGCTTTACAAAATGATGATCATTTGCATAAATTTAAGCTAGCAATCAACATGAAACCATTATCAAAGGTCTGTTCACATTGTTATTTTAGCTTTTAAGCTATCAGAAATCCCGATTAATGGGTGAATCACCAAAGACGGTAGAATATTTTTGCTATCCAATATTCCTATGTTAGCATGAAGAAGATATCAACAAATTGCTGGGACACAACATCGATAACAACAGGAAATGATACATACCTTGCAAGATTTCAGTAGTGGCAGCAGGAAAGATAGTCTGAAAAACCTGATTGATTTGGCAAGTGACGTTCTTTCCCATTCTGTTACAAATACTACAAGTATAATTAAAGATACTAATAAACTGGAGGAGGACAAAAAAACTGATGTAGCATCTAGATTACTAGAAATGTACAACATTAAAGGATTTCTATAGCAGTAGGCAGCCTTTAGCCTACAGTCTCAGAAATCATAAAATCTCAACTGAGATTTAGCTAGGGGTTCAGGCTAACCAATCTTCTTAGCTAAAGAACAGTGATAGAATGCACTACTCTTCTAAATCACATACCATGTTCGGACTCTGTTCCCATGCCACCCATGTTAATCTCTTCCAAAAGCTGCAAAGTAGAGAATAATTTTAGACTAATGATGAGAAGGTAAGACAGCAGGCACAACCCGTGAGGAGTTTATAGCTTCTTTTTAACATAAGAAAATTCAGAGCACTTCTTTTTAACACAAGAAAATTCAATGTTACATTAAGTTCTATAACTATCAAGTATCAGCTGAGGATGGGTGGAGTCGGGGAGCCGAAGGCTAGATTAGAACTTTGTTGGATCTCAATGAAGTGAGATTTAATAATTTGATTAGAATTATGTAATGTAACTAAAGCAAAATCTTTGGGGATAAATGATTGGTTCTTGTTGTCAGGAAAAACTAATGTTAAGGCACAAGTTTATCAGCTACCAAATTGTCTCCAATCCATTATTGAGCCAAAAATGAAGAACATGTAAAGGACCTCAAAAAATTCTGTAAAACAACAAGGAGTTGAAACTGGTCCATGAAGACATCCTTTATTCCACTTTCCATCCCTCCTTAGTTATTTATACAGAAATTTTCTCTACAGTAATATATTTTTAAAAAAATTAGCTGTAGAGAAACAAGTTTGAGAAAATATGGAGAAAGGTTCCACCCAAAAATCCCGCCAGTCATCTAGAAGAATTTTGTATCTATTTTTTTTTAAATGTTAATATAAATTTTGTTATTATCCGTAGACAAAAATATCTATTTGCCAATTTTAAATTTAGGTATTTTGCATCAAAAATTTGGCATCCTTTTTTTTTCTTTTAAAAGTCAACAAATAGATAATATCATATAAATTTGTTATCATCCATACGCAAAATTATCATTCATATAAAATTTGTTGTTTTAAACTTCAAGGATGATAACAAATTTTATATTAACTTTAAAAAAATTGGATACTCAAACTTTGCGTATGGATGATAATATCATATAAAATTTGTTATCATCCATACACAAAATTATCTTGTAGAAAATAATAAACCCTCAACTCTTTAGAGAGGATTTGGACTCATATATAACAATGGACAGTGTTGCCAGAGGGCCGCATAGGCGCCGCCTAAGGCCGAACTGAATATATAATTTATTTTTTTAACATGTAAAGGACATAAATAGTTTGTATGTATAATAAAGACACAAAAGTTTGTACTCTTGTTGCTAGCATGATGTGTTAAATTGATGGTGTGCTGCGGGTAGTAATGAGTTCAAATCCTACCCAATGATTCAAAAAAAACTTTAGCGGATCCAACCCTAAAAATAAAAAGGGAGGAGAGGAGAGAGAGAGAGAGAGAGTCCAGCCTCCGCCTCTCTCCTCTTCATCTCTCCATCTCTCGTTTTCTCCTCTTCAGCCTCCTCTATTCCCTCTCCTTTATTTCTCCACGATCACCGAAGATGGCAGTAGCTCTCCACGATCACCGAAGGTTCCTCCATGAGGTGGCGGCGTCTGCGTCGGCAATGGTAAGGCTCTTTTTTTGTAATTCTTCTGAACCGGCCGAACAACGCCGACTAGGTTCGAATAGCCCCGAAAAGCACCGACTAGCTCCGCCTAGCGCCTAATTCAACCGACTAGGACTTTTTCGTTTCGGTCTAGCGCCACCTAGCACCTAGGCAGCCAAACAGCCCAAAATTTAGAACAGTGGCACAATGACAACATTACATTTACATATATATCTACACTTATTAAGATTTTGTAATAGTACCAATATCTTAACACTTTTCCTCAAGTTGAAGTATAGATGTCAATCATGCACAGCTTGTTACAAAAAAACCGAACACGAGGGCCTAATAGAAACTTCGTAAAGATATTTGCTATCTGATCTCCGGATCTCACATGGTGAAATGTTATCAACCCCTTTCGGTATTCATCATGAACGAAGTCATCTTTATCACACCATACATCTCCTGCTTTCGATCATGTTTCTTCTCCCAGCTCCTTTATGAAATGTTGCAAATATAACCTCTGTTGTGCCATGAGCAATAGCTCAGTATTCTGCATCTGAACTCGATCGTGAAACCACACTATATTTCTTGCTCTTCCATGACACTAAGTTTCCTCCAATAAATACTGAATATCCGGATATAGACCGTCGATCTGTAAGACTTGCACCCCAATCAACATCGGCAAAACACTCAAGACGAGTATGCCCCTAATTCTTTTCCTGTATTTTGAGCTAGATAGCACAAGATCCTGAGAACATCATGCCAAATGCGAAACTCGTGAAGAAGCCATAAATCTACTCACTACACGTACATAAAAAAATATTGACGAGTCATAACCGCCAAATAATTGAGTTTTCCAACCAACCGACGATACTGATCAGGATTGGTCACCAGTATCCCTTCGTCGGGAAGTAATTTTACCCCTGGATCCATGAGTGAGATTGTTCCCTTAGTCTGCACCATTCATGCTTCACTTACTATATCAAGAACATACTTCCTATGAGACAGTACAATGTCTTGCTCTCCCGTGTGACTTTGATGCCCAAGAAATACTTCAATGCTCCCATACCTTTGGCCTGAAATTGCTCGTCCATAAACTTTTTCAGCTCGACAATATCTTGACTGTCATCCCCCATAATTAAAATGTCATCAACATAGATACCAAGTAGTATCCGTCCGACTGATGTCCGGTGGTAAAATATAAATAATCATTCTTCAATTGGCACATACCAAACTAAGTAACTACATGTGAAAACCTATCAAACCAAGTACGAGGTAATTGTTTGGGGCCATAGAGTGACTTTCACAAATGACACGCTTTACCCTCCCTTGCAACTATCCCATGAGGTTATATCAAATACACTTTCTCGTCAAGGTGCCCATAGAGAAAGACATTCTTCCTATCCAACTGACGTAATGGCCATCATATTGGACGACAAATGAAAGAAGGAATCGCACAGAGATCATCCTGGCAACCGGTGAAAATGTCTCAAAATAATCCACGTTATAAGTTTGAGAATAGCCTTTTGCCACAAGACGAGCCTTCAGGCGAACAAGAATACCATCCGAATTCACCTTGATAGTGAATACATATTTGCAACCTACCGCCTTCTTACCGGAAGGCAAATCCACCAAGTCTCATATATGATTCTCCCGTAGCATCCGCATCTCCTCTTCCATATCAGCGCGCCAACCAGGATGTTAGAGTCCCTCCTCGACAGATTTTGAGATCTGAATCTCATCAATAGTGTCACGCCCCGATCTCCCGCAGGCTAATCGGTCATCCCCGCTAGGCGAGAATCACCGCAACAGCGTTCCCGCGGGACGATCGCTTCGGCCCATCTGGGCGTGATGTCGCACGAGCGTGAGCTGCGCCCGTGCAAGGCCGTGGTTTATTGGCTGACGGTAAGAGGTCTAAGCCACAGAGTCGCACAGATTGTCCGAGTGCAGCGAAATTATAAACGCATAGGCGATTTGGTAACAAGTTCACTGAGTCGACAATAGCGAAAGCATTGAATAACACAAGTTGAAATAAAACAAACTCTTTATTGATATGAACAAGTGTTACAGGCAGCGCTAGGCCGAGATTACAAGTCGCTCGAGCCTCTCTCTGAAACAGTAAAAGCGTGCCAAGTGGCTACATTTGTTGAATGATACACAGGCGATGTTCCAACATTATGTCTTGTATATGTACTTCAGTTCCGGACCCAACGCTCTAAGGCTCCAGAGTGAACTCCACGCCTTAGCACGCACGAAGGAGGCATCCGCACCGAACGAGGTTCTCCCGCACCCTGCAAACAATCTGGTGGGTTATCAGTACATGAATGCACTGGTGGGGAGACTACTCGCCAGCTCGACAAATCCAAACACGTAATATAGGTTTCGTGCACCATCTATTATGTTGTCTTTCTAGTTTTGCCTTAGGATCAGTTTCATGGCAAAGATTGAATAGCCTAACTCGTGTGGCAGTGCGTCGTGCGATATAAAAGGAAACACGGCGAGACTTACCAACTTACCATTTGTCCTTCCCTGTCCAAGGCAAACCAAGTTAATTCAAGCACGAGCATGTATACAATGAACCAGGGCATTAGCATATGCAAACACAAGTATTCAGTGCGAGATTATATATCGGGTGCACGAGCATACAGATTATCCAGAAGTGTTACAGAGGATGCTCAAGTGTTCAATTATGTACAAGTATCTTATACTCAAGATCGTTCAGGTGTTTCAATTATTCTCGATGCGATGCAATGACTCGCACGCGGATAGCCGCTAAGCGAGGATGACTTATCTATATGAACAGGAGTCGCTGGCATAGCCATAAAGGACAGTCATAGACGAGGATGGAGTGCAACGTAAAGTACATGAGACGCTACACGTCATCCCGTCTTGTACATGAGACTATCAATCTTAGAGCGAGAATGGCGCAACGTGAAGCGCATATGCCATCCCACTTGTACACGAGAAAGATTGTTACGTGAGTTCCATCCGGATCGGATCTGTCCCAGTGCCCCGGTGACCGTCCGTGGAACTATACCTTGTTTCCAAGTTGTCCGCGACATGCAAGTCTTGGTCTTCCAATTCACACATCTAGACATGATAATCCTTGATTCTTGTTCTGAACGAGATTTGCTCCGCGAGCTGTGATTCTTTCTTCTCCTTGACATGATTCTCGTTCAGAGGTAAACTTGGTATGATTATCATTCAGATGTAAAGTTTGATAGGATTCTTGATCAATGAACAACTTGCCTTTATGCATTTTCCTGGTGCGGGGATTGCCTTGGCGACCTAACGGCCCGGATACTTGCAGGTTCACATTGCACAGAAGAGCTATTTGATAGTCTCCTGGCTAACTAGAATGCATGCACACTACGGATAGCATTTACTTGGTTGTGGCATAAATTATGTGACAAGCATTAAATCGAGGCAACATTTACAGGTTAACATATAGCATTCACGTTAGCTCGGGCCCGAAGGTAAGCCGAGGAGTGAAACCGTAAGGGGACTTACCGAGCGACATAATCTAGGGTCGTGCAATGTAGCAAGTGAAGCAGTGCACTACGAAGAGCATATGTATATCGTTCTACTCGAGGCATAGCGGAGTCTAGTTGCACAAGGCAAAGGTAGCATACAAGGGTCTGTATATAAGTAAAGTTTCATTTTCATGTTCTAGCACAAGCAATACAAGTTGGGATTATTCCCTTAGCTAGGTGCGTTGTATTATTATTATTAAGTGTGTTGTCTAAGCAAAGACAAGTTCATCGTAGCCACCCACCTTAGCGATAATTCGCCTCGGTCGAGCGATACTCCGAGCGAGCCTCTAAAAGCCTAAGCCAGAACTCTTGAAGGGCCAAGTCTGGAAATCCTCTTGCCTCAAACGAGTATTCTCGCCGAAGCAAAGCGGGTCGGGACGTTGCACTTTTGCCGTTTGAATCGGCAGTCCGCTTGAGCGGAACGGGTCATCACAAATAGTAGCCACCAAGGACTAAGTGTGACTTGCGATCCCTTTGTAGTTGTCAACATACAATGGATGGTCACGACATGCACGACGGAGACAAGTCGATAGATCAGGCGGAAGTGAATTTGTGGAGCCAGCGAAGAATTCTGATGACGACACCGGCTCTATAGGGGAGGGCATGTCTAGTAATTCTAAATCTGAAGGAAATGGTGTTCACAAACCGTGGGACGATAAGACTGGCTTGATAGGGGAGGCACCCTTATGGACGGTGTTTGCCATTGAAATAAGTTTGGAAAACTTTCGTTTAATAACAAACAAAAAATACAAAGAAATCCTAGACAGAAAATCTAAATACAATATTTTTTATCTAGGTAATGTGACGATGGAGATAGAGTACTGCAGCGATTCTTTTATTCCGTTGACGGTCCGACGAGGGAATGAGAATGCTCTCTTCTCTATTCTCTCCTGAGCTTGTGTGCGCGTACGTAACTCGTCTGGAGGGGTATAGTCTCTGAAGCAGAAAAGCCAGTCATTGGAACGTCCAAGTTGCTCCTATTTATAGACATCATGTTGGTGGGCTATAGGTGCCGCATATGCTTCTGTTTGGTGGCCGCAGGGGGCTCCTTCAACAGAATACGATTGCAACTGTAGGGACATGTTATGGGCAGACTGCCATGTGTACATTCTTAACAGGATGTAGTTGAGTCCAGGCCGAGCTGCCACGTGGACGTTTGTTGCGATTTGCTATTGCTGAAGATCTGGGCAGTTCTTGTCTTTTGTTTGGGTGACTTGGTCAGCTTGACACGTGGCCCGCATTTAGTTGGAGATAATCACTTCAGTAACAGCAAAAAGATTTCGTCTCAGGGAACCATGCACTATTGGAAATGGAGTCTGGGACGCATATGACGCATGGAACGCATGAAGTCTGGAACACATAGGGCCAGAGACGCATGGACCGCAAGGAGTCTGGAACGCATAGGGCCAGAGACGCATGGAACGCATGGAATCTGGAACGCATGTGGCCTCGTACACGTGGCATTGTATGCCTGCCAGGAGTAAAGTTCATGCTGACATGAGGTTCTGTCGTTTAGCGTGCTCACGACTTTCGAGGCGTTCAGAAAGTCATTTTTGTCAGGATTCTGTATCAGACATAATCTGTGCCAGGCATTTATGTGGCCAGTATTGGAACACAGGGATGCTTGAGGGAGTAATGGCGTATGGCACTGCTGGCGCATGAGAACACTAGTTAATTAGTGGCGCATGGCACTGATGGTACACGGGAACACTAGTTATGAAGCGGTCAGCGCATGACCCTGGATCATTATGGCGCCGGGGGCTTGATCACTGTGGCGCATGGCCTTTGATTACTGTTGGCGCATGGTAGCTGCTTTTCTGGGCCGCATAGTCATTCTACGGTCTGATTTCTTCCGGAGGGAATGCTACCCCCAACTTTGGATGCTGCTCTGACTTGTCGAGGGCGACTACATCCAGACTTGTCATTGTCTGTCTCCTGAGAATCACTGTCCTCACGGAATGACGGGTTAGTGTGGACCACCGAAAGATTGCTACTCCCGGCTTGCAGAGTTATTACGGACCCTGAGGGTGGCGGGACCATGTTCGCCTTTGTCTCCAATATCGCCTGGGCCAAAGTCTGCATTATGGCACTCATGGTGTGCATCATTGCCTCCAGAGCATCGAGACGTTTGCAATTGTTGGTGTCCTCGTCTTTCCCTGCCATGTATACTGTTCTCACATGCGGAGAAGTGGGTGAGACGGTAGATGTTACACTTTTCGCCTCGGACTCTTGTAGTGAATGATCCTCGAAAAAAGTTGGCGGTGTTACATCCTATTCGGAATCAGAGGGAATACTAAAGTGACGATGGAGTGTTCCCACGACAATATTTTTTATCTCGATAATGTGACGATGGAGATCGAGTACTGCAGATACTCTTTTACTCCGTTGACGGTCAGACGAGGGAATGAGGATGTTCTCTTCTCTCTACTCTCTCCTGAATTTGTGTGCACGTACGTAGCTCGCATGGAGGGACATGGTCTCTGAAGCAGAAAAGACAACCATTAGAACGTCCAAATTGCTCCTATTTATAGCCATCATGTTGGTGGGCTCTAGGTGCAACATATGCTTCAGTTTGGTGACCGCAGGGGGCTCCTTCAACAGAATACGGTTGCAACTGTAGGGACATGTTATGGGCAGGCTGCCACATGTACATCCTTAACATGATGTACTTGAGTCCAGACCGAGCTGCCACGTTTAAGTTTGTTGCGATTTGCTGTTGCTGAAGATCTGGACGATTCTCGTCTTTTGTTTGCGTGACTTAGTCAGCTTGACACGTGCCCCGCATTTAGTTGGAAAAAATTACTTCAGTCGCAACAGAAAGATTTCATCTCAGGAAACTCAGCCACGTTGGACGCATGGAGTCTGGGACTCAAAGGACGCATGGGGGCCAGAGACGCATGGAAAGCATGGAGTCTGGAATGCATGTAGCCAGAGACGCATGGACCGCAAGAAGTCTGGAATACATGGGACCAGAGACGCATGGAACACATGGAGTCTGAAACACATGGAGTCTGGAACGCATGTAGCCTCGTACACGTGGCGATGCACGCCCGTCTGGAGTAAAGTTCATGCTAACGTAAGGTTATGTCGTTTAGCGTGCTCACGTCTTTCGAGGCGTTCAGAAAATCCTTTTTGTCTAGATTCTGTGTCAGACATAATCTGTGTCAGACCTTTATGTAACCAGTATTGGGGCGCAGGGATGCTTGAGGGAGTAGTGGCGCATGCGAACACTAATTACTTAGTGGCACATGGTACTGCTGGCGCATGAGAACACTAGTTACTTAGTGACGCATGGCACTGATGGCACACGGGAACACTAGTTATGAAGCGGACGGCACATGACACTCGATCATTATGACGTCGGGGGCTTGATCACTGCAGCGCATGGCCTTTGATTACTGTTGGCGCATGGTAGCTGCTTTTCCAGGCCGCATAGTCGTTCTGCGGCCTGATTTCTTCTGAGTCGATCTGGGGACGCATGTTTGTTGGACGCATGGATCTAGATTTTTCATGCTTCTACAGGCGGTTGTTGTGTTTGAATCGGATACAGAAAAAAATTCTCATCTAGATAAACTTTGGAGATAGATTCTCTAACCGTAGAGGATGAGAGGAACTCAGCCGCAACAAAAGGTAACATCCCGAGACATGATATATCTCCTTAAAGTTGGAAAAAAAAAACAATGATAGCCTTTCTGATCCTTAGGATACCCCAAAAAAATAAACTTGAGTATCTTTCACGAAAGTAGCACAAGCACCCAAAAAATTTTAAGGGCAGAGGAAATGGAGTGAGATTGAGATATAACCTAAAAAAGGAGTAATATCATTGAAGACAAGTGGCATATGATGAGTAATATCATTGAAGACAACAAGTGTCATATAATGAGTAATATCATTGAAGACAACAAGTTGCATATAATTGATCAGGTAACAAGACGTGAAAACAGCATCTGACCAAAAAAATTCTGGAGGTACTGGCATGAAACATTAAAGCTCGAATAGTTTCCAAAATGTGACGGTTCTTACGTTCTGCCACACCATTTTGTTGTGATATGTAGGTACAGAAAGTTTGGTGGATTATCCTATGTTTAACAAGATGGAAAGTAAACTCTCGAGACATACTCAAGACCATTGTCGTTTCGAAGACAATTAATGGTAACCCCAAATTAGATTTTTATTTCAGTATAAAAAGTACAACAAATATCAAATAGTTAAATCAATTTTCCATTAAGTAGACAAAAGTGACTCGCGAGTAGTCATCAACAAAGGAAACAAAATATTTGAACCCTAACACAGACTCAACAGGGAAAGGACCATATATATCAAAATGCACTAAATCAAAAAGAGCTGAAACAGCTTTATTCAAACTTACCGGATAAGATGCACGATAATATTTAGCTAGGCTACATGACTCACAATTAAACGAAACTCGAAAATCTTGTGATGGATACATTTTCTGAAGAGCTTAGGTAGACGAATGACCTAGCCGACAGTGCAACTCAAAATGATTGAAGGACATGTCGGCATAGACAACAGATGAATTCAATTCAAACAGGTACAAGCATCCAGCCACATGCCCTCTACCAATAGTCTTCCCAGTCTTCAAGTCCTAAAAAACACAACCATCAGAAAAAAATGTTACCAGGTAGTGCAAGTCACGAGTAATCCAACTAATGGATAATAATATGAATGGATTTTCAGGTGTATGTAAAACTGAAATGAATGACAGATTAGGAGAAAGACGGGTACTTCATTTTCCACGAACTTTTAGAGAACTGACATTCGCAACAGTAATATCTGTCACACGACCCGCAAATATATAACCATACAACATACATGCATCGCCTGTGATCAGACGCACCCGAATCTATCGCACATTGCTTTGGCCTTACCACACGCCGCTGAGTATCCGACTGTAGATCCAGACGTAGAGGCTCTACCATTCCGCTGAGCTTAAATTATGCATAGGTCTCTGTAGTCATCTTCACAGATCGGTCATCATAAGTATCCGATGCAACGTTGGCAGTAGGAGCTTTGGGACATTGCCACTAAAAATGTTCTGGTTGACTACAATTGAAGCATATGCACGGTTGTCCTCCATTACGGGCGCCACTAGCTCGTCCACCATCACGGCCAGCATTCCAGCCACTACGTCTACCACCACTACCCCATGGAATCCACAACAAACAGCACCCAAGACAGATCGATCAACAGGTGTATCGCTCGTATCAGTCCCAACTACTTTCGATGTCCGTATGACACGAAAGTAGGCTTCCATCATAGTTGGAACCTCAACCCCAACAATAATTTGAGACTGTGCATAATCTGCATCAGGACGAAGTAAGACGAGATATGCCATGACATTGAGTTGCTGACGTTGCATCGCCTCATTGAGATTCGTCGTCAAAGGTAACACGCGATCCACCTTAGCAGTCAGGGCCTTAAAAGACTCAGAAGTGATCCTTATGTGACTTGTCCCCTTGATCAGCACGGTAGACGCTGACAACCGAGTCATAAATACGAGACAAATCACACTTTCCATCATACGATGCCGCTAGGACCTCCCATAATTCCTTCACCGAATTCGTGTTCTGAACCATATCAACGACTAATGGTTCCATCGAGTTCATCAAATATGTACATAGTCTGATATCATCCATCTTCCACTGATCATATATGGGATCATCCGCCTTCAAGGGGTTATCTGTGAGATACTTTGACAACTGCATTCCCCGAAGGGTCTTCTCGGCCTTCTTGCGCTACGTGGAGTAGCCATCCGAACCATCCAGTCTCCGATCGACAAGTCGAATCGATAAAACCGTTGTACCATTACTCAATGTCCCCGTCCTTGTGTTTCCGACACTGGTGTTGTCAGCACTAATATTCACCTCAGTGTTCGACATCCTTCAGGTTTTTGATTCGACTACCGTTGCTCGGCGCAGCTCAATATTCACATCAACTCTGCCAATGCACGATGTTTACATCAACTCCGCCAATATAGGCTCGTGCATTCTTGACAAAAATCGAAGAAGGATCACACAAGCCAAGAACAAAGATTCACGTAAAACTAGTTTGCTCTCTGTTAAATTCTGATGTAGATACCGAGCCAAGAACAGAGATTCACACAAACTATCACAGTTTGCTCTCTGTCAAATCCTGATGTTGTTGTCGAGGTTCAAAGATTCACACAAAACTAGTTTACTCTTTGAAGAAACTCAACTCCAACAATTTTTTTACAACATCAGGTATTGGGGCGACAGCGGCGGGATGAAGCAACAAGTATAGGCGGGCGGGTGGTTAGGGTTAGGGTTTGGCGAGGGGGGCAGGACGGTGGATGGAGGCGGCGACGGCGGGATGGAGGCTGCGACAGCGGTGGATGGCGACGGTGGTTGAAGGCTGCAATAGCAGCAGGATGGAAGCGACAGCGGTGGTAGGATGGAGTCAGCAACGGTGGAAGAAGAGGGGAGGAGAAGGCCGGAGCTAGGGTTAGGGTTAGGATTGAGAGTGAGGGGGAAGAGGGGAACGGCGGCTAGGGTTAGGATTTTGGCTCTGATACCATGTAGAAAGTAATAAATTCCTTAACTCTTTAGAGAGGGTCTGTACTCATATACATAGCAATGGGAATATCACATTTACATAAAGGTCCACACTTATTGAGATAAACAATACCAATATCTTAACATATCTATTTTTCAAATTTAAATTAAACTATTCTGCATCCAAAATTTCCTTTTAAAAGTCAACAAATAGATAATATCATATAAAAAATTATCATCCATACGTAAAATTATCTATTTGTCAAATTTAAATTAAACTATTTTGCATCCAAAATTTTCTATTCAAAAATCAACAAATAGATAACATCATATAAATTGTTGTCATCCATACACAAAATTATCATTCATATAAAATTTGTTATTTAAACCAAATAGATTTTGCATATGGATAATAAAAAATTGATTTTAAAATATATATACCAAAATTTCACCAGATGGAGCAATTTGTCTGTTCCTACTGGCAGAACATTTCTTTCCATATTTTCTCAAACTTGTTTCTCAACAGCTAATGTACTTAAAATATATTACTGTAGAGAAAATTAACTATTATTTATAAGAGAGAGACACCAAATGTAAAGGTATGATTAAACTTTGTGTCATGAGACAAAGTTCCAGGGTTATTCAATAATAAATCTTTTTAAGTTGAATATTATAATAACCATTACTGCCTATCAAGTAGTAAAGTGCAAATTCTATCAGAACTTGAGAAGATTGTCCTCATTAGAAGAATTACCATCAGTAAAATGGGAAGCAAAAATGTTAGCAAGGAATTCACTATTTTTCAGAAACCCTCCAAACCAATGGCAATTGTGAGTCATGAAAGATAGTAAAGCACACAGAAAAAACTAGATGAGTAACTTTAGAGATGTATAACTGTGAGACATAGTTCCGCAAACACATTAAGTCTCACAGTTCCGCAAACACATTACCTGAGAAAGAGTTGGTACAGCTGTAGGATCGAAATCATCACAATCATTAGGATCAATTGGAACACAGACACGACCTGGAACATAAAGATAAATTTTGACTTGAAACTATGCAAGTGCATAGCATTTGTAGCTAATATTTTTTAAAACTGAAAATGGAAGGCATCATAATATATTGTGTCTAAAACAAATTGATGTTTACCTGTTTTAGGATGTATGCAGAATGGCGCCTTCAACAAATGATTCATATGTTTTGAAACCTAATATAAAATAAGAAGCTCATTATAAGAAAATATTACGGCCAGGCATGAATACTCAATGTGAATACATACTAACCTCCAAGTCGAGTCTTGGGTAGGTATAAGAAAAAACAATCTCTTCAACACACCGACGCAGCCCTTGCACCTGAAAGATGATAAATCGCAATAGATATGAATTTCAATCATCACATAAAGAACAACATTTATAACATCACATAAGGAAAATCATGTCAATCCCACTTCAACATTAATCTTGATCTTAAACGCCAAGTATATTAAATTAGAAATTGTTTATATCCCCTTCCAATCCTTCAGCAAAGCCTTTTATGGCCATCAACAACTTGTTTCAGACCCTTATACCTATATGTAGACTCCCTACGGTTGTAGACCCCCTCAATCATCAACCTGTCTGTCCATTTTGTACTCCATTTGAGTATTGACCACTCAAATTTCATTTCTAGTACTACATTCATAAGTTTTGTTCTCTTATGTCTAAATATGTTTGGCATGAGTCTGCCAGTTCGGCATGTTAGCAAACTTTGCACTGGATGAAGAGAGGGTCGAGTGGGCTTCCATGTCAACGACAGGGTGTTCTGCATGTGAGCAAGTCCACAGCTGCCTCAATCCCCACAAAAAAAGGGTCTTTCCGTAAGAACCTACCTACCTATATTACGCAGACACAAATATGAAATGACATGACATGATTAGGCAAAATAGATATATGACATTGATTTCGGCATATCCTAGTGTATTTTGGAGTCTGTGCCTTGTCTAATAAGGGTCTGACACGACGCAACATGGATATGGCACCCACTTTTTGAGTGCCCGTGCTTCCTAGGTGCCAACTATTGGTGCCTCAAAACCAAGGTTCAAAGTATCGGTATCGGAATCGGTATCGGACCATTCCTATGAGTATCGGGATCGACGGTATCGGTAGTATCGGCGGTTTCGGATCGGAGTATCGGATTTTTTGGTATCGGAAAGCAAACAACTATTAGTAAATTATTAACATTTTAGAGAATATATTGTATACATTTATGCATAATTTAAAGTATTTGCAGTATTGTTTCTTAGTATTTTTGACATTGAATGAAATAGTAGTCATCCTTGTCGATTGATTTATATGCGATAGATAAGTTTTCCTCTTTTATATGTTTTTACAACCTTACTATGCTTTTACATCCTTTCTAATTGGTCTTTTTAATTCAAATTTTTTTGCCGAATTGACTGGAAAAGAGACCTCTAATGTCGGTATCGGTCAGTATCGGGTATCGGTCGGTATCGGATCGGGACATGCCAAACTGTATCGATATCGGCCGTTTCAAATCGGTATCGGCCGATACTTTAAACTATGCTCAAAACAGGATCCCAATACCTGTCAAAAAGTGTTGCATGGTCAAGCGACATGC
Source organism: Iris macrosiphon (assembly GCA_036927795.1). Lineage (NCBI taxonomy): Eukaryota > Viridiplantae > Streptophyta > Magnoliopsida > Asparagales > Iridaceae > Iris > Iris macrosiphon. The sequence goes on along the minus strand of JAYESA010000013.1, from coordinate 142,642,743 downwards.
ACAAGGCCATAAGTTCAGCAAATCATTCGCTGTGCTAGAAGCCTGGCACATGAGCCGGTCTGACACGACGCAACATGGATATGGCACCCACTTTTTGAGTGCCCGTGCTTCCTAGGTGCCAACTATTGGTGCCTCAAAACAGGATCCCAATACCTGTCAAAAAGTGTTGCATGGTCAAGCGACATGCACAAGGCCATGAGTTCAGCAAATCATTCGCTGTGCTAGAAGCCTGGCACATGAGCCTTCAACTTTCAAATTAGTTGTTGAGTGATGGGTTACAAGGTTTTAACTTCCAGCTGAAACCAATATGTTTCGGCCACCATGGATCGAAATTGGAGGAGCCAAAACCGCAGAAAGCGTTTCAAGGTCACACGATCAGCAAACCATACATCATGCTGAAAAACCTGGCACATGCACCTTGAACATTCAAATTGTGGTTGACCAATGGATTATAAGGTTTTAACTACGGGCTGAAACCGATACGTTTTCGGCCACCGGGATCGAAATTGGAGGATCATAACCACCAACAGAAAGTGCTGAAACCAAGATTCACAGTATCGGTACATGAATCAGATTTGGAGGCTTCTTATGAGTATTTTCGGCATTCTGGATCAGAGTTCTTGGTTCCGGATAGACAAAAAATAATACAACATTATGAGAAAAAATAGAAAAGTATTCAATACATTTAGGTATAATCTTATGGGTTATTTGTTGATTTTAGATAGCCATGTCTATCCTAATGCTACCCACAATTAAGCTCTCACATCCAATCATGGACCTCAAATTATATCACAGCAGACAAATAACTCGAGAATAACTGGAACCCCAATAGATGTGTTTCAAACTATCAAAACAGAAAACACAAGATTTAGACCTTTTGTTTTCCTGATTGCAACATATTCTTTAATTGATCCCAACGAGCAACATTAATATCTTCTTTGGATATAGAAGATCTCCGATTCCCTTGCCACTTGTTATGAAGCTCTGCAACAATAGCTGAAAAGGTGTAGTTTCAGAATAAAATTTAAGCATATTAACTAGAAATATTTCTCTAAAACAGTGTTTCAAAAAGCTCCATGCGCTCTCTCCTCATGCGCTCTCTCCTCATCACCTGGGAGCGCCTAGGCGCACCTAGCCTGGCCCGCCCGATAAGAAAAGGACCACCTGACAGCTTCGCAAATACCCTTTTCATAACACATTTTTTCATTTTTTTAGCTCATGTTAGGTTATCCAAATTTGTCCTATATCCCTAAAAACTCATCAAACTTGAGCTTTTTGACAATAAACCAAATAAATTAGTCAAAAACAATACCAAATTACCATAGAAAACAACAAAGTAACTTAACAAGATCAAATGAAAAAACAAACATAAGATAATCAACGAGTCAATGTTCCACATTCCAATTTCTCCTCTTTTTTATTTATGTCTATTTAGTTAGTAATTATAGTGTTAGAACTTAGAAAAGTCTATTTGGGTTTGAAAACTTAAGCATGCAACTTCAAAAATTCATAACCCAAAAAAGTCCATAAAACATATAAAAAAACCATAAAGCCCAAAAACTGCATAAAACACCCAACACACGCCTAGGCTCGCCTAATTACTCATTCGCCTAATATCGCCTTTGGCGCCTTTCTCGCCTAGGTGTTGTCGTCGCCTCTCGCCTTTTGGGCACCTAGGCACGTAATGAGAATGTAAAATATCATATTTTTATTCGTTGATGTTTACTCCTTTACACTTATTTGATGCCTAAATGTACTCATTATTCTTATATTTTGATTTAGGATGCAAATGGGTTGCTAAATGCAAAATGGTGGCGATTTTGGACAATTTTTACGCATTTGCATAATCTAGAAATAACTCTTTCATCCGGACTCCAATTGAGGTGATTCAAAATTATTCGGAAAACCAAGACATAGATCTACAACTTTGATATTTAGCATTTTCCGAGCACAAGAACGAAATCAGGCTTGAAGTTAAAGCAACTATGTTTTGCACGAAAATTGGAGCTGAAATAGCCACCTTCCTAAGTTGTTTCATGGTCAAACATTCAGATTTGATATGGTTACTTTAGTCTTAAGATTTAGAAGATTTATATGAGATTTTTTAGGCTTTTAATAAACTGATTTGAAGTGTATAAAAAGGAAAAAAAACTAGGAGCAAACAGACCATTCCTTCCGCTCTTCTCCAGGTTTACTTTTGAGTTTTCCATGAACATGTAGGGCTAAATTCTTGTTGGTTGAAGGAAACGAAAACCTCGGGATCAATAAACTTATGAGATCTAATTTGATTTATGTTGATTTATGCTTTGAGTATCGGATGTTTTCCTATACATATTTACATGATTGTCTTGTTTAATTACTAGGAGGCATACTAGTTTATTATTCATTGCAATGTGTTGCTAAACTAGATATCGAATCCGTAATTGTTTGATCCCTCTAATTTATGAAGCAACCAAGATTTAATGAATTACTGTGTCAAAAATTATTAGATCTTAGGAGAACAACAATCGACTAAATTAAATGTAACCGTTTGTGCTTGTGTTGTTTGCTTCATCGATCTCATTGAGTCTTAAGGGCGCTACTAGATTAAACCTTTAGTGCTTGTCTGAGATTGTTTAGTAGTTAAGATTAATTAGATCGATGGCTTCTAATTAACTGTGGCTAAGAGATATTGGAAAATAATTCCAACAATAAATATTTAAAGTATGAATTAATATATGCTTGCATCAATGATCAATTGTAAGATTCCAATGATGATGTTCACTTAGACCAATGTTTGTTCTTTTAATTGATTTAAATAATTTAATTTGTTCCTTAGTTGTTTTTTGTTAAATTCAAAACTCCCATACCCCATCCTTGTTCACATAGCATAAAACTAGACTAATTACTCTCCGTGGAATCGATCATTACTTGCACTACTACATATAGATATTAGAGTATAGGTTTTATTTTTGGGTGCTTGCGACAGCACACCAAATTTTGGCACCGTTGCCGGAGAGTAATTCTAGTTGATTTTTGTGCTTCTTGTGATCCTTATTTCATTCTTGAAATTTCTGTTTTCTAAAAAAACTCAAATTCAGACCGAATTCGGATTTTTCAGACCAGAAACTTTCTGTCCAAATTGACCATAATTCGGACTGAATTCGGTCAGTGAAAAAAAAAATTAAAACACAACCTAAATCTGCACGCCTGGGCGATATCTTTAACAACACTGCTCTAAAGAGTAAAATTAATCCTTGCAAATTGATAAAGCATACTTACTTTCATCTGGAATAAGGTCAAGAATCTTCTGATATCTCTCATCGGCAGCAAACAATTGTTGGCTACAAAGCAATTTCCTTTCGAAAATAACCCTCAGGACATCAGTATATGTTCTTCTGCAAAATAATAAAACAGTCAAACCACAGATACGCATATAGAATATAAGATTCTATAACATATGAACTTGAATCTGAGCAAGTCTTACACAAGAAAGGGATGGAGAACAGGCCCTGTTAATGATACTTTCTTTAAACCATTTTCAGTGCCCTGAACCAAAAATGAGAATGCACAACTTTTATAGTACAAACACAAGGAATCCTGCTACGTCTAGAAGATATAAGACATCACCTTATACACACGGAAATACTCAGCAATTGATGCCCGCTGTTCATTGCCCAGCCTAAGATGAAAATATGCAATACATCTTAAAAGTTTCTTGAGAAATGTCATCTTATTAGTTATTACTGTTATATCCAAAGTTATCAAAATATACTTTCAAAATAGTTTTTCTTACCTTCTTGCTCGGCTATCACATACCCAGCAATGGACACCACGACGGCCACTATATACCCATAAGATGTGATTAAAGCCAAAATCATCTGTAAAATTGGCGAGGAGGAAATCAGTGATTTGACGTTTTTAGGAAAGATCCACTGCAATAAGTAAAATGCCAAAATATTGCAAACTGGCAGCTTAGGAGCAGTTTACTTCAAAAATCACCATATTTGAGAGCATTTTACAGGTCACAAAACAGATGAAATAAAGAATCTATAACCTCTAAGAGCAGTGTCCATCACTTTAATAGCAGCAGTCATTAAAGGCCAGCAATCTAAGCAAACATCACCACCAGAGCAGCAGTACCGGACATCATCATAGTCAGACATATCCTAATGGAAATAAAAGTGAGCATCAACTTAAAGACCTCGAACATTGTGGTGTTTAAATAATTGCCTGTAATTTCAATTTGCAGAAGAGGTACACAACGTACAATATCAAAAATAAGCTCCCTTTCAACAGCAGCGAATACATTATCCCCACCTTGTGCATAAGAATTCTTTCTAGCAGGCTGTAATGGTTTCGGACAAGAAACAGTAAATAAAATGAATAAAAGTAACAGTTTGGAAGTAAGCTTTAGAAAATTCCACAAATAGGGTACTGTACATCAACATTGTAGACAGGTCCAATATCAATCCTGAGAGGGCACTTTTGTTTCATGAAGTTCTCCATTTCTGTTGCATTACTATATGACTGGTACCGGATAAATATGTCATCTTGCAGAGTGAAAGAAAATTCTCTTCGTCCAAAGTAGGAGTTGTCACATGCTGGATGCTTTGCATCTGCAATAAGATGGGAGATAGAAACATGGTTAAACAAGAACCCAGAAACAAGAAAGGCTATAACAAAAGTAAATGAATATTTCATTAAGCACTGCCACTTACCATTCCCATAAGACATCCACTTGAACATATCAGCATATGGAAAGATCTTTCCTGCCATGTAAATGGCTTTTCAGATTAGCATGTAAATGAATATTGACCCTTGCAACATAATGTTCTGAGGAAATAACAATGATACCAAATAAAAGGAAGCTTAATAAATTAATATACAAAACGTTAAATAAAAATAAAAGAAAGTATCAAAGGTATTATCAGGATAATGAAAAGGTAAGTTCCAATAATATCTATTAGGCAGATTCATCTAATAGAGGTCCAGGTTCCTTTGGTGTTATTTGAAAACAAGGCAGCCGCTAATACAGGTGAAACATTATTCAGGTGCAACATGACTACCCCACAAGTTTATCCAAGTCAAATGCTTCTCCTAACTTTAATTGGTGTATGCATATATTTTCTTCTGGCTCGCATGTCACGCCAAATGCTCCACTTGAGGGAACGTTGGAATGAATCTACTCGGTATGAGAGGGGAATAATTGTACATAGCTTCTATTGATGAGATACAAATACAGTACGGTCAATTGTGGCATAGGGTTGAGTTTTTCTTTTCTTCATCTTCTTTCTATACCTTTAACTACAGATTAAATACTTTTACAGTTAGCAAACTAATACTAAAACAACTCCTTGTGCCTATACTTCCATAATATGCTTATACAATACTACAAAGCAGAAGTATAAACTTTACACTTAAATTTTAAAGTAATTATTTTTACACTCACTGTTTACCAACAAAAACACAAGTATAAACATATCAATCCCAAGTTTCTAGGAACAGTGAATGCACTGCTTACCATAAGTAGCAAATCTAGGCAAACACGTCTCCCGGGATGAAGCCTAAAGGAGGAAAGAGGTGAAACGATCTATCTTACTAGGGTTTTATTCCAAATACCAATCTGTGATCCTACCCTAAATCCAAGCAAATAATAGCCACAATAGTACATGCACAAAAAAGGAAAAAAAAAATCTGGATATGAAGCTCGCAAAATTTCAGAACAAAATGGCGAGAGAAGTTAAAACTCAACTCTTAGTTAGAACAACCAATAAAAAATATAAAATATAGTTCTGAAGAGCCCCCTCTTCTGTCCTCTTCTTCCCCTTATATGTGTGTAGTCCTCTGCAGGTTAATGCACGAATCACTTGACACGCTCATCGATAATTATAAATCTATATTTCTGTCTTCAAGCAAGTTAAATCTTCTGAGTACAAGCTGAATCATAGAACTAAATTTTGGTGGATCCACACAAATTCCCTTGAATCTCAATCCAAGTGCCGCACATGCCAATCCCAAACACCAACATTACTTGCACCTTGCCATTGAACAACTGTCTCCTATCGGCTCATCGTAGTTTGTGTATACGATTATATCTTGTAAACCATAACTCAATGTTGAGCATTGGATTTTCATAATGGGATGTTAGTTCTCTGCGGTGTTTCTCCTTCTAATTGAAAGTCATTTTAAATCACCTGTAAAATTCAAGTTTGGTCAAGTTGGATTGTATTTCTACAGTTCTGTGACCCATTTCTACATTAAGTAGGAACAAGGAGCAAATCATGTCTTAGTAAGACATAATCAAAGATTATGTTACACCGGTAAGAGTATTGACACGACACGTAATTTGGAGTGCCCGTGTCGTGTGTGATACGTGTACAACGGGATCCGACGGGGACACGTGCAGTGATTTTTGAAGCGCCCGCGGTTCCTCGAATCGTAGTCCGCAAAAAAACCGGAAAAAAAAAACCTCTCTAGAACACCATGATGAGCTTAAGTATCGAATTTTTGGATTTGGATCCCTAATGCCAATGAGGGCGGGGATCCAACTCCTTTTTATAAGACTAATTGGAAACCCTAAAGAACAATCGGTTTGTGGAAGGGGAAAAGAAAAAAGAAAAAAACTACATTTTGATGGGAATAAAATTACTAAATTTGAGATTTACCATAGTAGACTCTTAAAAAATCGACATTTACGGGATCGGAGTCGATCTGCATGTCATCTCTTCCGTTCGAATCTCCTCTCTTTGCCATTGATGACTCGGCTTCGAACTTCGGGGTGGGGGAGACGAGAGTGAAGAGAGGATAAATTAGGGTTTTCTTTTTCTTGGTTTCACAAGTGACTCGCTTGGCGCTGGCGCCAAGAGAAATGCTCTTTCCCGCCTTTTCTATGGCAGTGATGGGGATGGAGGAGGAGAGTGAGGGCAAAAATTAAAAATAATAGCACGAAGAGGAAAGAATATGGGCTTTGTGGACTGTTATTGCTGGAATAAGCAGAAACATCCAAACAACTGTCCAGAACATCTAAGACTACTGGGCCTTAGGGGGTTTGGACGCTGAAGTGGCCTTCTTCTCGGATTTGGATGGTTTGTATGCTACTTTAGTTGTTTGATTCGGTTGAAGGAGAAAGTGAAAAGAAGGATGAATTGACAAATTAAATTTACATTCCAATTTTTGTCACAGAAAATATTTATTTTCTTACGAAAAAATATTGTCAAATACTTTTTTTTATAAAAAAGTAAAATTTAAGTCTAATAAACACAAAAGATGGGATGTAAGTCTAAAATTATATTATTAAGTGAGACGAAAGCTAAAAAAATCTTTTTTCTCTCTAATTTGTGGTGAACTGAACGGTGAAGTAAAAAAAAAATTGTTCTCCACATAGATGATTTTGCGGTGAACTGGAGTCGGTTCTGTCATTCCCTACTCTGACCCCTTCCCACAGACTGTAAGATGGTTCTAAATCATTTGCTCTTGAGTTTTATTCCAAATTTGGTGTTTTCTTTTCGATTTCAAGACATTTTTGAATAACATAGTAGACCATGTTTATGAAGGATTTTGTATGGAAAAAAAAGGGTGGTTTTTAAGATATTTTTTAAGAACCATAATTTAGATCTACAGTCTTCAGAGGAAAAAAAAAATCAAAAGCTCTAGCTTTCGAAATCAGTGATTTTTTTCTCCAAATCAGTGATTTTTTCCTCTAGATCTTTTTGGGAATAACAATGGATGTTTCCTCTTTCAACATGCTATATTTGTATGCTCATCATTTGAAAATTGTTGCTCTCCTTCTTCTAATATTTCTTACGTTTGTGGTTGTTCCTGGACATGATTTATTTTAGGGTATGTTCTTGCATATGAGTTATGTGGCTTTTTTCTCTAATCTTGCATGTTTGTGGCTCTACTATAAACATGGTTATATATTTTTCCTCTACAGTTTATGTGGCTTTTTCCTATGGTTATGGATAAATAATTCTTGTGGCATTTTCATATAGCTCTATTACAAAATATTTCATGGATAAAAATGTACTGTTTCCGTGGGCTAAATAATTCTTGTGGCTTTTTTTCTATGTCTTTATTACAATATATTTCATGGATAAATATTTCATGTACAAATAACAGTTTTTGTGGGCTATTTTCTTCATACTTAAGTCGACTTCTTAAGTTATGGACAAATTATAGATTATTATGTATGTTTCAAAGCATACACAGAGAATCCCCTAACCCCACCCCCACCCCTCCAAATTTACTACGAGTTATATGAAGTAATGGCAATTAGCGAAAACGGGATGTACTGTGAGCTTTTTTTTACGATAAGAGATTGCCTACTATTGTCTCTCTGTCCCTCCTCCCAATATATAGGCTATGATGGAAAATAAACAAGTGCAATTTCTTACATATGGTATCCTGGAAGATGTGTTTGGGACGTACTTTATGAAATATGGCAGATTAAATATCAGAACAAAAACGGGGGTGGAAATGCAACCCCCCCCCCCCCCCCACCCCACCCCCTCCCCCCCCCCCCCCCCCCCCTTTTAATTTATTAATTTCTTCGATCCTAACTAAGAAGAAAATGTTCCATTATATATTTGAATTGTTAGAATGGGTTGTCATGGAATTGTTGGAATGGTTTGAATTCTGATTTTCTGGTTTCAGCTATTATTTGATATAGCTATCATTTGGTATCCATATACAGGATTTGAAACATTAATCTTGTATCTGAATTTTTGGGTTTCACCAACAATTGATGATACATAGACAATATATTGCCTACTATAAAATATGGTTGTATTATGGGGATTTCCTTTTTCTTTATCCAACTATGTTTGGCAAGTTATTCAAGAAAAAAATATAAGATGTGCACTTCATACTTATATCCTGATTTTAAATCTATAGAAGGATGTTTACTACATTTTTTTACATGTATTTTTTGCCTTTTAGATGCATGTATTAAACCCAAATGATCTGGTGGTCAAACCAATAATGAGTACTTTTGTTACATTAATTATATTAATGATAAGCCTAATGGAGAATGAAGCCAATGGTCAGCATAGTGGCATTTCCAAGGAACCATCTTTGATGAGAGAACAATGATGTAATGCCTGCATGTATCGGATACTAACGATGGGCCCAATAAATTGTGTGAACTATATTAGAATGAGTAGCAATCATTTTTATAGGCTTGTTAATATCCTACGGAGTAATGGGTCCCTCGAGGATACTAGACATGTTTGTGTAAAGGAACAATTGGCACTTCAATACTAATAAAAAAGTACAACCACGTACAAGTTTTAAGAATTGGTAACGCAGACAGTGGAAAAGGTGAAACAGATCCAGAATCATCTTCGAGCAGCTCAAGACAGACAGAAGCATTGGGAAGATACACACAGACGTCCCCTAGAGTTCAAAGAAGGAGAGCACGTGTTCTTGAGGATTTCGCCCACTCGTGGTACTATCAGATTCGGGAGCAGAGGCAAGTTGAGCCCAAGGTATATTGGGCCATTTGACATTCTAGAGCGCGTTGGTGAGGTGGCTTATCGTCTTGCATTACCACCATCCTTAGAGGGAGTGCATGATGTATTCCACGTCTCACAGCTGCGAAGGTACGTGACCGACCCAAGTCACGTAGTCGATCATTCAGAGATCGCAGTAGGCCCAAGCTTGAGATATGAAGAACAACCAGTTGGCATTCTCGACGTCAGTGAGAAGACATTGCGGGGACAGACGATCAGACTGGTTCGTGTAGCTTGGAAACATCATTCTCCTGGCGAATCGACTTGGGAACGAGAAGATAGTATGCGCCAGCGGTACCCCCACTTGTTTGAGGAGGCAGTCGTAAACTAAGCCACCTTGTATTTCCATAATTCTTTCTTTTGTAGCCAAAATTTTCCCCCAAAAATTTTCGGTATTTTCGGACGAAGAAGCAAGGTAATTGGGAGTTAAGTATTTTTTAAATACAGTTTATTGGTGTTAAAATATTATGGAAATAATATTTTATGGTGTAAAATGGAAAACCGGACATGTGGTATTTTTTGGTGAATTTATTGGACTCCGAAAACGCGTTTTAAGCCTTAAAAATTTTTGGATTGTGTGAACCGAGCCAAACCCAAATTAAACCAACTTAAACCCGAACCAAACCAAACCAGAGCAAGCTCACCCTGCCTGAACTGAACCCAGCATAGCGGGTCGGGTCGGGTCGGATCCGAGCCAAACCCAACCCGGACCCGAAAACCCAATGGAAACCCTAGCAGCCGTCGGAGTTCCTATAGCAGCTTATAAAGGGCTGCCTCGACATCCGTGCTGCTCCCTTCTCCATCTCCGCCGCCGTACCCTGATCCTCGCCGTCACCTTCTCCGTTCAAGCCTCCTCTTTCCCCACCGCGAGACACAGCCGAAACCCTCGACCCTTCCCTCGCTCACCGTCGCCGTACTAGAACGGCGCTACCGCACCCCTGTCACCACCTTCGGACCACATCCCCGCCTCCAGACCTCTCCATCCCCCTCTTCTCGCCGTCGCCCCAGACCCCGACGCAGTTGACATCCCCACAATCGCCACCGGACACCCCGGCGTAGCCCGACCCCAACAACCCGGGTCCCCCTCATCCTCTGACCCTCCGCTCGGCCGTCCGACCTCGGCCCATCTCCGCCCTAGACGCCGAGCAGCCGCTCGACCACATCACGCGGCCTCGATCCTCGCTGCGGCCGCCGCGAGTTCCTCTCCGTCGGTCGACGCAGCCCTAGCAGCGGACACGGAGCCCTCGACCTGGACGCAAGTAGCAGGACTCCACAGCAGACACCGGACACAGGACGCGAGGACACAAGAGTTCAACCAGGACACGAACAGTACTCACGGACATGTGGAATTTAGCATTCACGGAGCCCTGTTCAGGTACCGATTTCTTTCACCTCGTAACTCCGTTTTTGATTCCGTCAGTTGTTACGCGTAGACTGTATAACCCTCTCGGTGTCCGTGCAACCCGCTCGGTGCATCGCGTCCTGTGGTGATCGCACACCGCGATCCAAAAACAGGAAAAACAACGCCCGTTTCACCCCGGAACTGAGTGCGCCCCGCCAAACGGGACGACTTGGTCTCATGCGGTCTTTACCGAACCGTACGCGACGTTGATACGGTCGTGTGGAATTTCGCAGAAGTCGATTCGGATGTGCGTGCACACCGGAATCAACGCGTATCCGCTGACGACACCCTGTATCCGTCCTTTCTGGAACATGCTGTAACTTTGTGTACACATGTCAGATCGAGATAAAACTTGCGCCATCGGACTCGTAGCAATACGCTGGTCCTATGACCCAAGTTTGGTCCGATTCTGAGAACGTTGATAAAATCACGTATCGTGGGCCCCACAGGCTCCACTTGACGGGCGATTTTGTGATCGGCTCATCGGAATCCAATTCTGGAAGTTCCGTTGGGTTCGTATCATCGTTCCTGACTTGTAGACACTGAGTTTGAGGAATTTGGAGACCTTTGACCCTGACACGTTTTTCGGTACAAAGTGGGCCACATGTGGATCCCGCTTTGGCCCGGAAATGCCCTTTTTCTCCTGTGTCCAAATTGGACGTAAGGACAGGCGTTTCTAGCTATTTGACATCTTCTGAGACGGTTGGTGATGTTTATTACAGCTTTTGGAGTAGTACCCACAGGATTCACTGATACCAGGACGACAGTTGATACGCAAACATCAGGCAAGTGTACCTTGCCAAACTCTGCAGTATTGTTACATATTTTTCTTGTTTCATTATATTGTTGTGCATGCTCAACCTAGGACCGTGTGATGTACTTAGCGTCCGATTATCAGTCGGGTGCCAACACTGTACGCAGTGTTGGGTACTGTCATTTAGAGATGGATATTCGTGACACTTTATCTTTTCGTACTTGTCTTACCAAGTACACTATGACCCAGGACACTTGACACTGTTCATGAGACAGGATCTTCTCGAGATATTCGTGATGATTCTGTATAGGATACAAGACTTGACAGAGATACTATATTCTTAGATACATTATGACTTATGCATTAGTTATGATCCCGCTGGCATGGACATGAGACGTTATGGTCATGATATGCGTGGTTACATTGGGTGGGGAGAGAGACACATGCTACAGGCTGATTATATATATATACACTCCTATTATTGTGAGGCACAAGACTCTGAAGCCCAAGCTTGGCCCATTACTCATTATTACTGCTGCTACCGGCTCCCCGACACAGAGCTTGTAGTGGCTTCAGCCTGAGTTCTAGTGCTGCTCTCATCTTGCATATCACTTAGCTGGTTATTTAGTATTCCCTTATTGTTCCATCTACTGCTAGAGAGACCCACAGGCTGCAGATTGATTATGTTATGCCGGCTACTCAGTCTCCCGCTGAGCTAGACCACCTCATGATATCACTGCTACCGGCTCCCCTACACAGAGCTTGTAGTTGTTCTACCTGAGTACTATTGATATTCTCTCTTGCATTTTACACGGATGTTTACATACTTACCTTATTTATTCTATTTATTTTCTGTACTGCATTTATTTTGGCTTGAGCTTTCTTGTACCTTGCTATGTCCCCTAAGGACCTGGATCCGGATTATGTCCCCAGGATTTGAGGACGAGATCTATCCCGAGGTATACGGGACCACAGCAGGAGCTGATCCAGGAGCTGTACCGCCATCCGAGGATGAGGTGTTAGCCGAAGACTTCTCCTGAGCATCCATGGTTCATGCTCAGTATTTATTATTTATATCAGTCATTTATATTCTGGTCTGTTGAACCATTGTATCAGATATTTATCGGGTTGTTCCCCGAAGCACTTTGTTGAGACTAGCTGATAATTTACATTCCTTATTTATTCTGTGGATCATACTTTTATAATTTGTGTGGATGAGATTAGTTGTGCCATATTGTCGTAGACTTGTTTTTATATCTTAAGTATGCCCTGATGGATCCATTAAATTGGGTTTGTCCATCGGTGCGTACTGCTGGCCATTGCCACGTATCTGGTCCCACGGTATTTTGGGACTGGGGCGTGACAGATTTGAGTATATTCTGTTATTTAAATTTTTGGAAGATATTGCGATAGACTTGCCTTATATAAGAATGTGAGGAATTTAGCAAATTATGCCTTATTTTTAATTTTGAGGACAAAATTCTTTTAAGTTGGGTAGATTGTAAACCCCCTGGCAAAAAAATAGGTATCTTTTGTGTATTTTATATTTCTTGTATTTGTCTTAGATCATTTTTTTAATTAAAAAAAACTCAATAATTTTATTAGGATACTTCACCGTGGTTTAACATTAATAATATAGGATGGCCCCAAAATCTGTATTGCCCTTCATAGGAAGTAGTCTACACATGAGACACTACCTGTAGGATCTTTTCGTGGCACAGAAATTTGACCCCTTGGTATTAGTATGATATTAGTGTAACGACCATAGATTAATTGTTAAATATTTAGATATTATACATATAATTTAATTGCGGTTATTTTCCAATCTCAACTTCCTACACTTAGCATCCCATAATTTTCGTGCCAAGTTAGGCATTTTTTCTTTTTATAGATGTGCATATTATTTACTATTACCTATTTTGTGGATAACTATTTAATTATCTACTTAGTTAATTAAATAATATAATTATTTGATTTACATAACTAAATAAATATCTAATTACTAATTATAAAATATTTTATAAAATATTTTGAGTGTAGTGTTATTAAAACTTTACAAAATAAATTTTTTAGAATATTTTATGTGCAAATATTACTTTCGAATTTTTTAACCTCATCCATATATGTAAATATATATGTTAATAAATATAAGGTTATTATTATTAATAATAATAATAATGTTAGTGATAATAATAATAATAATAATAATAATAATAATAATAATAATAATAATAATAATAATAATAATAATAATAATAATTAATAACAAAAGAAATAAAATAACAAAAGAAAAGAAAAAGAAAAGGAAAAAACAAAACAAAAACAAAAACCCAACCTAAACCTATCCCCTAATCCTTAAACTACCCAACAGCAAAATACCCCCATCCCACGACCCATCAGACCCTCTCTCTCTCTCTCTCTCTCTCTCGACCTATATATATATATATATATATATATATATATATATATATATATATATATATATATATATATATATATATATATTACACAAAAACTCTAAACACTATACCCTAACCCTAACCCTAGCTCCGACCAACGCCGACGACCACTCCAGGCCGCCCCGCGCCACCGTAGCAGCGCCGTCCACCCCCCGCGTGTGCGCGCGCACGCGTGCACAGCAGTGCAGTCCGAGCCCATATTCAAGGTGATATATGTCTCTTATCTCTCGTCCTTTTCTTGAGCGGTTTGTCTGTGTGCGTTCACAACCTAACCCTCTAGGATTTTCATTCAAGAGGGACGAGTTTTCGTGCCCTGGATTAGTGAAAAAATTGACCGAAAAATGGCCAAAAAATTGATCAAAAATAAGTCCAGAAACTTTAACCCAAACCCCCATGTTCACGCCCAATTTGCCACCAACCTATTTAATATTTTTGAAAAGTAATTAAAGGATTTTTCTTCTCCATATAATCGAGAATTTTTTTGTTCTTTTAGTTTTTATTAATTCGTTTCATGTGTTAAATTATCCGACCTCCAAAACGACAAAAAACTTAATTTATTAAAACTATAATTTTATGATATGGAGTGCGCCCCACTAAATGGGACCGTCTTATCGTGTACCAATTGCACCGAAAGACGCATATGGTATGTCTTGATGTGTGAACTTTCACAAAAATTGATTTGGACGTGTGTGCGCGTCCGAATCAACACGGATCCGTAAAAAGTCCCCGTATCGTGACTTTTGCAAAACATCCAGCCATTTGGTGTACGCTCGTCGGAATACGACAAAACTTACGCCATTGGATTCGTGGTATCACGCTGGTCCTGTGACCCAAGTTTCATGCGATTCCGAGACAGTTGACCAAGCCGCCTATTCGCAGGCCCTACGGTTTGACTTTGAGGGCGAATTTGTGATCGGCTCGCCGGAATCTAAAATTTGACATACCATTGAGTTTGTATCGACGTTTAGAATTTGTTTGACCTATAATTTATCTCATTTGGAGACATTTACCTCTGGTACGTTTTTTGGTGTAAAGTGGTCCATATATGGACCCGTTTTGACCCAAAATTACCGTTTTGCCTTTGTGTCCAAATTGGATGAAATGGTAGTATTTTCTAGCTATCTCGCTTATTCTGGGAATGTTGGTGATGTTTATTTCAGCATCCGGAGACGTTCATTCGGAGGCCCTAGTTTCTGATCCTCTGTACTTGACATATGGCTTACACTACGCATATTGCTTGCCAAGCAAGTATACCTTGCCATTATGCTGTGATTTACATTCCATATGATGCATGTATTTTATTTCTGTTATTTAGTTCATATATTTTAACTGCTATATAAACTGCGCGTCCAAGAATAACTTGGGTGCAACGACGGTGACGTCGTATTTTGTCTTTATTATATATTATGCATGTCGACCAAGTTTTACGAGACCACCACATGATCATGAGATATTCTTATATTTTATTTGGTTGTGACACATTTCTTACATGAGTTGTGAGTCTCATATAGATCACAGACTTACGTATTGACTGATCATCAGTACGTGTGGGACGTGCGATAGGGAATAGCTGCTGATAGAATTTGCATGCTAGAAGACTTGACAGTTATTAGAGGTATCATCGTGTCATGGATATGACATGCTTAGAGCATGGAGTGGGAAGGACAACAACTAAGGCGTTTGGGCTCCTTTGTACTTTTCTTGTGTAACCCGTACGCTCCGCCGAAGATGCGCGGTCATGATGACCACTATATATATTATTATTATCAGGCGGCCTTTGGCGTTTAAAAGATGACATACTTTTTAGGCCCCTGAATCTTCGAGAGAATCATGTGTAAACCCCCAGATTTTTAGGATTTTTAAAAACAAAATTTTGGAATTTTTTAGAATTTTTAACTAATTAAAATCAAGGTATTCTAGTATTAAATAATTTTAAATATTTTTAATAAGTATTAAAATATTATAAAAATAATATTTTTGGTGTAAAATAAAATATTAGACTTACAATAATTTTTCTGAAATTTATTGGACCCCGGAACCATTTTTTTAAAAGACCTAAAAATTAATGTTTAATTAAACCAAGATAAACCCGGTTTAATGAACCGAACCAACCCAAACCGGACCGACCCAACTGAACCATTACCCAAACCCTAGCGGGTCGGGTCGGGTCGGGTCTGAACCCAACTCGAAACCCGCAACCCTACCCGTTACTGTAGCAATCCCTAACCCCCGATTGTGTGATTTCTCCGACCGTTCCCTTCCGCCTCTGCCGCGGCTCTCTGTCATCCGTAACCGCCCAACGGTCATCCACCGAGACCCGCTCGCCTCCCCGACCCCTCGGTTAGCCTCCCCGCCGACCTCTCCCCTCCTTGTAACGGCCGACGACCCTCACTATTTAAACCCAGCACCTCACCATCCCCAAACCATCACCGCACCCCGATTCCTCCGACAGCCACTCGACCTCGACCTAGCTCCAGCTCCGTCGAGCACAGCGCCGCCATAACGACTCCAGCGCCGCCTCCGCCAAGCCTCCCCAGTGACCCCAGCAGCCGAAGAAACCCTAGCAGAGCCACCCGCAGGCCGTGCCGTGTCGCGCCACCTCGCGGAAACACGTATTTTTAGTCGATACCTACTCCTGTTCAGGTGACTATTTCTCTTTCCTTGCTATCTCATTTTCTGAACCGTCTGCTGTGATGCATAGACTGCGTGACCCTCTCGAACCCCGTACAATTTGTTCGGGATATCGCGTCATGTGGCGATCGCAAAATGTGACGCAAAATCAGAAAAATAAATACCCTAATTTTCTCGGAACTGGGTGCGCCCCGCTAAATGGGACAACTTGGTCGTGTGCGGACTTCACCAAAAGGTGCGCGCCGTTAATACGGACGTGTAGAATTTTGCAAAAGTTGATTTGGATGTGCTTGCACACCGGAATCAACGCGTATCCGTCGACAACACCCCGTATCGGCCCTGTTCTGAAACTCATTGTAACTTCGTGTACGCTCGTCGTATCGAAACGAAACTTGCACCATCAGACTCGTAGCAATACGCTGGTCTTGTGACCCAAGTTTGGTTCGATTCTGAGAACGTTGACAAAATCCCGTATCGTGGGCCCTACGGCTTCACTTGACGGGCGATTTTGTGATCGGCTCATCGGAATCCAGTTTAGGTCATTCCGTTGTGTTCGTATCGTCGTTCTAGACTTGTAGACACTAAGTTTGACAAATTTGGAGAATATTGTCTCTAACACATTTTTCGGTGCGAAGCGGCCCACATGTGGACCCCACTTTGACCAAAAACTGTCACTTTTTGCCCCTGTGTCCAAATTGGACTTATGGACAGACAATTCTAGCCATTTGATATTTTCTGAACCTGATGGTAACGTTTATTTCAGCAACCGGAGGAGTACCTGCAAATCCTGCTGATACCAAAGCAGCAGTTGGAGCCAGAACCCCAGACAAGTGTACCTTGCCATACTTGCAGCATTTGTTTATACTATTCTCTTGATTTATTACTGTAATATCTCTGTTCAACCTAGGACCATGTGACATTACTTAGAGTTCGAATAATATTCGAGTGTCAACACCGTACGCGGCATTATGTAACGTCACCTAGACATGGATATTGAGACCCTATACATTCTCGTGCTTGCCTTATCAAGTACGTCATACCTCAGGACACCTGACACTATTCATGAGACAGAATCTTCTTGAGATATTTATGGTAATTCTGTATAGGCTACAGGATTCGTGACATATACTTTATTCATATGCTTAGCTATCATTATGACTCACTGCATCAGTTAGAGGTCATGATCTTGCGTGTCATGGACATGAGACGTGTGATTACATTGGGTGGGGAGAGATACACAAGCTACAGGTTGATTATATTATGACGGTGTCGTAGCCTCTCTCCGAGCTAGACTCCTACATGATATCACTGATACCGGCTCCCCGACACCGAGCTTGTAGTGGTCTCAGCCTGAGTTCTAGTGATGCTCTCATCTTGCATATCACATAGCTGGTTATATAGTTTACCCTATTGATTCATTTATTATTGCACTACATTTATTATGGCTTGAGTTATTCTTGTACCTTGCTATGTCCCTTGAGGACCTGGATCCGGATTATGTCCCCAGGTTTAGCCGAAGAGATCTACCCCGAGGTGTACGAAACATGAGCAGACACTGGAGCAGTACCGAAACCAGAAGACGAGTGATCGTCGAGGATTTCTTTTGAGTATATGCTTTATCCATACTCAGTATTTTCTGTTGTTATACTCTTTATTTCTTGTCTGTTGAACCATTGTATCAAACTCATTATTGGGTTGTTCCTCGATATATATTTTATTGAGACTTGATATTTCTTTATATTCTGATATTGTGTATTTATTTATGTGGATGAGATTAGTACCATTGCCCATATTGTTGTTTTACAACTTAAGTACACCCTGATGGGTCCATTAAATTGGGTTTGCCCATCGGTGTGTGCTGCTGGCCATTGCCACGTGTCTAGTCCCTCAATATTTTGGGACTGGGGCGTGACATGGTTTTTGTGGTAGCCCATGCATGTCAACGACTAAATTGTTCGATTTCAACTTAGGGACCGAGCAAACCTGCGACAGGGATAAGATAAGTTATAGGATCTCATTCACTTGATTGAATCATTCTTGATCTCTATCGGATTCAAATTTCTTGACTTGCATCCTGCCTTGATTCCCCTGTGCGCCTCTTATAGTTTATTTTGGATGCAAAGTAATGGATCCACCAGCAGAGGATGAGACTCCTGCAGGATCACCACAAGATGCAGTGGTAACCAACGAAGATAAAGTAACACTAGTAGATGGAGGTCAATCAGCACATCATAGCAGTCAAGCCAATCAACATACCTCAAGGTTTCGACGTGATGACATCCCACCTCCGTCGCAGTTTTCTCCACCAATGCTCGTATTCCCACAAGGGCAGGCTATGGACGAACAACAGATATTTTAAATGATCTACGCAATGGCAAGCTCAACAAGAGGCTCTGCAAAACAGTTTCATGACCGCATTGGAGCAGGCAAATCTACCAGCACGATCGCCAACGACGGGCTCTATCACCGATTTTCGCCAGCTGAAGCCCCGCACCTTTTCAGGCAAGGAGGAGCCCACTGAAGTTCATGAGTGGCTCACCAACACTCAACATCAATTAGAAGCAGCTGAGCTTCCACGGGAACGTTGGATGACTGCCGTCAGAATGCAGTTAACGGACAATGCACATCACTAGTGGCTATCTGAGGAGATACGGCTCAAACCAGACCGAGTCACTTGGGAAGAGTTTTCCAGACTCTTTCAGGAGATGTACATTCCAGCTATTGCTCGGTCAGAACTTCGGGACAAGTTCAATCGCCTCACTCAAGAGAATATGGCAGTGGAAGAATACAATGCATAGTTCATTCGTCTGAGTCGCTTCGCCCCAACCCAGATCCTGACAGAATAAGAGAAGGCTGAGAAGTTCTTCGACGGACTAAACTTTGAGCTACAGAAACTAATCGGATCCGTTGCACCTACATCTTACTCGGACGTCCTTGCTGCAGCCCGACGCATGGAGCGCGTCACCAGGAGAGAGACCAGCCTGAAGCGGCCTTCCACATCAGCACCAGCCAGAGCACCACAGGAAGAAGCTGCAAAGAGACCTTACATGCACCAGCCACCCGGAGCATCTCCGCAGGTGTAGAAGCATAAAAGTATGCTGGGGAATTATACGCGTAAAAAACCCCCAACATGCATGAAGCCTGCGTAAAATAGAGCTTCAGTGCTATGTGGCATAAAAATATGACTTCAGAGCTATACATGTAAAATAGAGCTTCAGCGCTGTGTGGCATAAAATATGGCTTCAGAACAGCCCGCGTAAAGCAGCACTCAAAGGCTGTATTAGCGTAGAAGGTTGCTACACTTCCCTCCGGCATAAAATACATTTGCTTTTAATGCAGCGTGAAGTTATATGAGGAACTCTTCGTATTCCTCGAATGAACCTGTCAGACAAAACAGTAAACCTGACTCCTGACAAAGGGTACTGCACGACGATCGAGAGGACGACTGTAATGATGATTCTGCATAGAGGCCCAGGCTGTCGTTTAGTGACATATCCTTGATACAAGTCATTTTTACGCATTCAAGGAATACGCTGCCTATTCTACATAGCCATAGATGAGTTTTTTCGCTCAAGTTGAGACGAAATCAGACGCCACGTCAAAAGCTGTTCTTCGTATAGAACTCGACGCACATCTCTACAGTTAATGTGCGAGATGGGGGCAGATCTCTGCATTTAACGCACGAGATTTGGTTATATTTTTAATGACCGAGAGAGCTAAAACTAGGGCTAATACGTTCACGTCACCATCCTGGTATTTTACTCCAACCAGGCTATTTTCAACTATAGGAGTACACCGTATGCTATCTTCTCGAAATATGCCAACCTGGCTATTTTCAACTATAGGAGTACGCCGTATGCTATCTCCTCGAAATACGCCAACTCAAGCTATATATGCAAAGGCACGTGATAAGGCTATTTGGCCCAGAATACGCTCAAGATCTCAGTCAAGGAAGGATAATTGTCTATCTTTATGCTTGTTACCTATTAAGCAGCTACTTGGCTTTTACGCCAACAGGACAGCTACTTGGCTTTTACGCCAACAAGACAGCTACTTGGCTTTTACGCCAACGAGACAGTTATTTGGATTTTATGCCAACCATCTCTACGCGAGGGGCAGTTACCTACGTGACTTGTATGCCGTGATCTTCGATGAGCGATTATACGCGTTACCTCATAATGGGACACGTCACACGCAGATTCAGGAGATCATTCAAACGTGGGTAGCAGCTATTGTAACCGCCGCGTAAAAGGTGCAACTCTCTCCACAGTTTGGCTTCTACGCCGACTGGACAGTTACTGTGACTGAGCTCTATAAATAGAGATTTCCAGTCACAGGAGATAAAAGATCAGGAGAGATCAGAGAGGGAGTACATACAGAGAGTGTTGATTGACAACTTTGGCAACGAAAGTTCAATCCCTCCTGCAATCTTTGAAGCTTCTTCTTCTTCTACAACACTTCTTCGTCATCGTGTGGTCTAAGGAACAAAGTGATCGACCGCAGATCAGACTCCTATAGCAATATTTCCCAGAATCATTTTTATTGTACTTAACATCCTCGTATAGGATTAATTGTACTTTCCTTTTTTTTCTTGTCTGTAAACAAAGAAAGGGTTTCGTATAAACCTACTTTCAATTTCTTTTATTTATCATCAAACACAAGATGGCGACTCTGCTGGAGACTACTTTCTCATCTGACGAGAAAGCCATTGCTCAACACGATGCTGTATCCGTCGGATCAACGAAGAAGACTTTGGTCGTCCAATTCGACCAATCTGCGTATGAAGACATCATTCGCGCAGTGGGTAGCTCTCATTCCCTCTTTGTCCAGGACAACAGGAAGCTGCATAAAGTATGGATGCCCCAGACATCCTCTACCCTTCCTGCAGGCTCTCTTTCTACGATCAACAAGGTTGTGACAACACAGCCTACGTGCTCTGCGCGTAAAAATTTGTCTCCTGTCTGTGACATGGCAGACAAAGCTTCTGACAATGCCTCAGTGCCAATCCAGAAGTCTAGAACGCGCCTTGCGCATAAAAATTCGTCTCCCGTCTGTGACGTGGCAGACAAAACTTCTGGCAATGCCCCAGTGCTAATCCAGAAGTCTAGAACGCGCCTTGCGCGTAAATAAAAATACATCTCCCATCTATAAGGAGGCAGATGGACCCTTGGATCACATCAAGGAAAAACAAGTGGCAAATCTCCCAACCTCTAAAGTTTTACGTCCACCAGAGAAGAAAGTTCCCACTCTTCAGATTACGAGAACTTTTCCTGCTTTACGTGAACCTAGGCAGAAATCCAAATTAAGCCAGGATAGGTCTGTTCGCGTAAGGGAGACTCGTTTTACGGGAAGATGCACTCCTTAAACAGATGATGGATCGTATGCTACTCACATGGCTGAACTGCTCTACTTATATGGCAGAGAAAGAGGTTCTAATTCCTAATCTCCACAGGCCTACTGCTGTAAAAAGGCAGAATAAGCCTTCTTCTCCTTCTTCTTCTTCTGTTAATCCCCCTAATTTGCATGAGTTTTTGATCCAAAAACGCAAAGACAGGGGTCAAAACTAGGATTCAGTTCCCTTAACTACCAAGCGTGGGGAGATCATGTGGGAAATAGCGTCAACACCTAACGTCGTCATGATATATGGGCCACATGAAGAATTTGTCTTTATTGTTCCACCGACTCGCAATGATCAGCATCAAATAACCTTCAGTCGAATGCGAAATAGACCAATGTTACAAGAAGAATCTCGTAAGTCTGATGTTAGGAAAATGCAAATCCACAGATATAGCCTACAAGCTTTAAGGATTATGCAAAACATGGGTTATGATCTGAAGTTGAAGCAAGGCCTCAATTATGGAAAAGACAGACGAATATCGTTGTATGGTGATCCTTACTGTCAACGAACTCGTTTTGGGTTAGGGTTTACCTCATCTCTTGCAAACTCCAAACCTCCAGAGTTTGATCATGTAATACCAGAGACAGGTCCTTCTAAATTAACTTCGGCTGACAAAGGCAAGCAAAAAGAAGTTCGTTTTGATAAACCTTTGAAGAATATTCAAAACAAAGGTTTAGAGAAACCTTATAACTTCAACATCTTGGCCCAGTTGGCTAATACTCCAGCCAGATTGTCCATCTTCGAGCTACTTAGGCTATCCAAAGACACTCGTCAAGCCTTGAGTGAAGCATTAATGCAGGCGGATGTATGCCTGACTCAGCTCAAATCCCCTGATAAAGAGCCTATGGCATGTCCTCAATGCCATAGCGTGATGGAAGTGGTCCCTAACATCACTTTCACTCAAGAGAACATGTTGTTGAAACATGACATGCCTCTTTATTATACCGGATACGTCAGCTCCATGGAGGTAGACCGGATTCACATAGATCCGGGATCGTCGATCAGCATTATCCCTCATAGTCTGCTAAGACCATTGAGGATCCCTACAAGTGAACTGGCATACACTACCACTATAATCGTGGGCTTCAATGCCAGGAAAAGCAGGCCGTTAGGGAAGATTCGTCTGAGGATCCAGATTGGTGACCTTATATCAGTGGCTACATGCTACGTCATTGATTCGGAGGTATCTTACAATATTATGTTGGGCAGACCGTGGATCCATGATCACAATATTGTCCCTTCAACTCTACACCAATGCTTCAAATATGTAGACGCCCAAGGGACAGTGAAAACAAAGTTTGATGATCTCAATCCTTTCAAACAGCCTCGCAGAACGAGTCAAATTTGACCGTTTCATGCTTCATTCAAAGTATTTCAAATTACGAGGAATTTGAAAACTTTGAAGGGGGTCTTGTAGGAGCATGAAAATACGCTGGAGAATTATACGCGTAAAAAACCCCCAACATGCATAAAGCCCGCGTAAAACAGAGCTTCAGTGCTATGTGGCATAAAAATATGACTTCAGAGCTATACGCGTAAAACAGAGCTTCAGCGTTGTGTGGCATAAAATATGGCTTCAGAACAGCCCGCGTAAAGCAGCACTCAAAGGCTGTATTGGCGTAGAAGGTTGCTACACTTCCCTCTGGCGTAAAATATATTTGCTTTTAATACAGCGTGAAGTTGTACGAGGAACTCTTCGTATTCCTCGAATGAACCTGTCAGACAAAACAGTGAACCTGACTCCTGACAAAGGGTACTGCACGATGAATCGAGAGGACGGCTGTAATGATGATTCTGCACAGAGGTCCAAGCTGTCGTTTAGTGACATATCCTTGATACAAGTCATTTTTACGCATTCAAGGAATACGCTGCCTATTCTACACAGCCATAGATGAGTTTTTTCGCTCAAGTTGAGACAAAATCAGACGCCACGTCAAAAGTTGTTCTTCGTACAGAACTCGATACACATCTCTGCAGTTAATGCGCAAGATGGGGGCAGATCTCTGCATTTAATGCACGAGATTTGGTTCTATTTTTAATGACCGAGAGAGCTAAAACTAGGGCTAATACGCTCACGTCACCATTCTGTTATTTTACGCCAACCAGGCTATTTTTAATTATAGGAGTACGCCGTATGCTATCTCCTCGAAATACGCCAACCAGGCTATTTTCAACTATAGGAGTACGCCGTATGCTATCTCCTCGAAATACGCCAACCTGGCTATTTTCAACTATAGGAGTATGCCGTATGCTATCTCCTCGAAATACGTCAACTCAGGCTATATCTGCAAAGGCACATGATAAGGCTATTTGGCCCAGAATACGCTCAAGACCTCAGTCAAGGAAGGATAATTGGCTATCTTTACGCTGGTTATCTATTAAGCAGCTACTTGGCTTTTACGCCAACAGGACAGCTACTTGGCTTTTATGCCAACAAAATATCTACTTGGCTTTTACGCCAACAAGACAGCTACTTGGCTTTTACGCCAACAAGATAACTATTTGGCTTTTACGCCAACGAGACAGTTATTTGGATTTTATGCCAACCATCTCTACGCGAGGGGCAGTTACCTACGTGG
Organism: Iris macrosiphon; assembly: GCA_036927795.1. Lineage (NCBI taxonomy): Eukaryota > Viridiplantae > Streptophyta > Magnoliopsida > Asparagales > Iridaceae > Iris > Iris macrosiphon. The sequence continues at coordinate 142,618,029 of JAYESA010000013.1, read as the reverse complement.
CTTGCATGCCGTGATCTTCGATGAGCGATTATACGCGTTACCTCATAATGGGATACGCGTCACACGCAGATTCAGGAGATCATTCAGACGTAGGTAGCAGCTATTGTAACCGCAGCGTAAAAGGTGCAACTCTCTCCACAGTTTGGCTTCTACGCCGACTAGACAGTTACTGTGACTGAGCTCTATAAATAGAGATTTCCAGTCACAGAAGATAAAAGATCAGGAGAGATCAGAGAGAGAGTACATACAGAGAGTGTTGATTGACAACTTTGGCAAAGAGAGTTCAATCCCTCCTACAATCTTTGAAGTTTCTTCTTCTTCTACAGCACTTCTTTGTCATCGTGTGGTCCAAGGGACAAAGTGATCGACCGCAGATCAGACTCCTATAGCAATATTTCCCAGAATCATTTTTATTGTACTTAACATCCTCGTATAGGATTAATTGTACTTTCCTTTTTTTCTTGTTTGTAAACAAAGAAAGGGTTTCGTATAAACCTACTTTCAATTTCTTTTGTTTACAATCAAACACAGCAGGTACTACCTATCTATCAATATTGTCGCAAGCGAGGCCATATTGAGAACGAGTGCAGACGTAAAATGGAATTATGTTTAGCTTGCGGATCCAGACAATATTTAGTGAGGGAATGCCTTGAGCGTCGAGAAGGAGCACCAATGGTAAACCAACAAGCTTTACCAGTACCAAGGCCACCTATCCAGCATTGGGAGCACCGCAAATGGGTGTTGAAGGAGTCATACCACCACCTCCAGGAGGGTATCAGCCGCGGCCACTTTTGATACCCCAGGCAGTACTCTTCCAGCAGGCTCAGCAGCAGTAGAGGAATCCACCGCAAGGACGCGGACAAGCTTTTGCGATGACCTTGGAGGACGCGCAGACTCGTGGAGTATCAAATGTGCGTAAGTTATTCATAGATGCATTGCTTTAGCACGTGCCTGTTAGTTCATGACCTTAGCCTTAAACCTGGTATTTTAAACTTGTTAATAATTGATAACCTAGTTTTTTAAATGCTGTAGTTTTCTCTAACCAGATTTTCTTCACTCTTGAATTACCTAATTTTTATTGTTTAGGAATTTTTTTTATTCATTCCCTATGTGTTTTGCTTAAACCCTCATCCTTTGATTCTCCTTGATCATGATTCTTTGATGGTGGCGTACTTCGAACCTATTTTGTAAACCGTGTCATATTTGCTGACCGGTTATTTCTTTGATTGCGAGGACGCAATCCTCTCAAGGGGGTAGATTGTAAACCCCCAGATTTTTTAGGATTTTTAAAAACAAAATTTTGGAATTTTTTAGAATTTTTAACTAATTAATATCAAGGTATTCTGGTATTAAATAATTTTAAATGTTTTTAATAAGTATTAAAATATTATGAAAATAATATTTTTTGGTGTAAAATAAAATATTAGACTTACAGCAATTTTTCTGGAATTTATTGGACCCCGGAACCATTTTTTAAAAGACCTAAAAACTAATGTTTAATTAAACCAAGATAAACCCGGTTTAATGAACCGAACCAACCCAAACCGGACCGACCCAACTGAACCATTACCCAAACCCTAGCGGGTCGGGTCGGGTCTGAACCCAACCCGAAACATGCAACCCTACCCGTTACTGTAGCAATCCCTAACCCCCGATTGTGCGATTTCTCCGACCGTTCCTCGCCGCCTCTGCCGCGGCTCTCTGTCATCCGTAACCGCCCAACGGTCGTCCACCGAGACCCGCTCGCCTCCCCGACCCCTCGGTTAGCCTCCCCGCCGACCTCTTCCCTCCTTGTAACGGCCGACGGCCCTCACTATTTAAACCCATCACCTCACCATCCCCAAATCATTACCGTACCCCGATTCCTCCGGCAGCCACTCGACCTCGACCTAGCTCCAGCTCCGTCGAGCACAGCGCCGCCACGACGACTCCAGCGCCACCTCCGCCAAGCCTCCCCGGTGACCCCAGCAGCCGCAGAAACTCTAGCAGAGCCACCCGTCGGTCGTGCCGTGTCGTGCCACCTCGCGGAAATACGTATTTTCAGTCGATACCTACCCATGTTCAGGTGGTTGTTTCTTTTTCCTCGCTGTCTTATTTTCTGAACCGTCTACTGTGATACGTAGACTACGTGACCCTCTCGAACCCCGTATAATTTGTTCGGGATATCGCGTCATGTGGCGATCGCAAACTGCGACACAAAATCAGAAAAATAAATACCCTGATTTTCTCGGAACTGGGTGTGCCCTGCTAAATGGAACAACTTGATCGTGTGCGGACTTCACCAAAAGGTGCGCGCCGTTAATACGGACGTGTGGAATTTTGTGAAAGTTAATTTGGATGTGCTTGCACACCGGAATCAACGCGTATCCGTCGACAACACCCCGTATCGGCCCTGTTCTGGAACTCGTTGTAACTTCGTGTACGCTCATCGTATCGAAAGAAAACTTGCACCATCGGACTCGTAGTAATACGCTGGTCCTGTGACCCAAGTTTGGTTTGACTATGAGAACGTTGACAAAATCCTGTATCGTGGGCCCCACGACTTCACTTGACGGGCGATTTTGTGATCGGCTCATCGGAATCCAGTTTTGGATATTCGTTGGGTTTGTTGTAGAAGCATAAAAAATATGCCGGATGACTATACGCGGCATATTGGTGCAGAGCAGCGTAAGCAGAGGCCTTCAGAGCTATCAAGCGTGCAACAAGGCTCTTTCCGCTAAAATGCAGCATGAAATATGAAAGCTCAAAGGACCATCCGCGTAAGGCAGTAAGTCCAAGCCGCTTCAGCGTAAACAGGGTGCGCCATCGCCTCCAGGGCGTAAAACTCATCCTCTTTCAGACGCATCATTGAGGTATACAAGAGACGCTTCGTACTCTCCGAAGTGAACCTGTCAGACCCTGCAATGAACCTGACGTCTGGACTTCTGACAAAGGGATACGGCTCGACTACCCAGACGACGACTATAATGATGGCACAACACTGCGACCCAGGCTGTCAAATACCGCCATCCCCTTTGCGTAAACTGCTTTTACAAGCACGAAGGGATATGCTGCCTTGTTTTACACAGGCAGACACGAGCTGTTTACGTTCTGCAGTAGACAAACCGCCTGCCACATCAAAAGCTGCACTCCGTACGGGGTCGAGGCACGTCTCTACGTCTAATGCACAGAGAGGTGACAGTTTCTCAAGGCACGTCTCTGCGACTGATGCACAGAAGGGGTTGCAGACCTTCAAAGACACGCCTCCACATTTAATGCACAGGATGGTGGCAAATCTCGGCATTTAATGCAAGAGATTTGATTATATCTTCAAAAGCCGTAATTCCGGCTAAGACGTCCCCATCAGCACTCTGGCACGGTACGCAGCGGCTTCTACGCCCATCCAGCTCCTACGCCTGCTCGGCCTCTATGACCACTCGGCTTCTACGCCTGCTCGGCCTCTATGACCACTCGGCTTCTACGCCTGCTCGGCTTTAACGCCCACTCGGCTTCTGCGCCTGCTCGGCCTCTATGACCACTCGGCTTCTACGCCTGCTCGGCTTCAACGCCCATTCGGCTCCTACGCCAGCTCGGCCTCTATGACCACTCGACTTCTACGCCTATTCGGCTTCTATGCCAGTTTGATAACTATTTGGCTTCTATGCCATGGTGACAGACATTTGGCTTCTATGCCAACCTCTTCTACACAATGGATACCTACCTACGTGGCTTCTACGCCGTGATCTTCGTAGCGATTATACGCGTTTTGTCCCTTAGTTGGACCTGCGTCACACGCTCATTCAAAGGATCATCTATACGCAGGCATTGGTTACTTTAACCGTTGTGTAAAAGGGTGCTGTACTTTCCACTCCTCGGTTTCTACACCGACGGAGTGGTCACTGTCACTAAAACTCTATAAATCGAGACCTCTATCAATGAGGAAAAAGGTCAAAAAATTGGTCAAGAAACCAATATCAGATCCAAGGTCGAACTTCCAAGAAAGATTGAACCAGAGGTCAAGAGAGAGAGAGAGAGAGAGAGAGAGAGAGAGAATCCGTAGCTCAGGCAGAGAGTAGGGATCGACGACTTTGGCATCGTGCATCCACCCTCTTTTGCAACCCTCGAAGCTGCTTCCTGTCTTCTACGGCACTTCTTCAACATCGTGTGGTCCAAGGGCTAAAGTGATCGACTGCAGATCAGACACTTATAGCAATATTTACCCAGATTAAATAAATTGTACTCCCATATCCTCGTATAGGATCAAATTGTACAAGTTTGTTTGTAAACCAAAGAAGGCGAGTTTCGTATAAACCCCATCCTGAATATATTTTTTATTCTTTCGTTTAATACCACAAACAAGATGGCGACTCTACTGGGGACATCTTTCTCTTCTGGTGAGGAAGCAATTGCTCAACACGATGCAGTATCTATAGGAACCGTGAAGAAGACACTGGTCGTCCAAATTTGACCAGTCTGCCTACGAAGACATGCTTCGAACCGGGGGTAGCTCTCACCCTCTCTCCGTCCAAGACAACAGGAAGCTGCGTAAGGTCTGGATGCCCAAGACATCCTCTACCATTCCTGTGGACTCTCCGATCTCTCCGACCTCTCCGACCAATGAGGTTGTAGCATTGCTCCCTCCGTGCCCTGCACGTAAAATTCAGTCTCCTGCTATGCGCGGTACAGATGAAACTTCGGGCAAAGCCTCAGCGCTAACCCAGAAGTATCCACTGCGCTCTACGCGTAGGAATCAGTCTTCCGCTATGCACGGTACAGACGAAACTTTAGGCAAAGCCTCAGCGCTAACCCAGAAGTATCCACTGCGCTCTACGCGTAGGAATCAGTCTCCCGCTACGCGCGGTACAAACGAAACTTCTGGCAAAGCCTCAGCGCTAACCCAGAAGTATCCACTGCGCTCTACGCGTAGGAACCAGTCTCCCGCTACGCGCGGTACAGACAAAACTTTGGGCAAAGCCTCAGCGCTAACCCAGAAGTATCTACTGTGCTATATGCGTAGAAACCAGTCTCCCGCTACGCGCGATACAGACCAAACTTCTGATGATGCCTCAGCGCCAAATCGGAAGTACAAATCACTCTCTATGCGCAAGATAACATCTGACCTCTATGGGGAACCAGATGAGCGCTGTGATTTCCGCAAGGGGAAGCAAGCGGCAGAGTACTCAACTTTTTGACCGTTATACCAGCGAAGAAGCAATCTGCCTGCCCTCCGGATTACGCGGGAAGTCGACGGCCGACTGAGGACCTCTTCAGCTTTACGCCAGTCTGAGCAAATCTCTAAATTACGCCAGGCGAAGTCCCACGACGTAAAGCAAGCTCAGGTTACGGAAAGGCACCCTCCCCGGGGATTATCCCAGATGGCCAACCTGTTGTACACAGGTGGCATAGGGAAAACCATGGTGCCCAATCTTCGCATGCCCACTGATGGGAACAGAAGGAACAAGCCATCGTCTTCTTCCTCTACTCCTCCTGACTTGCGCAAATATCTAATCCAGAAGCGTAAGGAGAGGGGACCTTCCAATATGTCTATTACGCCCCCTAGCGAGCGATATTGTAATAGTCATAAAATTGTGATTGACTGCTGCTGTTTTAAAGAAAAACGGTCGGTTTTCGACCGATTGAGCTACTCTCGGTCTTTCCAGGAAGAAGAGCCCGCGCATGCATCCGTAAACATGGCTTCACACATACCTAGAGGAGGGCCGAGCTCAAGACGTCATCCCTCTAGGCCTCCGAGCCGAAGGAGATTCGAAGACCTCCTCAGGAATACTGAAGTTGGGGTATTCCAAAACACCCGTGCAAGGTCACAGCAACCAGCTTCGTACTCGTCTGATTCTGACGCTGGGGGTCGCCAATCTCCCAGATCAGACGCTGAGAGTATAGAGTCGACTTCTGCAGCGACCTATACTAATCCTTCGATGACGCCCAGGGAAATGGGAGTTTACGCCGTTGAAGATGAATGCGAGGAAGCTTCGCCGTCAGGAAACGCGGAATAACGCATCACTGTGCTGGAGACATCTCTGAAACAAATACAATCCATGATAGAGAACATGCACCAAATGATGCTAACTCAGCACGCAGCTGCCATGGCTCAAGCGTCGGTCCCGCCAACTCAGATACGTGTGGGGGTGGACTTACCACCATCCAACCTTAGCCAAGAGCCTGCTCTAGATCAAGAGTCAGCAGTTCCTCCGCTTCCTCACTCGGAGAATATATTACCTCCCGTTGGAGTCACGATGCAACCAACTCCGCGCTACACCATAGTCCCGCTTCCAATTGAAAATCCAATGCAGGCAATACGGGAGTTGAAAGCCCAGTTCGATGCCTTGAAGCACAAAGATCAGCTCAAGAAACTGGGAATTAACCAGCCTTACCCAGCTATCTGGGAAGAAGTCCCTTTCCCTCCGAGGTACAAACCTCAGACTATGGCTCTGTTCGAGGGAAAAACATCACCAAGTCAGTACATGAACTATTTCAGTATAATGACGGTGTTGCTACAAGGGAACGACGCCCTCCTCACTCGGGTGTTCAAAGGCTGCCTCTCAGGAGTAGCCTATCAGTGGTACCGTAGCTTGGCGGACAACTGCATTACTTCCTTCGAGGACTTCAAAGCTTTATTCTTTACGCGATTCTATGAGGGTGGAATGGACATGTCTATGTCCTCTCTCATCGAAGTCAAGCAGAGGGAAAAGGAGGACGTTCGCACCTTCGTCGAACGTTTTCGTCAGGCCACCTTACAGATGCCTCCAGGAGTTCCAAACTCTGCGTTAGTAGACATTTGCAGGAAGAACCTCCTTCCCGTAGTCTCGGTGTTTACAGATCCATATCAGTTCCATGATTGGCCCTCGTTCATCATCTCGGCAGTGGCCGCCGAAGACAACAGTCGCAAGGCGCGTGACAATGGCATTATGATCTCCGCCTCTGATAGAGGCAAGAGGTCATCTCCCAGCAGCGACCATCCTCGCAGCTCCAAGGGAAAGAAGCTCTGGTGTTCAATACGTCCAGACAAAAGACTGCGGCGACCACACAAACGAGACCCGGGACTTCCAGGCCCGTCGAAGTCTACTCTTTTGACGACGACGATATCCCAAGTATATTCGAGTGTCTCGTCAAGAGTGGCAAGATCACCCTTCTGGAGCTAAGGTGGCCCCAAGAAGTCGGCAGTACTGACGACCCCAAATACTATATCTTCCACAGATACGTATACCACCCAACAAAGGCGTGTTACATACTGAAAAGGAAGATCCAGGGGTTAATCGATGCTTAGGCCATCACTCTGCACAATACCGAGAAGACGGTCACGACCAACATGATCTCTCTGCGGTTTGGCGATCTGCCTTCCCAAAAGGTCTCGGACGGCGTCACATCCATTTCCCGGACCACGATGAACATTATCAATCTTCCTCCAGCTAGGGGTCAAAATCATGACCTGGTACCCCTAACCACCCGGCAGGGCAAGATTATGTGGGTTCACCCGGATTTGGTGTCAGAGCTCGAGGAGGAGACTAAAGCTACCAAGGCTACACATAGAAAGAGCTCCAAATACAAACCATGCCATATGGTCGCAACTTCTTCGCCATCAGACGAAGACGAGATATTTGTTGCAACCCGTTCAGGGAAAGCCCACCGCAACGACTACGGAGCAAGTCAGGAAGATGCACCGGCGGATGCCTCGGCTGCCAAACCTTCAGGACCAGGCCCCGTCGTACCAGATGCCAGCCCTTCAAAACTGACTCCGGCGGACAAGGGAAAGCAAAGAGAAGTACGCTTTGATAAACCTGTGAAAAATATTCCAAACAAAGGTTTTGAGAAGCCCTACAACTTTGACATCCTGGCCCAACTGGCTAATACACAAGCCAGGCTCTCCATCTTTGAGATACTCAGGCTCTCCTAAGATACTCATCTAGCCCTGAGTGAAGCGCTGATGCAGGCGGAGGCATGCTTGACCCAGCTCAAGTCCCCCGGCGAAGAACCAGTGGCGTGTCCTCGATGCCACAGTGTGATGGAGGTGGTCCCAAATATCACTTTCACCCAAGACGACATGCTGTTAAAGCATAACAAGCATGACATGCCCCTCTATTACACCGGGTACATCGGTTCCATGGAGGTCGATCGGATTCACATAGATCCGGGATCGTCGATCAGCATCATCCCTCACAGTCTGCTCAGACCATTGAGAATTCCTACCAGCGAATTGACTTACACCTCCACTACAATCGTGGGTTTCAACGCCTGAAGAAGTAAGCCGTTGGGAAAAATTTGCCTGAGGATCCAGATTGGCAACCTCAGATCGGTGGTCACGTGTTATGTCATCGATTCAGATGTGTCCTACAACATTTTGCTGGAAAGACCGTGGATCCACGACCACAACATCGTTCCTTCAACTCTACATCAATGTCTTAAATATGTAGACCCCCAAGGAACGGTACAAACAGAGGTTGTCGACCTAAACCCGTTTAAAGGAGTAGAATCCTACTATTCCAATGCCGTGTTGTACTCTCAAGACCACACGGAAGAAGTGTCGGGCGAGACAGAGAAGGAATCCCACCGGGAGCCAGGAGAACCCTCTGCCGCACTACCGCTGTCAATCAGAGTGAAAGGGCGAACCACTCGCCCAGAAGCCATGGAGCCTATGGCTATTCACCTGAACAAATCCAGGTCAGGAAAAGGGAGTGATCCTCTAGTGGTCACTCCGAACCAGAAGCCTCCACCTTTGGTCATCAACCTTCGGCGCAACAGGCAGCCGACCGATGTAAAAGCGACCAGGAATGGAGTTCCAGATGATAATAAACATCCTCTTTTCCAGTATGTTAACGCTCAAATTCCAAATCAAGAATCCACTCCCCGTGACGAGGTAGTATCACGCCCCGATCTCCCGCAGGCAAATCGGCCGTTCCCGCTAGGCGGGAATCACCCTCGCCAGCGCTCCCGCGGAACGATCGCTTAACCTATCCGGGCGTGATGCCGCACGAGCGTGATCCACGCCCGTGCAAGGCCATGGTTCATTGGCTGGCGGCAAGAGTTCTAAGCCACAGAGTCGCACAGATTGTCCGAGTGCAGCGGAGTTTAGGAACGCATAGCGATCGGTAACAGGTTCACTGAGTCGACAATATAGCGGAAGCATTGAAACACAAGTTGAAGTAAAGCAAGCTCTTTTATTGATATAAACTTGTGTTACAGGCGACGTATAGCCGAGATTACAAGTCGCTCAAGCCTCTCTCTCTCAAACAGTAAAAGCGTGCCAAGTGGCTACAACTGTGGAATGATTTGTATAGGCGATGGTCAGGCGATGTTCACAACTTATGTCTTGTATATGTGCTTCAGTCCCGGATGCACCATTGCAAGGCTTCAGAGGGAACTCCTGGCCTTAGCACGCACAAGGGAGGCGTCCGCACCGAACGAGGTTCTCCCGCACCCTGCATACAAACTGGTGGATTATCAGTACATTGAATGCACTGGTGGGGAAGCTACTCGCCCGCTCGACAAATCCAAACACGTAATACAGGTTCCGTGCACAACTATTAAGTTGTCTTTCTAGTTGCCTTAGGATCAGTTTCACACAGATATTGAATAGCCTAACGTGTCGGACAGTGCGCCGTGCGATGTTCGAGAAAATACGGCGAGACTTACCAACTTACCATCTCCTTCCCTGTCCAAGGCAAACATTGAGGCAAACATGTTAATTCAAGCACGGGCAAGTATAAGCATTCAGGAGGCAAGCATATACAAACAGGAGGATCGTTTTAACATGATCGTTCAGGTGTTCAGTCGATGCGATGCAGTGACTCGCACGCGGATAGCCGCTAAGCGAGGATGACTTATCTATATGAACAGGAGTCGCTGGCATAGCCATAAAGGACAATAGTCACTGGCGGTAATGGTATGCAGCAATAGTACAAGGGGCGCTACATGCCATTCCGTCCAGCGCAATGGACTATACAATACGATTCAGTCACTGGAGAGAATGTATGCAGCGAAAGAACAAGGGCGCTACATGCCATCCCGTCCAGCACAATGGACTGTACAATAACGTGAGTTCCATCCGGATCGGATTGGTCCCAGTGCCCCGGTGATCGTCCGTGGAACTATACCTCGTTTCCGAGTTGTCCGCGACATGCAATCGTTGGGTCTTTCCAATTATCACAAGATACACGAGAACAAGAGTGCACTAGAATAAGAGAACACGAGTGCACACAAGAACACGAGTACAAGAGATACTTGAATCATGATTATGTACAGTCAATAACTTGCCTTGATGCATTCCCCTGGTTCGGGGCTGCTTTGGTGACCTAACGGTCCCGGATACTTGCAGGTTCGTTCAAGCACGGAACGACTACGTAGTAGTCTTCCGGGGTTTGGATGAAAACAAGGCAACATTCAAGCAGACAAGCATGCGTTTCTAAGGAACGTAAGCAGGCACGTTGCTCGGACCCGTAGGTAAGCCGAGAGTTGAAACCGTTAAGGGACTTAGCATGCGAGGGTCTGAATATAAGCAGTATTTCATTTTCCATTTTCAAGCAAGCAGTAAAAGTTGGGATTATTCCCTTAGCTAGGTGCGTTGGATTTATTAGCATGCAGGGGGTGATTCACCTAGCGACTAGCATAAACATTTCCAGATTTTTATGTGTGCTGGCTAAGCAAAGACAAGTTCACCGTAGCCACCCACCTTAGCGATTATTTGCCTCGGTAGAGCGATACGTCTGAGCGAGCCTTTGAAAGTCCAAGCCGGATTCCTTTAGGGACAAGTCTGGATATCCTTTGCTTCTTGATCGAGGCAAAGCAGGTCGGGACAGCTGCACTATTGCCGATTGAGTCGGCAGTCCGCTTGAGCGGAATGGGGTGTTACATCCTACCCAACTTAGAAAAAGTCTCGTCCTCGAGACTTACTAAGGACAAGCAGAAATCTAGGGTTGAGGCAATCCTAGACAAGTCGTTTGTACTTGTTTCATTTAGATATTCACTTGCACAAGCTTCGAAATCAGCATATCGCTTAGACTGGATCGTGCGTACTTTCGAAGGTACCCTCTAGCGTAAACACGTCAACCAGCTCAGTGATAGCGAAGTCTTAGCACTCGAGTTTCACCTTTTCTTAAGTCTTGGATGGTGCACTAGTTCAAGGCATCCCTCGAATAGATGCATTCAACCAAACTTAGGGTTAGTGAAAATCGGACAAGCTACTAGCGATACTCTCAAGGGTTCGCACAGGTTGGCTCAAAGGCCACTCGCAGCATACAACCAGACAAGCAAGCATATCATTCAAAACGTATTTTGAAAGTATTTAGACTTATTGTTGGAACATCCCATCGAGGCATTGAGAGAGAGCGTGCACATAACCCACGAACGAGCTTTCGAAACAGAGATATCGAATCGAAGTCCAAAGGCGTAGAAGCCAGGCTCTGATACCAACCTGTCATGCCCCGATCTCCCGCAGGCAAATCGGCCGTTCCCGCTAGGCGGGAATCACCCTCGCCAGCGCTCCCGCGGAACGATCGCTTAACCTATCTGGGCGTGATGCCGCACGAGCGTGATCCACGCCCGTGCAAGGCCATGGTTCATTGGCTGGCGGCAAGAGTTCTAAGCCACAGAGTCGCACAGATTATCCGAGTACAGCGGAGTTTAGGAACGCATAGCGATCGGTAACAGGTTCACTGAGTCGACAATATAGCGGAAGCATTGAAACACAAGTTAAAGTAAAGCAATCTCTTTTATTGATATAAACTTGTGTTACAGGCGGCGTATAGCCGAGATTACAAGTCGCTCAAGCCTCTCTCTCTCAAACAGTAAAAGCGTGCCAAGTGGCTACAACTGTGGAATGATTTGTACAGGCGATGGTCAGGCGATATTCACAACTTATGTCTTATATATGTGCTTTAGTCCCGGACGTACCGTTGCAAGGCTTCAGAGGGAACTCCTGGCCTTAGCACGCACAAAGGAGGCGTCCGCACCGAACGAGGTTCTCCCGCACCCTGCATACAAACTGGTAGATTATCAGTACATTGAATGCACTGGTGGGGAAGCTACTCGCCCGCTCGACAAATCTAAACACGTAATACAGGTTCCGTGTACAACTATTAAGTTGTCTTTCTAGTTGCCTTAGGATCAGTTTTACGCAGATATTGAATAGCCTAACGTGTCGGGCAGTGCGCCGTGCGATGTTAGAGGAAACACGGCGAGACTTACCAACTTACCATCTCCTTCCCTGTCCAAGGCAAACATTGAGGCAAACATATTAATTCAAGCACGGGCAAGTATAAGCATTCAGGAGGCAAGCATATGCAAACAGGAGGATCGTTTTAACATGATCGTTCAGGTGTTCAGTCGATGCGATGCAGTGACTCGCACGCGGATAGCCGCTAAGCGAGGATGACTTATCTATATGAACAGGAGTCGCTGGCATAGCCATAAAGGACAATAGTCACTGGCGGTAATGGTATGCAGCAATAGTACAAGGGGCGCTACATGCCATTCCGTCCAGCACAATGGACTATACAATACGGTTCAGTCACTGGAGAGAATGTATGCAGCGAAAGAACAAGGGCGCTACATGCCATCCCGTCCAGCACAATGGACTGTACAATAACGTGAGTTCCATCCGGATCGGATCGGTCCCAGTGCCCCGGTGACCGTCCGTGGAACTATACCTCATTTTCGAGTTATCCGCGACATACAATCGTTGGATCTTTCCAATTATCACAAGATACACGAGAACAAGAGTGCACTAGAACAAGAGAACACGAGTGCACACAAGAACACGAGTACAAGAGATACTTGAATCATGATTCTGTACAGTCAATAACTTGCCTTGATGCATTCCCCTGGTTCGGGGCTGCTTTGGTGACCTAACGGTCCCGGATACTTGCAGGTTCGTTCAGGCACGGAACGACTACGTAGTAGTCTTTCGGGGTTTGGATGAAAATAAGGTAACATTCAAGCAGACAAGCATGCGTTTCTAAGGAACGTAAGCAGGCATGTTGCTCGGACCCGTAGGTAAGCCGAGAGTTGAAACCGTTAAGGGACTTAGCATGCGAGGGTCTGAATATAAGCAGTATTTTATTTTCCATTTTCAAGCAAGCAGTACAAGTTGGGATTATTCCCTTAGCTAGGTGCGTTGGATTTATTAGCATGCAGGGGGTGATTCACCTAGCGACTAGCATAAACATTTCCAGATTTTTATGTGTGCTGGCTAAGCAAAGACAAGTTCACCGTAGCCACCCACCTTAGCGATTATTCGCCTCGGTAGAGCGATACGTCTGAGCGAGCCTTTGAAAGTCCAAGCCGGATTCCTTTAGGGACAAGTCTGGATATGTAAGCCCCCTGATTTTTAGGAATTTTTTTAATTTGGCTTTTTCCCAATTTTCTGGAATTTTCCGGGATTTTTCTATAATTTAAACCCAGGCTTTGATAATTAAATGATTTTTAATTGTTGTTTAATAATATTAAAATATTATGGAAATAATATTTTATGGTGTAAAATGGAAAACCGGACATGTGGTAATTTTCGGTAAATTTATTGGACTCCGGAAACCCATTTAAAAGCCTTAAAACTATTAAATAAAATAAACCAAATTAATCCAGAAATAAACCGGGTTTATTTCAAATAAACCGAGAAGAACCAAACCAAACCCAAACCGAACTGACCCGAACCAAACCGAATGGTTAGCGGGTCGGGTCGGGTCGGATCCGAGTCAACCCGACCCGAAACCCGTTAAACAATCTCTGAACCCTAATTCTCCTCGGCCTCGACTCCGCGGCGGCGCATCTATAAAACGATGCCTCGACTTCTGTGCCGCCGCCGCAAACCCTAAATTCTTCTCGCCGTCGCCGGTCATCTACTCCGACGAGCTCCTCCCCGTCGCCTCCTCCTCCCCGGTCGTCTCCCCCTCTCTTTCATCTCTCCGCCGCCGAGCCCTTCCCTGAACCCTAAATCCCCCGACCTCCGCCTCGTCCGAACTCCCCGCTCTGCCCTCGAACGCCGCCGTCCCCTGCCCAACTCAGCCTCGCCACCGACGACCGCCTCCCACCTTCTTCCTCCCCTTCTTCTCCGGCGTCGACGTCGTCGACCACAGCAGCCGAGCAGATCCCAGTCGAACACCTCCCCGTGTCGAGCTTCCCGGACCACCGCAGCCTCGGCGCCGCCGTCCTCCCCGGCGTACACAGAACCCTAACCGGGGACGCGGCTGGACACAGCTACCTCGGCCGGACACAGACTCGGCCGGACACAGGAACAGTAAACCCTAAAACCTAGGGTGGACACAGGACACGGTTGGACACGAAGGACTCAGTTTTTCAGACCCTCTTCAGGTATTCATAACTTTTTGCTCGTAGCTCGGAATTCAATTCCGTAAATTGTATCGCGTAGCCTGTATGACCCTCTCGGTGCCCGGACAAACCGCTCGGGACATCGCGTCCTGTGGTGATCGCACACCGCGATCCAAAAACAGGAAAACCAACGCCCTGTTTCACCCCGGAACTGAGTACGCCCCGCCAAACGGGACGACTTGGTCGCACGCGGTCTTTACCGAAACGTGCGCGACGGCGATACGGACGTGTGGGATTTCGCAGAAGTTGATTTGGATGTGCGTGCACACCGAAATCAACGCGTATCCGCCGACACCGCCCCGTATCCGTCGATTCTGGAACACGTTGTAACTTTGTGTACACACGTCGGATCGAGACGAAACTTGCGCCATCGGACTCGTAGCAATACGCTGGTCCTGTGACCCAAGTTTGGTCCGATTCTGAGAACGTTGGCAAAATCGCGTATCGTGGGCCCCACCGGCTCCACTTGACGGGCGATTTTGTGATCGGCTCATCGGAATCCAATTCTAGAAGTTCCGTTGGGATCGTATCATCGTTCCTGACTTGTAGACACTGAGTTTGACGAATTCAGAGACCTTTGACCCTGACACATTTTTCGGTGCAAAGCGGGCCCACATGTGGACCCCGTTTTGACCCGAAACTGCCGTTTCTGCCCTTGTCTCCAATTTGGACCCAAGGACAGGCGTTTTTAGCTATTTGATATTTTCTGAATCTAATGGTAATGTTTATTTCAGCAACCGGAGTAGTACCTGCAGATCACACTGAGACCAGAGCTACAGTTGGAGCCAGGACCCCAGGCAAGTGTACCTTGCCAAACTTTGCAGTATTGTTACATATTCTCTTTGATTCTTTTACATTGTTGTGCATGCTCAACCTAGGACCGTGTGACGTACTTAGCGTCCGATTATCAGTCGGGTGCCGACACTGTACGCAGTGTTGGGTACGGTCATCTAGAGATGGATATTCGTGACACTATATATTCTTGTACTTGTCTTACCAAGTACGCTTGACTCAGGACACTTGACACTATTCATGAGACAGGATTTTCCCGAGATATTCGTGGTAATTCTGTATAGGATACAGGACTTGGACATTATATTCTTAGATATAGTATGACTTGTTGCATTTAGTCTTGATCCTGCGTGTCATGGACATGAGACGTGAGATTTCATTGGGTGGGGAGAGTGTTACCATATGAAAGGCTGATTATATTATATATTGACATCTGGATGTGTCTTAGTCTCTGACACAGAGCTATGGCACCAGTTCTGGCCCTTCGAGAAAATACTGCTATGGGTTTCTCCGACATTGATCCTGTAGTAGTCTCAGCCCGAGTATGGAATAATGTTCTCATTTGCATATCACTTAGCTGGTTATTTATTCACCCTATTGTTCATTTATTGCTGCAATGCATTTATTTTGGCTTATATTTTCTGTACCTTGCTGTCCCCTGAGGACCTGGATCCGGATTATGTCCCCAGATATTGCAGACGAGATCTACCCCGAGGTTTACGGAACCGGAGCATTGGCATTAGCAGGAGCAGGTGCCTACATTGGAGCAGAACCAGGATCTGAGGACGAGATCGTACCAGAGGACTTCGCTTGAGTATTGGCTTGAGATACTCATTATTTTCAGTTTCTAGTTATTTACTTTCCAGTCTATTTCATTGATGTAGCAGACTTGTACTCGGATTGTTCTCCGAGACACTTTTATTGAGACTTGTTAGTTATTTATTTATTTCATTTCTGTCATTTGATCTGTGATTATTTGTTGTGGATGAGATTAGTATAGACTGTGACTGGTACCACTGGATCTACTTATTGTTATATCACAGCTTAAGTATGCCCTGATGGATCCATTAAATTGGGTTGTCCATCGGTGCGTACTGCTGGCCATTGCCACGCGTCCGGTCCCTCGGTATTTTGGGACTGGGGCGTGACATGGTTTTTGTGGTGGCCCATGCAGGTCAACGACTAAATTGTTCAGTTTCAACTTAGGGACCGAGCAAGCCTGCAATAAGAATAGAATAAGTTTTAGGATCTCATCCACATGCTTGAAACGTTCTTGATATCTATATTGTATTCGAATTAAATTTCTTGCATCTTGCCTTGATTCCTGTGCGCCTCTTATAGTTTATTTTGATGCAGAGTAATGGATTCAAGAGCAAACGACGAAACTCCAGCAAACACACCAATAGGTGCGGTAGCCACCTACGGAGAAGATGAAGTGGCACCATTGAGTGGAGATCCCTCTACTCACCAAGGCAGCCAAGCAGATCAGCATGCTCCTAGATTTCGGCGAGACGACATCCCACCGCCTCCGCAGTTCATTCCACCAATGCCTGTATTCCCACCAGGACAGTCTATGGACGGGCAGCAGATGTTTCAAATGATCTACGCAACGATGCAGGCCCAACAGCATATTTATCAAGAAGCTCAACGTCGTGAAGCAGATTACTTAAGGAACAGCATAGTAAATGCACTGGATCAGGCCAACCTACCAACTCGCCGACAACCGACGGGCTCTATCACCGACTTCCGCCAGCTGAAGCCCCGTACCTTCTCAGGCAAGGAGGAACCTACTGAAGTTCATGAGTGGCTTACCAACATACGACATCAACTAGAAGCAGCAGAGCTACCAAAGGAACGTTGGATAACTGCCGTCAGAATGTAATTGACGGACAATGCACATCACTGGTGGCTATCTGAGGAGACACGGCTCGGACCAGACCGAGTCACTTGGGAGGAGTTCTCCAGACTCTTCCAAGAGATGTACATTCCAGCTACCGCTCGATCAGAACTCAGAGACAAGTTCAACCGCCTTATCCAAGGCAATATGACAGTGGAAGAGTACAACGCGGAATTTATTCGTCTGAGTCGCTTCGCCCCTACCTTGATTCCGACAGAAGAAGAGAAGGCCGAGAAGTTTTTCGATGGACTAAACTTCGAGCTACAGAAACTAATTGGATCCATTGCGCCCACATCCTACTCGGACGTCCTTGCTGCAGCCCGACGCCTGGAGCGCGTCACCAGGAGAGAGACCAGTCTGAAGCGGCCTTCCACATCAGCAACAAACAGAGTACCACAAGAAGAAGCTGCAAAGAGACCTCATCTACAGCAACAGCAGAACGCATCTACACCACAAGTAATAGTCCTCTCTACTTGTCACTACTGTGGCAAAGCAGGCCATCTCGCCAGGGAATGCAGACGCAGGTTAGGACTATGCTTAGGTTGTGGATCCAGACAGCATGCAGTGAGAGACTGCCCTGAGCGTAAAGAAGGAGCACCAAGAACAAACCAACAAGCTCTACCAGCACCAGAAGGATATCAACCAAGGCCACCCTTGGCACCTCGACCAGCACCCTTCCAGCAGGCCCAGCAACAGCAGAGGGCACCCCTTCAAGGACGCGGACAAGCTTATGTGATGACTTTGGAGGATGCGCAAATTCATGGAGTAGCTAATGCGCGTAAGTTTTTATAGTTTCTGTTTCTTGTATTGTGTTAGTTTTTGCATGTTGGTTCGTGACCCTAGCCTTCACCTAGTAATTTAGAGATTGATTAATAACCTAGAATATTTTTATAATTGATAACCTAATATGTTTTAAAGGATAATCTAGTTTTTCTGAACTGTAGCCTTCTAAATCTCCTTCATACGGGAGATTGCATAACTTTTAATGCTTAGGGAAATAGTTTTTCCTTTGTATTATTCTTACACCCTCAACCTTTACTCTCCTTGATCATGATGTGCTTCGAACAATATTTGCAACCGTGTCATCTCTGTTGACCGGTTATTCTTTGATTGCGAGGACGCAATCCTCTTAAGGAGGGTAGATTGTAAGCCCCCTGATTTTTAGGAATTTTTTTAATTTGGCTTTTTCCCAATTTTCTGGAATTTTCCGGGATTTTTCTATAATTTAAACCCAGGCTTTGATAATTAAATGATTTTTAATTGTTGTTTAATAATATTAAAATATTATGGAAATAATATTTTATGGTGTAAAATGGAAAACCGGACATGTGGTAATTTTCGGTAAATTTATTGGACTCCGGAAACCCATTTAAAAGCCTTAAAACTATTAAATAAAATAAACCAAATTAATCCAGAAATAAACCGGGTTTATTTCAAATAAACCGAGAAGAACCAAACCAAACCCAAACCGAACTGACCCGAACCAAACCGAATGGTTAGCGGGTCGGGTCGGGTCGGATCCGAGTCAACCCGACCCGAAACCCGTTAAACAATCTCTGAACCCTAATTCTCCTCGGCCTCGACTCCGCGGCGGCGCATCTATAAAACGACGCCTCGACTTCTGTGCCGCCGCCGCAAACCCTAAATTCTTCTCGCCGTCGCCGGTCATCTACTCCGACGAGCTCCTCCCCGTCGCCTCCTCCTCCCCGGTCGTCTCCCCCTCTCTTTCATCTCTCCGCCGCCGAGCCCTTCCCTGAACCCTAAATCCCCCGACCTCCGCCTCGTCCGAACTCCCCGCTCTGCCCTCGAACGCCGCCGTCCCCTGCCCAACTCAGCCTCGCCACCGACGACCGCCTCCCACCTTCTTCCTCCCCTTCTTCTCCGGCGTCGACGTCGTCGACCACAGCAGCCGAGCAGATCCCAGTCGAACACCTCCCCGTGTCGAGCTTCCCGGACCACCGCAGCCTCGGCGCCGCCGTCCTCCCCGGCGTACACAGAACCCTAACCGGGGACGCGGCTGGACACAGCTACCTCGGCCGGACACAGACTCGGCCGGACACAGGAACAGTAAACCCTAAAACCTAGGGTGGACACAGGACACGGTTGGACACGAAGGACTCAGTTTTTCAGACCCTCTTCAGGTATTCATAACTTTTTGCTCGTAGCTCGAAATTCAATTCCGTAAATTGTATCGCGTAGCCTGTATGACCCTCTCGGTGTCCGGACAAACCGCTCGGGACATCGCGTCCTGTGGTGATCGCACACCGCGATCCAAAAACAGGAAAACCAACGCCCTGTTTCACCCCGGAACTGAGTACGCCCCGCCAAACGGGACGACTTGGTCGTACGCGGTCTTTACCGAAACGTGCGCGACGGCGATACGGACGTGTGGGATTTCGCAGAAGTTGATTTGGATGTGCGTGCACACCGAAATCAACGCGTATCCGCCGACACCGCCCCGTATCCGTCGATTCTGGAACACGTTGTAACTTTGTGTACACACGTCGGATCGAGACGAAACTTGCGCCATCGGACTCGTAGCAATACGCTGGTCCTGTGACCCAAGTTTGGTCCGATTCTGAGAACGTTGGCAAAATCGCGTATCGTGGGCCCCACCGGCTCCACTTGACGGGCAATTTTGTGATCGGCTCATCGGAATCCAATTCTGGAAGTTCCGTTGGGATCGTATCATCGTTCCTGACTTGTAGACACTGAGTTTGACGAATTCAGAGACCTTTGACCCTGACACATTTTTCGGTGCAAAGCGGGCCCACATGTGGACCCCGTTTTGACCCGAAACTGCCGTTTCTGCCCTTGTCTCCAATTTGGACCCAAGGACAGGCGTTTTTAGCTATTTGATATTTTCTGAATCTAATGGTAATGTTTATTTCAGCAACCGGAGTAGTACCTGCAGATCACACTGAGACCAGAGCTACAGTTGGAGCCAGGACCCCAGGCAAGTGTACCTTGCCAAACTTTGCAGTATTGTTACATATTCTCTTTGATTCTTTTACATTGTTGTGCATGCTCAACCTAGGACCGTGTGACGTACTTAGCGTCCGATTATCAGTCGGGTGCCGACACTGTACGCAGTGTTGGGTACGGTCATCTAGAGATGGATATTCGTGACACTATATATTCTTGTACTTGTCTTACCAAGTACGCTTGACTCAGGACACTTGACACTATTCATGAGACAGGATTTTCCCGAGATATTCGTGGTAATTCTGTATAGGATACAGGACTTGGACATTATATTCTTAGATATAGTATGACTTGTTGCATTTAGTCTTGATCCTGCGTGTCATGGACATGAGACGTGAGATTTCATTGGGTGGGGAGAGTGTTACCATATGAAAGGCTGATTATATTATATATTGACATCTGGATGTGTCTTAGTCTCTGACACAGAGCTATGGCACCAGTTCTGGCCCTTCGAGAAAATACTGCTATGGGTTTCTCCGACATTGATCCTGTAGTAGTCTCAGCCCGAGTATGGAATAATGTTCTCATTTGCATATCACTTAGCTGGTTATTTATTCACCCTATTGTTCATTTATTGCTGCACTGCATTTATTTTGGCTTATATTTTCTGTACCTTGCTGTCCCCTGAGGACCTGGATCCGGATTATGTCCCCAGATATTGCAGACGAGATCTACCCCGAGGTTTACGGAACCGGAGCATTGGCATTAGCAGGAGCAGGTGCCTACATTGGAGCAGAACCAGGATCTGAGGACGAGATCGTACCAGAGGACTTCGCTTGAGTATTGGCTTGAGATACTCATTATTTTCAGTTTCTAGTTATTTACTTTCCAGTCTATTTCATTGATGTAGCAGACTTGTACTCGGATTGTTCTCCGAGACACTTTTATTGAGACTTGTTAGTTATTTATTTATTTCATTTCTGTCATTTGATCTGTGATTATTTGTTGTGGATGAGATTAGTATAGACTGTGACTGGTACCACTGGATCTACTTATTGTTATATCACAGCTTAAGTATGCCCTGATGGATCCATTAAATTGGGTTGTCCATCGGTGCGTACTGCTGGCCATTGCCACGCGTCCGGTCCCTCGGTATTTTGGGACTGGGGCGTGACAGGATATCCTTTGCTTCTTGATCGAGGCAAAGCAGGTCGGGACAGCTGCACTATTGCCGATTGAGTCGGCAGTCCGCTTGAGCGGAACGGGGTGTTACAGGTAGAACCCATAGCACAAAAATTCTTGGAAGTTATGAACTCCTACCGTCCGTATGTTTGGAAAGTAGCATCATCATCCAACGTCGTCACAACATATGGATCACAGGAGGATTCTATCTTCATTGTCCCGCATACTTGCAGCAGCCAGCGTTCAATAGTCTTCGACCGCATGCACAATCAACCGGCTATCCAAAAAGATCCTTTCGATGACGATATTGGAAAAATGCAGGTTCACCGATACAACCCGTAAGCATTAAGGATCATGCAAAACATGGGCTATGACTTGGAGCGGAAGCTAGGCCTCAACTACGAAAGAGGCAGACGAACGCCGCTACACGGCGACCCCCGCTATCAGCTAACCCGTTTCGAGTTAGGGTATGCCACCTCCCTTACGACTTCTAAGTCAGACAAGGATATCTTTTCCTCCTCCCAGAACGGCTCGTCGTCCTCCGACTCACCTGATGCTCTCAAGCAAACACTATCAGTGAATATGGTAGTGGCAGATCCCTTTGAAGCAGATGAACAGGATCCTGAGCCGTTTGAGAATGACTCTTGGGCCCAACAAATGGATACGCAGTGGGAATTCAGCTTCGAGCAAAGAGAACCTCCCACCAAAGATGAAGTTATCCAGGTTGATGTTGGGGGTAAACTTTCGCCAAAGCCAATATTCATCAGTAACAATCTTTCCCCAGCTGAAAGGGAAGAAGTTATCCAGCTGATAAAAGAATATATCGACGTCTTTGCGTAGAATTATGAGGATATGCCGGGCCTTGACCCGAAGGTGGCTACTCATAAACTCAATATATTGATCGACTCGAAGCCTATGAAGCAGCACCAACGCCGGTTCCGCCCGGATATGATGGACGCCATCGAAGCTGAAGTCAAGAAATTGATAGCCTGCGGTTTCATCTGGGAAGAACAATATCTCGACTGGGTCGCCAACGTTGTCCCAATCATGAAAAAAAATAGGAAAATACGTATCTGCATCGATTACCGAGATCTGAATGCAGCCTGCCCCAAGGATGAGTTTCCTCTTTCCATCACGGACATCATGATCGACAACACCTGCGATTTTGAACGCATGTCTTTTATGGACGGATTCTCAGGATATAATCAGATTAAGATGCATCCTGAAGATGAGAAGCACACTGCCTTCCAGACCTCGTTGGGAGTATATTGCTATACGGTCATGTCCTTCGGATTGAAGAACGCCGGGGCTACATACCAACGGGCTATGAGTAGCAGATTCCATGAGCATTTACGCAAAATAGTAGAATGTTACGTGGACGACATAGCCGTCAAGAGCCGCCTCAAAAATGATCACATTCAAGACTTGAAGACGGTATTCGAGTTAATGCACCAACATCAACTCAAGATGAACCCTACGAAGTCCTTTCTGGGTGTATCTAGTGGCAAATTCCTGGGATTTGTTATTACCGCTAAAGGCATCCAAGTGGACCCTGACAAAGTCTAGGCCATCATAGAAATACGACCGCCCCGCAATCTGAGGGAACTCCGGGGATTTCAAGGCCGTCTGGCTTATATCCAGAGGTTCATATCCAATCTCTCGGGAAGATGTCAGCCCTTTTCGTATCTCATAAAGAAAGGTGTATCCTTCGTATGGGACGAAACCTGTCAGCAAGCATTCGGGGATATCAAATGCTACCTCACCAATCTGCTGGTTCTGGTGCCTTCCATCATGGGAAGACCATTCTTGCTGTATGTTCGAGCAATAGATTATTCGTTAGGAGCTCTTATCACGCAGAAGAACGATGTGGGGCATGAACAGGCTATCTACTACCTCAACAGGATGATGGTCGGAGCCGAACACCGGTACAACCCAGTGGAGAAAGAATGCTTGGCTCTGATGTTCGCTATCCAGAAGACGCGGCACTATGTCACCGGCCAGACTATCCATATCATCTCTAGGATCAACCCTCTTCGAGTACTGATGAGCAAGCCAAGTGTTCTTAATTCCCGGCTCGCAACTTGGGCGATGTTGTTAACACCATATGACATGGTATACGTCCCACAGAAGTCCATCAAAGGACAAGCGCTGGCCGACTTCCTAGCGGCTCATCCGATCCCGGAGGCCTCCAAATTATACGAAGACATTCCCGACGAAGTTGCAGAATATAATTCCGCAATGGAAAGTGACGTATGGCAACTGTTCTTCGACGGTGCCTCCAGGACTGGTCCCCAGGGAAACGTGGTTTCAGGGGTAGGAATCGTCCTGGTCACTCCTGATAAACTCGTCATCTACCGAGCATATTCTTTTAACGAACCATGTTCCAACAATGTGGCAGAATATAACGCTCTGTTAATCGGGCTCCAAGTTACTAAAGAGCTGGGGGTCGAGTCCCTGGAAGCTTTCGGTGATTCTCTGCTTATCGTCAATCAAGTCAGGGGAATATATGAAGTCCAAATTCCAGACCTCATCCCCTATCACCAAGCAACGATCGAGATAGCCATGACATTCAAAGGGTTCTTCCTAGAGCATGTACCTCGATCTCAGAATCTGGAAGCTGATGCCCTAGCCAGTCTAGCTGCGGATTTAGCCACTCCTATAAAAAGGCAGGAATCGGTAATCCTTCTTAACAGAGATTTATTCTGCATGAAGAACAACTTTCACATAGAACGCAGCTACGCTGTGAACACGGATCCCCCTAGAAGAGACTGGAGAAGTCCCTTCATGGATTTTGTTGCATACGAAATCTTGCCGGAGGACCCCAAAGAAGCAGTATCCGTCAAAAGACGATCATTACGCTTCTACTTCGACGCATCTTCACAATGCCTATATCGCCGGACCTACGATGGACTGCTATTAAGATGTCTCTCTGACGACGAAGCACAGCAGATTATCCGGGAAGCTCACGACGGCATATGCGGAGCGCATCAGCCCGGTCCTAAGTTACCGGATCGTATCAGGAGAATGGGCTATTACTGGCCCACTATGATCACAGACGCGATCAACTATGCAAGATAATACAGAGCCTGTCAGGTTCATGCAGACTTCATACATCAACCGTCTGAATATCTACATCCTACAGTTGCATCCTGGCCTTTCGAAGCATGGGGTATGGATATCATTGGTCCTATTCACCCGTCTTCTTCCAGAGGTCATCGGTTCATACTGGCCAACACAGATTACTTCTCCAAATGGGCAGAGGCGATCCCTTTTGCTAAGGTAAAGGCATCTGACATAATCAGCTTTATCAAGCATCACGTCATTTATCGCTTTAGGATTCCCCGAAGGATAATCCATGACAATGGGCCTCAATTCATCAGCCAAGCGTTTCATCGATTTTGTGATAAAAATCGAATACATAATATTGCCTCTACGGCATATTATCCAGCTGCTAATGGTTTGGCAAAAGCTTTCAACAAAACCATTATCAAACTCTTGAAGAAGTTCGTCTCTTCAAACAAAAGAGACTGGAATGAGAAGCTGGACGAATGTCTCTGGGCATACCGTACAACGGTACGGACACCGACAGGTTGTACCCCATTTTCACTGGTCTACGGGAGCGAAGCAGTTCTTCCCATTGAAATCCAGATCCTGTCGCTCAGGATAGCCGTGACTAATGAGCTGACCCAAGAAAAGAATGACCTGTTAAGGCTTCAAGAGCTAGAAGGATTAGACGAGAAACGCCTCCAAGCTCAACAGCGCATCGCGCTCTACCAAGCACGCATTTCCAGAGCTTTCAATCATAAAGTAAAGGAAAGAGTGTTCAAAGTCGGCGAGCTAGTTTTAGCCGTAAGAAGGCCGATGATTCTTACTCACAGAAGTAAAGGCAAATTCCAGCCCAAGTGGAAAGGCCCTTATGTGATCGAGACAACGTTCTCGAACTGCGCTTACAGGTTAGCCCAGCCTAATGGAGACCTGTTAATGGCTCCTATCAACGGTAAATTCCTGAAGAGGAACTATGCTTAACCTCCTCTGCTCAAGAGGAATATAGCGAGAATCTCAAAGTCTGACCAAACTACTTCCAGAACGAAACTAGTTAGGTCATATTCTATCATGTCCGAATGACCTCTGAATAGATATGTCTTGCTAAAAGTTTATCGAGAGTCTATCACGTCCATACTACCTCTGATATCACTCTCGCCCAAACCTGTCATTTATATTCCGAAATAATGGGTCCACAAAGTCAGAAAAGATTCGCTTTATTTATTCCCGAAAAGAGCAGAATTACATTGGGGAAGCAAAAAGAAGAAATGGCACATCATTGTGGGGGAGCGGTCAGATCGCGAATCAGCTTCGCCAGTACAGCCACCCTCTCGTCCCTGGAAACCAAGGCATCAGCGCGGGCCTGTTCCAGCCGTGCCTCAGGATTGTTCGTAAAGGATAGTTCGGCCCTTGCCCGAAGAGAGCCAGCTCGGGCAGCTTCTGCACGCTCCAGGTCCCGTCGTGCTGTGCTCAGTCGACTAGTCGCTACGTCTAGACCTGCCAACGACTGAGAAGCCCACTCCTCGGCCAGAGCGAGTTTCTCCTTCAACTTGCAAACCCTCGATACATTCCCTTCATGCTCGGATTGGCACTTCGTCTGAAGAGTAAGAGCCTCCTCCACGACAGCTTTTCTTTTATCCATCTCCAGCTTATGTGCTTTGATGGAGTTATCTAGGCTCTCCAGCTGTTTGGTAAGCCGCGCAGTCATGAAGTCGTATCTGGCCTGGACCTCAGCTTCAAAACTGCCCCGAGTCAGCTGCAAGTATTGGTTAATAGGTTGCTCCAACCCATTAACCATCGCCTTCAGGGCGTCAGCTACCCCAGAATTGCCAAACTCCCTGACCGCCCCAATCGAAAACTAGGAAGCCTTCTTCAGACGCTCAAAATCCAGATTCTTCGCCAACACCATGGATATCAGCATTTTCAAACTGGTGTAAAAGAGGCCGGTATACAGCTCGGTCAGCGCAACCAGATCTGGTTGAACGCCAGGAGTGGCCACGATATTGGCGAGTTCCCCTCCAGGAATGATTGCAGACGAGGTGACCACAGCCGCCGCCTCGACGGGTGGTGCGACCGAAGAAGGTGCGACAACAACGGTCGAAGTCATCGGCATACTCGCAAGAGGCGAGGTCACGATAACGGGTTCATCCTCCTCTGGAGGTAACGAAACTACTCCGGGCGAGCTGGCCCCCGAAGGTATTTCCTCCTCGGAGTCGAACGCCTCCGTATCATCGTCAGGAGCCCGAGCAGAGCCAGAAGGTGCTTCAGCGCTATACTTCCCGTGGACGCCATCCCCTGAGAAGAGGACAAGAAAGTTGATATTAATATGATAGTAATCTTTCTAAGAGGAGACACAAAGATGACCTTTACCCGTAGCCAACGGTATATATGCCGCGTCTGCAGCCAATGTAGCTATATCATGCCTTAATGATGCAATACGAACTATCATACCTGGAGAAGGAGGTGGGCTAACCGACATTGCCAGGAGCTCTACCAAGCCTTCACCAAGACGCAGTCGAGGTTCGTCAGCTGGAACCTCGCTGGTCATGCTCACGGATGCGGCAGAAGTTTCATCCGTTGCCGGTCTAGGGAAAGATTCTCCCATTTACCTCGGCCACGCAGGCGATTTCATTCCACTACCGGAGGCAGTGGCAACAACGGCAGCCTCAAGCAGGAGTTCTCCGGCACCGCCAGCCGAAACTGAGGGTCCCTCTCCGAGAGGCGGGAAACCTCCAATCAAAGAGACATCCCCAACAGGAGAGACAACAGGTTCCTCTCTAGGAGCCTCCCAGAAATCCGGAGAGGGCGATTAACCGCCTTCTTCTTCCTCTTGCGAGGGGAAGTCTGCTTCGAAGCAGGAGCCCTTCGCTTCCCAGAGACCGCCAAAGCCCCCGCAGGCGGAGGCACTTCACACCTCGGCACCGACACCAGAGGCTCATCCGGAGTGACGGACTCCTCACCCTCGTCAGATGAAACCGAGGGGACTTCGATTCTTCCTCCAGGCTTGGGAGGAGGCACCATAAAGCTTCCATGTATGTCAAAATCGCGATGGCAGGTGTTGATCGCCACGTAAAACTGAGCGTACGAATGGAGGATCCGCAGCTCCATGGAGAGGGTGATGACCGGCACGGTAAAGATTGCTCCCGTGCAACCCATGATAAAATACCGCCATCCTCTGGCTCCATCAATGAGTCCACCCCTGGACCTGAAGCTGGTGACGGCATTGCCCACGTGCAGCTGATCGTACCCAAACTGCCTGGCGAACCGACTGGGCAAGTAAGGCTCGAAGAAGCAATGATCTTCGCTTCTGTACAGCAAATGAGAGGGTCTGATGCAGACCAACCAATTAAAAGCTTCCAGAGAAAGATTGGTCTTCTCTCCACCTAAATCCTCAAGCCTAATCCCCGACTGATTGCGATGCACAGAGGGGACAGTGCAGAGGAGCTTCCAGCAATGACCGAGGCTTAGCACCCGCCGGCAGTCTAAGACTGTGTTCACATTCCAGAGGGAGTCCTTGTAGTTCAGCAAGAAACTACCCCCCGCGCTACTACCAGGGCCGGGAGACATCACCCGGGGGTTGTAGAGAATTAACCATCCCATCAAGTACAGGTATGGTAACTCTACCTGGGGAAAGCTATCACGTCGAGCTTCATCGATGAGCAGCCCGTCAGTCATGGCTCTCAGGCCAGTCTGTATACGACATACCATGGCAGGGAGCAAGCCCAGTCTTGCCTCGAATACTAGATACACGGCAGGCCACAGGATGTTCCGGTGGATGCGGTCCGCGGACGCGATGCCGGGCACCACTACTTGACGCAGCCATAGGGAGAGAAAGCCAGCCAGCCTGGCTTCCTCATACAAAGGCATGCGACAGCGCCTCAAGTAACTATAGGCCTTAGTGCCTTCAGGGTACTTTCCTACCCCGTCATTGAGAAACTGATCTAGAGCTTTAGCCTCCTCCATAAGATCCTCGACGACCTGGACACTGAGCACGCCCAAACAGTTCACGAGCTCATTCTTGCCCCCCGAAACTTTCTCCGACTTGACGGCCCTGGCCCGGTGGAAGAAGAGGTAGGACATCCACTTAGTGGTGTGAGCCAAATCAGAAGGCTCATTATAAAAAGTAGTGCACGCGAAATAGTGGCACATCAGCTCCTGATACACCTCCACAACCCGAGGGTCCGAGTCCTCCAACTCCCGGTTGGTGGGAACATACTCTTCATACGGGGTATCCCCCATCGACAGTCTCGAGATCACTGCCATTTCGTGGAGGGCCAACCCCAACTTCCCCAGTGGGGTGGCGAAGGTCCCGGTGAGCGAAATGTATCGCTCCATCAGTGCCAGAAACAGGTTAGGGTTGGGAGGCAACCCAACACTCGTCGCGCTCACGGCAGCATACAGTCCTATGACCTCCAGCTCTCTCCGAAAATGCTTCAAAGCCCAGTCAACTAGGCAAGTCCATCGGAGGTTTGCTGGGGTGATCCACCCGTTGCACCGAGGATTCTCCTTGGGGTATACCCCCCCTCGCACCATAAAGTCGTTGCAGAAAGTCGACAATTGGACTGGCTGGATCACTGAACTGTCTTTACTCGGGATGCTGCTCGGGCATAGTCCCCTGAACAACGTCACGACGCCAGAAGGACGGCTAACAAACGACCCCTGGTCAGCTCCTTTCAGATGAAAGATCTTCCCCGGCTTGCCGTGAAGATCGGGAGTCAGCGTCCACGACATCCTCCTGGGATGTGTGGCATAGAAAAAAGTCGAGATGGGATAATCTCTCGGCATTGTGGGCAGATACAAGACCACACTCTCGACGGGAAAAACCCAGGGTTCTCTCTTGGGCTTCGTCTGGGACTGTTTGTCTATCATGTCCCCAAAGAGAAAGGCCGACTTGATGTACTGGTCCCCGTCTATGTACGTCAGGGGCTCTTCGTTAATCATGTTCAGCAATGTCCGCTTGCCCTAAGCCGATATCAAGATCCCCCTCCCTTCAGGATACTGGGGTCCGGAGATAGGAAATATCACATGCGACAGATCCTCCAGGTAGTTCGAGTGCAGCATCTCGGCAGCGGAACCCATCACCTCGGCCAGTGGAGACTCATGCAAGTTAACTGCGAAAGTGCAAGGAAAATACGTTATTACAAATCTTGCAACACAAAGACCAAGAAATGACAGTCTGTGCTTTACGCCAATACTGTACAAAATTTGGTCATTTTATGTCGAAAGTCACATCCTGAAGCGTAATTGGCGGTATACAGTCTGTGCTTTACGCCAGACTGCCAAAATTCTAGTTATTACACCGGAGGTCTCATCCAAAGCATAAAACTAAAATTTTATAGTATACACCAAGTTTTCGGCAGTCAGAGCTTTTACGCTCAAAAACTGCAAAAATATGGAGTTTTTACGCTGGCACATTAGAAATGTGGCCATAAAAGATAAAAATATCTCTGTGCGTCATCTTCCTCAAAGAGGCTATCAGCACAGGAGACGACCTAGCGCGGTCACGTTCAACGTGTGCGAAGGATTTTTCGTCGTTCTTTATCATCCCAAAGGCTATACCTCTAAGGCCGGGTGCGCTACTCCTCGGCAGGATGCTTCGCTCAGAAGGAAGTTCACCTTGCCCGACCGAAGACTCTCTAGCTGGGGCAGAAGAACGAGAAGAAGAGCCTATACTCTTTCCCTTGGTGGAGGGGGTTTGTTTCGGCGCTATTTCTGAAAACTCGGAGTGCTCGGAGAAAGAACGAGGGGAAAAACTCAAACAATCAAAGGCTCTCTTTAGCAGAAGACGGATAAAAAGTTTTTCTCTCAAAAGCTTGGGATATATATAGAGTTCGGGTCGACTCCTCGAATCCTCAGACGGGCTTCTCGAAACCCCAACCAAATCTCACAAATTAAATATTTGGTTATGATTGGGTACTACGTCAGCCCACTACTCTCGAAAGACGGACAGTCAGCAAATCCGAAGAGTTTTTCGTGCAAAAGCAGGTCAGCGGTTCCTATGCTAAAAGAGCTTTCTACGCTCGACAGCAACAGATCTACGGTTTTACGCTCGCAAGCTACAAGTCTATGATTTTATGCCTGGATGCCTTTGTGCTCGGTGGCTTTTATGCTCGAGAGGCTACAAACCTACGACTTTACGCTCAGCAGATACCAAATCGATGATCTCACGCTCGATGGCGTTTAGTTTACGCTCGGAGGCAACAGATCCGCAACCTTACACTCGAAAGATTTTTTTTTTCACAGGCTACAAATCTACAGTTCTACGCTAAGGAGCTTTCTACGCTCGACAGCAACAGATCTATGGTTTTACGCTCGCAAGCTATCAGTCTATAGTTTTATGCCCGGATGCCTTTGTGCTCGGTAGCTTTTACGCTCGAGAGGCTACAAACCTACGACTTCACGCTCAGCAACTCCGAATCTACGATCTCACGCTCGGTGGCTTTCTACGCTCAATAGACTACGAACTCAGGATTCTCAGCTCATCTACACTACGGATCTCTGACTTTCCGCATATCCGAACAGCAAGGCGGTCGATTACAGGAGTTCACACAGAAGATACTCCTTCTTGACCTCAACATATCCCGAGTACCCGAAGCATACAGAGTTCAAGCATTGAGAAATAACTCTTCACGGGTCGAATTGGAGGATCATCCAGACTCCAGTCTGAATATCTCGTCTATCAAGATGGCAACTCAGTTTGACAGCCATTCCTCGACCCTGTTCCAAGGGATTTTTGAGAAATCATTCTTGAAGACGAAGTCTGAACAAAAATTCTGTTCATCAGAAGTGAAAACAACAGTTCAGAGCTCTACGCGGTTCCTCAGTCCTAGCAACAGGATAGTTCTAAATGTTCAAAATGCTCAACAGCGTTCTATGGACTATTTGCTATGCATAAAGGACAGGACCTAGCACTCTTTCTATACAAAGTCGGCGTAGAGAATCAGACGTGTCGAAGTTACACATATTCAGACTTTACAGCAACGTATGGCAAAACGATCATATACGGAAGCAAGACGATTTTATTAAAGATTAAAGTCATGATTACATATGAGGGAAATCCAATCTACAAGGGTTTTTCTTCATTTTCATGATTACAACTGAGGGAAACTCTATCGACAGGAGGGCTTCCTCATCATCGTCTGAAGATCGCACCAAGAAGCTGTTTTGACAGGTTCTCGCATTGGTGACGGTCTTCCTCTTCTTCGAAGAAGATGATCAGTGGCAGGAGGATACAAAACTGGGCATATGACCCATCCTCCAACAGAAGGAAAGTAGGGTAATTCTGCTTTCCTACAGACCACCGCCACTCTAGCCGGTCTGTCTGCCTCTCGTCACAAGAGGTAAATGGAGAAGGCGCCACTTGCAAGCAGCGTGGTGAAATACGATTCTTCGTCTCTCCTGGAAAAATAGCCATATAAAGTTGCTGATTATCCCGAGCAAGGGAGGCTAAGATATCCTTCCATGATCCATCGTTGCAGTGGACACTTGCTCGAAGATGCCATCTTTTTCGGCTCCTTACACGCTGGAAGAATATGATCTCCTTCTTCCTCAGTTCGACCCGATGAACTCCGGCGATCTTCTCTGCGTGGTAATGGAAATGTGGGGAGAACAGGTTAACTCCCCCAGCCTTTTTATAGGCGAAAGAGGTCACACCGGTCCCCAATAAATCCGCCATAAAGTCAGCATCGACCGTTTCAACGCTCCATTCAGAAACGTTTCGAGTCACGAGGAGCGGTTCATGCTTCATTCAAAGCGTTCCAAATTTCAAGAAATTTGAAAGCTTTGAAGGGGGTCTTGTAGAAGCATGAAAAATATGCCGGATGACTATACGCGGCATATTGGTGCAGAGCAGCGTAAGCAGAGGCCTTCAAAGCCATCAAGCGTTCAACATAGCTCTTTTTGCTAAAACACAGCATAAAA
Source organism: Iris macrosiphon (assembly GCA_036927795.1). NCBI lineage: Eukaryota > Viridiplantae > Streptophyta > Magnoliopsida > Asparagales > Iridaceae > Iris > Iris macrosiphon. The sequence continues at coordinate 142,585,958 of JAYESA010000013.1, read as the reverse complement.
TATGAAAGCTCAAAGGACCATCCGCGTAAGGCAGTAAGTCCAAGCCGCTTCAGCGTAAACAGGGTGCGCCATCGCCTCCAGGGCGTAAAACTCATCATCTTTCAGACGCAATATTGAGGTGTACAAGAGACGCTTCGTACTATTCGAAGTAAACCTGTCATACCCTGCAATGAAGATCCTACAATGAACCTGACATCTGGACTTCTGACAAAGGGATATGGCTCGACTACCCAAACGACGGATATTATGATGGCACAGCACTGCGACCCAGGCTGTCAAATACCGCCATCCCCTTTGTATAAACTGCTTTTACAAGCACAAAGGGATACGCTACCGTATTTTACACAGGCAGATATGAGCTGTTTACGTTCTGCAGTAGACAAACCGCCTGCCACATCAAAAGCTGCACTCCGTACGGGGTCGAGGCATGTCTCTACGTCTAATGCACAGAGCGGTGACAGTTTCTCAAGGCACGTCTCTGCGACTGATGCGCAGAAGGGGTTGCAGACCTTCAAAGACACGCCTCCACATTTAATGCACAGGATGGTGGCAAATTTTGGCATTTAATGCAAGAGATTTGATTATATCTTCAAAAGCCGTAATTCCGGCTAAGACGTCCCCATCAGCACTCTGGCACGGTATGCAACGGCTTCTACGCCCATCCAGCTCCTACGCCTGCTCGGCCTCTATGACCACTCGGCTTTTACGCCTGCTCGGCCTCTATGACCACTCGGCTTCTATGCCTGCTCGGCTTCAACGCCCACTCGGCTTCTGCGCCTGCTCGACCTCTATGACCACTCGGTTTCTACGCCTGCTCGGCTTCAACGCCCATTCGGCTCCTACGCCTGCTCGGCCTCTATGACCACTCGGCTTCTACGCCTATTCGGCTTCTATACCGGTTTGATAACTATTTGGCTTCTATGCCATGGTGACAAATATTTGGCTTCTATGCCAACCTCTTCTACACAATAGATACCTACCTACGTGGCTTCTACGCCATGATCTTCGTAGAGATTATACGCATTTTATTCCTTAGTTGGACCCGCGTCACACGCTCATTCAAAGGATCATCTATACGCAGGCATTGGTTACTTTAACCGTTGTGTAAAAGGGTGTTGTACTTTCCACTCCTCGGTTTCTACACCGACGGAGTGGTCACTGTCACTAAAACTCTATAAATAGAGACCTCTATCGATGAGGAAAAAGGTCAAAAAATTGGTCAAGAAACCAATATCAGATCCAAGGTCGAACTTCCAAGAAAGATCGAACCAGAGGTCAAGAGAGAGAGAGAGAGAGAGAGAGAGAATCTGGAGCTCAGGCAGAGAGTAGGGGTCGACGACTTTGGCATCGTGTATCCACCCTCTTTTGTAACCCTCGAAGCTGCTTCCTGTCTTCTACGGCACTTCTTTAATATCGTGTGGTCCAAGGGCTAAAGTGATCGATTGTAGATCAGACACCTATAGCAATATTTACCCAGATTAAATAAATTGTACTCCCATATCCTCGTATAGGATCAAATTGTACAAGTTTGTTTGTAAACCAAAGAAGGCGGGTTTCGTATAAACCCCATCCTGAATATATTTTTCATTCTTTCGTTTAATACTACAAACATTCGTATCATCGTTCTAGAATTTTAGACACTAAGTTTGACGAATTTGGAGAACATTGTCTCTGACACATTTTTCGGTGCAAAGCGGGCCACATGTGGACCCCACTTTGACCAGAAATTGTCACTTTTTGCCCCTGTGTCCAAATTGGACTTATGGACAGGCAATTCTAGCTATTTGATATTTTTGAACCTGATGGTAACATTTATTTCAGCAACCGGAGGAGTACCTGCAAATCCTGCTTATACCAGAGCAACAGTTGGAGCCAGAACCCCAGACAAGTGTACCTTGCCATACTTGAAGTATTTGTTTATACTATTCTCTTGATTTATTACTGTAATATCTCTGTTCAACCTAGGACCGTGTGACATTACTTAGCATCCAAATAATATTCGGATGTCAACACCGTGTACGACATTGTGTAACGTCACCTAGACATGGATATCGAGACCTTATACATTCTCGTGCTTGCCTTATCAAGTACGTCATACCTCAGGACACCTGACACTATTCATGAGACATAATCTTCCTAAGATATTCATGGTGATTCTGTATAGGCTATATAATTCGTGACATATACTTTATTCATATGCTTAGCTATCATTATGACTCACTGCATCAGTTAGAGGTCATGATCTTGCGTGTCATGGACATGAGACGTATGATTACATTGGGTGGGGAGAGATACACAAGCTACAGGTTGATTATATTATGACGGTATTGTAGCCTCTCTTCGAGCTAGACTCCTACATGATATCACTGCTACAGGCTCCCCGACACCGAGCTTGTAGTGGTCTCAGCCTAAGTTCTAGTGATGCTCTTATTTTGCATATCACTTAGCTGGTTATATAGTTTACCCTATTGATTCATTTATTATTGTACTGCATTTATTATTGCTTGAGTTATTCTTGTACCTTGCTATGTTCCTTGAGGACCTGGATCCAGATTATGTCCCCAGGTTTAGCCAAAGAGATCTACCCTGAGGTGTACGGAACAGGAGCAGGCACTGGAGCAGTACCAGAACCAGAAGACGAGTGATCGCCGAGGATTTCTTCTGAGCATATGCTTTATCCATACTCAGTATTTGCTGTTGTTATACTCTTTATTTCTTGTCTATTGAACCATTATATCAAACTCATTATTGGGTTGTTCCCCGATATATATTTTATTGAGACTTGATATTTCTTTATATTCTGATATTGTGTATTTATTTCTATGGATAAAATTAGTACCATTGCCCATATTATTGTTTTACAGCTTAAGTACACCCTGATGGGTCTATTAAATTGGGTTTGCCCATCGGTGTGTGCTGCTGGCCATTGCCACGTGTCTAGTCGCTCGATATTTTGGGACTGGGGCGTGACATCATGCCAATCCCATTTTAGCCAGATAGCCCACGTGTTGGGAATGTTTTCTTAAAGTGCATTCACATAGACGGTTAGGCGACCCATTGGATGTTTATTTTTAGTACTTTATTGGCATGCTTCTATGTATCTTGTTATGTTCCTCTGAGGATCTGGTCCCTTTCTAGGTGTAGACGATCATGATTATTCGTAGGAGCACGGATCAGGACTTGCTACTTCGTTATCTTTCGAGGAGATCTTTCCTTCGAGCCTCATTGATCAGTAGATGTACTTATTTTGTTTCTTTTATATTCTAGTTGGTAGTAGATTTATCTCCATCCAACTATTAGTTCTTCTCGACTAGTTCATATTGGATTATTTATTTCTATTTGATTCTGTTGATGAGATTTAGTTATGCTCTGTGACTTGTGATAATTATATACTTGTGAATTATTGTTCATAATACAGCGTACGTATGTGTTGTGGTTTCTATATATTGGAGGCTCCATAAATATACGACTGGCATGCTTACGTATTCCTAGTCCTACATTTTTTTGGTACTGAGGCGTGACAATGATAAGAGATCATGATTGAGGCCCACAATTCCCAGTATTCTATCCATCCTGGCGGTACAAAGATGTATCAAGATGTTAAGCGATACTTATGGTGGAACAAGATTAAGCGAGAGATACCACGTTTTGTATCCCGATCCCTGACATGTCAACAAGTGAAGGCATACCAGCATAGGCCGGTAGGATTGTTATACCCTCTCCTTATTCTGGAGTAGAAATGAGATATTATTATTATGATCTTTGTGATCGATTTACCTAGATCCCCGATTGGATGATACGCAGTTTAGGTGATAGTAAATCGTCTTACTAAAGTGGCACATTTTCTTCCTTTCATAGTTGGACAATCTATAAAACAATTGGCAGATATGTATATGTGGGAGATTGTGAGACAACATAGTGTACCAATAAGCATAGTGTTAGATCAAGATTCGAGGTTCATTTCTCATTTTTGGAGGAACTTGTATAAGAGATTATGTACTAAGTTAAAATTTAGTACGGCGTTCCACCCTCAGACAGATCGACAGTCCGAGAGAACTATCCAGACCCTAGAAGACATGTTAAGAACCTATACCTTAGAATTTGGTAGATCATGGGAGAAACACTTGCACTTGATAGAATTTTCATATAATAACAATTATCAGGCTAGCATCTAGATGGCACAATTTGAGGCATTATATGGAAGGATGAGCAGGTCACCGTTAGCTTGGGATGGCATTGGTGAGAGAAGTATATTGGGCCTAGAATTGATTACTCAGACTATAAAAGTTGTTAAACAGATCAGAGAGCGGCTGCGAGTTGCGTAATCGACATCGCCATTGGGCATATCAAAATCGTAGGCCTCTAGAGTTTTGTTTCGATGACCACGTATTTTTGCGGATTTTGCCCACCCGTGGAGTCATTAGATTTGGATTTCACGGGAAGATTAGTCCATGATACGTTGGGCCGTTTGACATTCTCGAGTGGGTAGGGGATATTGCTTATTGCCTTGCGCTTTCGTCTTTGCTTCATGAGGTGCATGACGTATTTCATGTGTCTTAGTTGTATAGGTATGTCCCAGACCCAAGCCATATTCTTGACCATTCTGAGCTAGTCGTGGGTACCGACTTGTCTTACAAGGAATATCCCATGTCTATTTTAAACCGAAGAGAGAAGGCACTCAAGAACCGGTCTATCTGCCTTGTCCGTATCGCTTGGGGGCACTACTCTTTAGGAGAGTCAACGTAAAAACACGATGATGATATTCGGTCTCGGTATCCGTACTTATTTGACTCGTAAGGTATATTTTTTTATATGTCTTTTTTTAATTCTGTGATCATTGATCACCTTACTAGAGTGCTATTAATATTGCTATGTGAAAATTATTTGGCTTGCTTGTATATTGTTTGTGATTGTTTGTAGCTAGATGTGTTTGTCCTGATGTCTCTAGTTGCTTTAGTCCTGAAATTTTGAGGACAAATTTTTTCTAAGATGAGTACAGATATCACTCCCCTATTCCGTATACTCGGAATATACTCAAGTTGTCACACTTTTGGTGTATTTTTATTTTTGGCGCACTTTGAGTATACTTCAAGCGCACGGATGAATGGAACTTGGAGCACATTGGCTAAGTATCGAGTGTGTGGTTGTGGTAGGTAGGGCGTATGGCTTAGATTTGTTAGATAGATCTGATGGTTCACCATTAATCCCTTGCCTATATATATCTTTGTTCTCATTCTCTCTTATCATTTGTTTATTTTTCTTGTTTTGCTCCTGGTTTTCTTTATAGGCAAGTACACCTTGCAAATATGAAGAAACACTATCGGCTATAGTTTTATTCTTAGTATTGTTTGCTGTAATTAGTTTCTAGTAGTGTTTTAATTATAGTTAGTTCTTGGAGTTTTTAGATTTGAGGTGGTTAATAGTTTATATCTTGATTTTATTATGAGGATTTTCATTAGTGTATTTTCCTAGGGAATGACCCCCCCCCCCCAAAAAAAATGAGATATTTTCAAAAGATGTTATTTTTCTTATTTCTAGCTTGGGATTTTTCTTGATTTTTGGTTCTTTTTGCTTGAGGAATGGAGCACTGTCATAGTCTCGAGCTTGAGCTCTGAGTGCATCAATAGTGGGTTGGTTGGAGAAGAAGAACAATGACCAGAAGTAAACATGAGAATTTTCATCATGGGCGCATGTTGAGTATGACTCGCAGTCCATGGGCGAATGTTGAGTCTGACCCGCAGTCCATAATCGTGCGTACTTTAAGAGTACTGACAATTCTGTGCAAAAGTATGTCAAGGGTATGAATTCTTGGAAAAATACTTCTTGGCATACTTTTGGAAGACTTTAACCTGTAAACACCCTGATTTTTCAGAATATTTTTAATACATTTTTCCCAATTTTTCTGTAATTTTCAGGAATTAAAACTAAGATATTTTATGATTAAAAGATTTTTAAATAATGTTAATTAATATTAAAATATTATAGAAATAATATTTTATGGTGTAAAATGGAAAACCGGACATAGGGTAATTTTCTGTGAATTTATTGGACTCCGAAAGCATTTTTAAAGCCCTAAAAACCGATGTAGAATTAAACCTAAATAAACCCTGACTGAACCCGGTTTAATTTAAATTAAACCAAACCAAACCAATTCAAACCGAACCAGACCAACCCAGCCTTAACGGGTCGGGTCGGGTCGGATCCGAATCAAACCCGACCCAAACCCGAAACCCTAATCGAACCCTAATCCCCACCGGATTCACTGTTCATCCCTATAAATCCTCGACATCCGTGCCCGCCGCCGCCGCAAACCCACAGACTTCTCTCCGCCGCAGCCGACGATTCCCTCGCCTGAACCCTAGGCAGCCGCAGCCTTCTCCTCCTTCTTCCACCCGTTCCCCCAATCGTCGACCACCCTTCGACTCCGTCATCCTCTCCTCCGCTTAGCCGACCAGAACACCCCTCTCCTCCGCCCTAGCTGTAACCCCCTGATTTTTCAAAAAAGTTTCACAATTTTCTGTAATTTTTTGGGATTTTTTTGAAATTAAAACTAAAGAATTTTGTGATTAAAAGATTTTTTAATGATGTTAACTAATATTAAAATATTATGGAAATAATATTTTATGGTGTAGAATGGAAAACCGGACATAGGATAATTTTCTGTGAATTTATTGGACTTCGGAAGCATTTTTAAAGCCCTATAAACTAATTAATATTTAAACCAAAATTAAACCCTAAAATAAACCAGGTTTATTTCCAAAATAAACCAAACCAACCCAGACCCGGTTCAACAGAACCGAACCCAGCCTTATCGGGTCGGGTCGGATCTAAACCCGACAACCCGTACCCGCACCTAAGTTAGGTGGATCGGATCGGATCCGCCGCCCGACCCGCTGACCCGACCCGGACCCGTTACCCAAATCCTAATCTGAACCCTATTCCGACCGGCGGCGACGCCTACTTAATCCCCCCCGACGCCGGTCGAAACCCTAGCTCCGCCTTCCCTCTCTCCCCGTCGTGCCCGAGCGCCACTCTCCCCTCGGCCGCCCGGACTCGCCCCACCACCGCAGTTCCCTCCTCCTTTCTCCTCCCCGCATCGCCCCCGCTCCTGTCTTCCCCGACGACCCTCTCGCCTTCGCTCCGACCACCGCCTGTCACTCTCCACCTTCTCCGCCACCGCTCAGCACACCCCGACGAACTCCACCATCAACCTTCTCCCTCCTCCCCGAGCCACGACGATCCCTCAACCCACACGACTCCGCCTCGCCAATCCCTCCGGCAGCCCGCCTCCACCGCGCAGCCCGCTGCCAGAACCGCTCCGCTCCGCCTTCAAACCTCCCGAGCCCCTCGTCGTCTCCTCCATCCGGACACCCCCGCAGCCTACTCTCCTTCCTCCCTACGGCCAGCCGACCGTAGACCCTAACGCCTGAACCCTAACTCCCCCGATGAGTCCCGACTTCCTCCTCCACCTCGTTGTCCTCCTCCGGCGTTGCCCTGAGCCGCCTTCGCCGTGTCTGCCAATAGCAGCCTCTGACCTGGACACAGAGCCCCTAAACCCTAAACCTAGCCAGGACACGGCCCGGACACGACTCAGCTCGTGTCGAGGAGACACACGAAAACGGGAAATTAGTCTTCACGGAGCCCTGTTCAGGTAGCGTTTCCTCTCTACTCGTTGCCCCATTTTCTGTTCCGTCAGTTGTGACGTGTAGACTGTGTGACCCCCTCGATGTTCGTGCAACTCGCTCGGTGCATCGCGTCCTGTGGCGATCGCGAACCGCGATAAAAAAACAGGAAAAATAATGCCCTAATTTACCCCGGAACTGAGTGCGCCCCGCCAAACGGGACGACTTGGTCGTGCGCGGTCTTCACTGAAATGTGCGCTCCGTTGATACGGGCGTGCGGGATTTTACAGAAGTTGATTTGGATGTGCGTGCACACCGAATTCAACACGTATCCGCCGACAACGCCCCGTATCTACCTATTTTGGAATGCATCGTAACTTTGTGTACACATGTCGGATCGAGACGAAACTTATGCCATCGGACTCGTAGCAATACGCTGGTCCTGTGACCCAAGTTTGGTTCGATTCTGAGAACGTTGACAAAATCGCGTATCGTGGGCCCCATGGCTCCACTTGACGGGCGATTTTGTGATCGGCTAATCGGAATCCAATTTTGGAAGTTCCGTTGGGTTCGTATTATCGTTCCTGACTTGTTGACACTAAGTTTGACGAATTTGGAGACCTTTGACCCTGACACATATTTCGGTGCGAAGCAGCCCACATGTAGACCCCGCTTTGACCAGAAACTGTGATTTTTGCCCCTGTGTCCAAATTGGACTCAAGGACAGGCATTTTTAGCTATTTGATATTTTCTGAATCTAATGGTGATGTTTATTTCAGCAACCGGAGTAGTACCTGCAAATTACACTGAGATCAGAGCTACAGTTGGAGCCAGAACCCTAGGCAAGTGTACCTTGCCAAACTTGCAGTTCTTGTTATTTATTCCTTTGACTATATATATATTTGTGCATGCTTGACCTAGGACCGTGTGACTTACTTAGCGACCGATTAATAGTAGGGTGCCAACCCTGTACGCGGAGTTGTGTAACGTCATCTAGACATGGATATCGTGACCCTTTACATTCTCGTACTTGTCTTATCAAGTACAACATAACTCAGGACACTTGACACTATTCATGAGACAGAATCTTCCTGAGATATTCATGGTGATTCTACATAGGATACATGGTACATGACTTAGACATTATATTCTTAGATCTCATTATGACTTACTGCATTAGTTATGATCCTGTGTGGCATGGACATGAGACGTTGTGTACATGAGACGCATGATTACATTGGTAGAAAGAGTCACACAGGCTACAGGTTGACTATATTATGCCGGAGTCTCAGTCTCTCTCTGAGCTAGACAACCACATGATATCACTACTACCGGGTCCCTGACACAGAGCTTGTAGTAGTCTCAGCCTGAGTTCTAGTGCTGCTCTTATCTTGTATTCACTTAGCTGGTTATATAGTTTACACTATTGAGACACACAGGCTACAGGTTGATTATATTATGCCGGCGTCTCAGTCTCTCGCTGAGCTAGACAGCCACATGATATCACTGCTACCGGCTCCCCGACACAGAGCTTGTAGTGGTTTTAGCCTGAGTTTTAGTGATGCTCTCAGGTTGTATTTCACATAGATGGTTATATAGTTTACCCTAATTATTTCATTTACTATTACACTGCATTTTGGCTTATATTATCTGTACCTTATTATGTCCCCTAAGGACCTGGATCCGGACTATGTCCCCAGGACTAGCAGACGAGATCGACCCCGAGTTACACGGGACAGGAGCATTAGCAGGAGCAGAAGCCGGAGCAGGCACTGGAGCAGTACCAGATCCAGTAGACGAGTGATCACCGAGGGTATCTTCTGGGTATAGGCTTTACCCATACTTAGTATTTGCTGTGGTTATCTTTATTCTTGTATCTTGACAGATGTATCAGACTCACTATCGGGTTATTTCCCCGAGTTTATATTATATTGAGATTGATCTTGCTTTATGATTCTGATATTGTTGTATTCATTTCTGTGGATGAGATTAGTATATCTAGACCCTTATTATTGTATTACAACTTAAGTACGCCCCGATGGATCCATTAAATTAGGTTTGTCTATCGGTGTGTGCTGCTGGCCGTTGCCACGTGTCTAGTCCCTTGATATTTTAGGACTGGAGCGTGACATGGTTTTTGTGGTGGCCCATGCAGGTCAACGACTAAATTGTTCAGTTTCAACTTAGGGACCGAGCAAGCCTGTAATAAGAATAGGATAAGTGTTTTGATCTCATCCACTTGCTTAAAACGTTCTTGACATCTATATCGGATTCAAATTAATTCCTTAACTTGCATCATGCCTTGATTCCTGTGCACCTCTTATTGTTTGTTTTGGTTGTTACTCTAAAGTTTTTAAAAGTGATTAGTAATTAGAACTTGACAGTTTGAGTTAATCTAGTAGATTATGACCTAATGATTACCCCTTAGCTTTAGGTCGCGAAATTAGTATCCCCACCTCGATACAAGTTAGATCCCTTACCCTTGACGGCCAGTGACTCTTCTATCCTCACTATCGACACTTGTTCTATAAGCACTAAGACTAAGGCTTAAGACGACCATGACCTATGTAATATAGGAGGATACCCTAATAGGTACCAAGACCCCTTCTCGTAGACCTTAACAAGAGTTTTTACGGTACCCTTAAGACGATTTCAGTATTAGTTTATTATTTTAAGTTGAGTAGTATGCCTCACAACATAGTACCACCTAGCCCTATTGACCCATTGATGAAGTGAACTAGGATGACACAACTTTAGACTTGCATAAGAAGATAGTGTTTATTCAGACTATAGAATTTAGAGGTCATTGCCCCTATTTGGTTGACTAGTGACTTAGACAAGGAGGTTGTATGATGACTGTAGAGATTGTAGAGTCTTTATTATTATTGCTTACTTTGTTTTGTTTTATGAATTTGAATTAATTTGTACCTCCTTTCATCATCATCTAGCGTACTTATATTTGTTGTACTACCTTGACTTATGCTGCTAATATAGCCTAGTTTTGCAAGCTTACTCTTCTATCGAGCTTGATCATGATATATATAAGTGGATTAACACACTGATACATTTCAGAATCAGTGTACTACGGTCTGATCAACCATGGTGCATTTTGGTTCGCCCTTCGCATAACTATCGTACGTGGATTGAGATATATATTGATTAGTAGACGAATATACTTGCCCTGGACATGTCTGACATATCGTATCGGTTACATAACTGTACTAATACGAGCATGCGAACGAAGATTTACCAGAATAGGATTCCAATCCACAACTGCTTGACAATTCCCATTTGAATTCTTTAAACGCCTTAATCTCGATACTTCTATTCTATTACCTCACCCTTGAACTCTTTATTATTGATCTCCGTCTTCCCTTATTTCGGAAAGACAAAACCTCGTGCTTGGTATAAGTTTGATATATAGACAGTACTAGATATACCCCACAGGCCGGTCGCATTGTTGATGACCCTTTTATAAATAATTAAGGAAATATCATAGGTGATATGTTTGGTGTTAAAGACTTGAGGATTCAATATCATGATTAAATAATTTGGGGCATAGCTTTCTTAGATGTATAGCCGTAGATGATAGATGGGTAAATTCTAAGTTGGGTAGAGACCGCAATGTTCACTTGAGAAAAAAAATTTAGACCCACCCTAGTTTAATTTCATGGACAAAATTTTTATAAGTTGGGTAGATTGTAACCCCCTGATTTTTCAGAAATTTTTCACAATTTTCTGTAATTTTCTGGGATTTTTCTGAAATTAAAACTAAAGAATTTTATGATTAAAAGATTTTTTAATGATGTTAATTAATATTAAAATATTATAGAAATAATATTTTATGGTGTAAAATGGAAAACTTGACATAGGATAATTTTCTGTAAATTTATTGGACTCCGGAAGTATTTTTAAAGCCCTAGAAACTAATTAATATTTAAACCAAAATTAAACCCTAAAATAAACCGGGTTTATTTCCAAAATAAACCAAACCAACCCAGACCCGGTTCAACAGAACCGAACCCAGCCTTATCGGGTCGGGTCGGATCTAAACCCGACCCGAAACCCGATAATCCGTACCCGCACTTAAGTTAGGTGGATCGGGTCGGATCCGCCGCCCGACCCGCTGACCCGACCCAGACCCGTTACCCAAATCCTAATCTGAACCCTATTCCGACCGGCGGCGACACCTACTTAATCCCCCCCGACGCCGGCCGAAACCCTAGCTCCGCCTTCCCTCTCTCCCCGCCGTGCCTGAGCGCCACTCTCCCCTCGGCCGCCCGGACTCGCCCCACCACCGCAGTTCCCTCCTCCTTTCTCCTCCCTGCAGCGCCCCCGCTCCTGTCTTCCCCGACGACCCTCTCGCCTTCGCTCCGACCACCGCCTGTCACTCTCCACCTTCTCCGTCATCGCTCAGCACACCCCGACGAACTCCACCGTCAACCTTCTCCCTCCTCCCCGAGCCACGACGAACCCTCCACCCACACGACTCCGCCTCGCCAACCCCTCCGGCAGCCCGCCTCCACTGCGCAGCCCGCTGCCAGAACTGCTCCGCTCTGCCTTCAAACCTCCCGAGCCCCTCGTTGTCTCCTCCGCCCGGACACCCCCGCAGCCCACTCTCCTTCCTCCCTACGGCCAGCCGACCGGAGACCCTAACGCCTGAACCCTAACTCCCCCGACGAGTCCCGACTTCCTCCTCCACCTCGTTGTCCTCCTCCTACGCCACCCTGAGCCACCTCCGCCGTGTCTACCAACAACAGCCTCTGACCCGGACACAGAGCCCCTAAACCCTAAACCTAGCCAGGACACGGCCCAGACACGACTCAGCTCGTGTCGAGGAGACACACGGACACGGGAAATCAGTCTTCACGGAGCCCTGTTCAGGTAGCGTTTCCTCTCTCCTCGTTGCCCCGTTTTCTGTTCCGTCAATTGTGACGCGTAGACTGTGTGACCCCCTCGATGTCCGTGCAACTCGTTCGGTACGTCGCGTCCTGTGGCGATCGCGAACCGCGATCCAAAAACAGGAAAAATAATGCCCTATTTTACTCCGGAACTGAGTGCACCCCGCCAAACGGGACGACTTGGTCGCACGCGGTCTTCACCGAAACGTGCGTGCCGTTGATACGGGCGTGCGGAATTTCGCAGAAGTTGATTTGGATGTGCGTGCACACCGGAATCAACGCGTATCCGCCGACAATACCCCGTATCTGCCTATTCTGGAATGCGTCATAACTTTGTGTACACACGTCGGATCGAGACAAAACTTGCACCATCGGACTCGTAGCAATATGCTGGTCCTGTGACCCAAGTTTGGTTCGATTCTGAGAACGTTGACAAAATCGCGTATCGTGGGCCCCGCGGCTCCACTTGACGGGCGATTTTGTGATCGGCTCATCGGAATCCAATTCTGGAAGTTCCGTTGGGTTCGTATCATCGTTCCTGACTTGTTGACACTAAGTTTGATGAATTTGGAGACCTTTGACCCTGACACGTGTTTCGGTGTGAAGCGGCCAACATGTGGACCCCGCTTTGACCAGAAACTGTGATTTTTGCCCCTGTGTCCAAATTGGACTCAAGGACAGGCGTTTCTAGCTATTTGATATTTTCTGAATCTAATGGTGATGTTTATTTTAGCAACCGGAGTAGTACCTGCAAATCACACTGAGATCAGAGCTACAGTTGGAGCCAGAACCCCAGGCAAGTGTACCTTGCCAAACTTGCAGTTCTTGTTATTTATTCCTTTGAATATATATATATATATATATATATATATATTTGTGCATGCTTGACCTAGAACCGTGTGACTTACTTAGCGTCCGATTAATAGTCGGGTGCCAACCCCGTACGCGGAGTTGTGTAACGTCATCTAGACATGGATATCGTGACCCTTTACATTCTCGTACTTGTCTTATCAAGTACAACACAACCCAGGATACTTGACACTATTCATGAGACAGAATTTTACTGAGATATTCATGGTGATTCTACATAGGATACATGTTACATGGCTTAGACATTATATTCTTAGATCTTATTATGACTTACTGTATTAGTTATGATCCTGTGTGGCATAGACATGAGACATTGTGTACATGAGACGCATGATTACATTGGGTGGGAAGAGTCATATAGGCTACAGGTTGACTATATTATGCCGGAGTCTCAGTCTCTCTCTGAGCTAGACAACCACATGATATCACTACTACCGGGTCCCCGACACAAAGCTTGTAGTAGTCTCAGCCTGAGTTCTAGTGCTGCTCTTATCTTGCATTCACTTAGCTGGTTATATAGTTTACACTATTGAGACACACAGGCTATAGGTTGATTATATTATGCCGGCGTCTCAGTCTCTCGCTGAGCTAGACACCCACATGATATCACTGCTATCGGCTCCCTGACACAGAGCTTGTAGTGGTTTCAGCCTGAGTTTTAGTGATGCTCTCATATTGCATTTCACATAGATGGTTATATAGTTTACCCTAATTATTTTATTTACTATTACACTGCATTTTGGCTTGTATTATCTGTACCTTGTTATGTCCCCTGAGGACCTGGATCCGGACTATGTCCCCAGGACTAGCAGACGAGATCGACCCCGAGTTACACGGGACATGAGCATTAGCAGGAGCAGAAGCAGGAGCAGGCACTGGAGCAGTACCAGATCCAGTAGGCGAGTGATCACCGAGGGTATCTTCTGGGTATAGGCTTTACCCATACTCAGTATTTGCTGTGGTTATCTTTATTCTTGTATCTTGACAGATGTATCAGACTCATTATCGGATTATTTCTCCGAGTTTAAATTATATTGAGATTGATCTTGCTTTATGATTCTGATATTGTTGTATTCATTTTTGTGGATGAGATTAGTATATCTAGACCTTTATTATTGTATTACAGCTTAAGTACGCCCCGATGGATCTATTAAATTGGGTTTGTCCATCGGTGTATACTGCTGGCTGTTGCCACGTGTCTAGTCCCTCGATATTTTGGGACTGGAGCATGACACTAGCCGTTCTGACGAGTTCGACCACCCATCTCCTACCTCTTCCACCACCTCCCGACCACGACTCCGCCGTCCCTCCAGCCATCTCCCCCTCCACCGCAGAGCCCAGCACCATCACCGCCCTAGCCGAGACCCGACGACTTTCGCTCCTCTCCGCCCAGCCCGCTCGACGCTGCCGACCAGCACCCCGAACGCCCTAGGCCGAGCCGACCTCCGTCGGCGAGTCCAACCACGCTGTCTCTGGATACAGCCCTAGCCCGGACACGGATCCTGTATAGACCGGACACGGTGACCAGGACACGAACCAGTATCCCAGATACGAGAATTCTCGGTTCACGGAGCCCTGTTCAGGTAACCCGTTCTCTCTCCTCGTGATTCTATTTTCCGTTCTGTCAGTTGTATCGCATAGACTGTATAACTCTCTCGATGCCCGTGCAACCCGCTCGGTGCGTCGCGTCCTGTGGTGATCGCGAACCGCGATCCGAAAATAGAAAAACCAACGCCTTGTTTTACCCCGGAACTGAGTGCGCCCCGCCAAACGGGATGACTTGGTCCCACGCAGTCTTTACCGAAACGTGTGCGCTGTTGATACGGACATGCAGGATTTCGTAGAAGTTGATTTGGATGTGCGTGCACACCGGAATCAACGCGTATCCGCCGACAATGCCCCATATCTGCCTATTTTGGAATGCGTCGTAACTTTGTGTACAAACGTTGGATCGAGACGAAACTTGCGCCATCGAACTCGTAGCAATACGCTGGTCCTGTGACCCAAGTTTGGTTAGATTCTGAGAATATTGACAAAATCGAGTATCGTAGGTCCCACAGGCTCTACTTGACGGGCAATTTTGTGATCGGCTCATCGGAATCCAATTTTGGAAGTACCGTTGGGTTCGTATCATTAGACCCCGCTTTGACGCATTTGGAGACCTTTTGACGAATTTGGAGACCTTTGACCCTGACACATTTTTCGGTGCAAAGTGGCCCACATGTGGACCCCGCTTTGACCCGGAAATGTCATTTTTGCCCCTGTGTCCAAACTGGACTTAAGGACAGGCATTTCTAGCTATTTGATATTTTCTGAGACTGTTGGTGATGTTTATTTCAGCTTTTGGAGGAGTACCTACAAGATCTACTGATACAGGGACAGTTGTTGGTATTCAAACCCCAGGCAAGTGTACCTTGCCAAACTTTGCAGTCTTGTTACATATTTCCCTTGCTTCATTTATATTGTTGTGCATGCTTGACCTAGGACCATGTGACTTACTTAGCGTCCGATTATTAGTCGGGTGCCAACATCGTACGCGATATTGTGTATTGTCATCTAGAGATGGACATTCGTGACCCCTTTACATTCTCGTACTTGTCTTATCAAGTACATTATACCTAGGACACTTGACACTATATATGCAGACAGGATCTTTCTGAGATATTCATGGTGATTCTATATAGGATGCAGGATTTGACATTGACATTATATTCATAGATGCTATATGACTTGCTGCATTAGTTATGATCTTGCATGCCATGTACATAAGACGTTATGGACATGAGACATATGGTTACATTGGGTGGGGAGAGACACACCGGCTACAGGCTGATCATATATATAAACCCCCTATTATTGTGAGGCGCAAGACTCTGAAACCCGAGCTTGGCCCATTACTCATTATTACTGCTACCGGCTCCCCGACACAGATCTTGTAGTGGCTCAGCCTGAGTACTCGTGATGCTCTCATCTTATATTTCACATAGATGGTTATATAGTTTACCCTATTTATTTTATTTACTATTACACTGTATTTTGGCTTGTATCTTTTGTACCTTGTTATGTCCCCTGAGGACCTGGATACCAGATTATGTCCCCAGGATTAGCAGACGATTTCTATCCCGAGGTTTACGGGACTGCAGCAGTAGCAGGAGTTGATACAGGAGCTGTACCGACACCCGAGGACGAGGTGTTAGCTGAAGACTTTTCCTAAGCATCCATGTTTTATGCTCAGTATTTACTTTATTCAGTCATTTATATTTTGGTCTGTTGAACCATTGTATCAGATTTTATCGAGTTATTCCCCGAAGCACTTTGTTGAGACTGGTTGATGATTTACATTTCTTATTTTCTGTGGATTATATTTTGTCTTGTATGGATGAGATTAGTTGTGCCATATTATCGTAGACTTTATTTTATAGCTTAAGTACGCTCTGATGGATCCATTAAATTGGGTTTGTCCATCAGTGTGTGCTGCTGGCCATTGCCACGTGTCTAGTCCCTCGGTATTTTGGGACTGGGGCATGACATGGTTTTTGTGGTGGCCCATGCAGGTCTACGACTAAATCGTTTGGTTTCAACTTAGGGACCGAGCAAGCCTGCCCTAAGGATATGATAAGTTATAGGATCTCATCCATTATTTGAACCATTTTTGAACTCTATATCGAACTCGAATTTGTTACTTGATTTGCATCCTGTGTTGATTCCTCTAAGCGTTCTTATAGTTTATCTTTTGGTTGCAGAGTAATGGATCCCAGGAACAGAGATGAGAATCCCTTGGATACACCACACGATGTTGTGGTTACTTATGTAGACGGAGTGACACCAGGGAATGGAGGACAATCATCTCAAGAAAATTAAACCGACCAGCCTAATCCAAGGTTCCGGCGTGATGACATCCCACCTCCACCACATTTCACTCCACAGATGCCAATTTTCCCACCAGGGCAAGCCATGGATGGGCAACAAATGTTTCAGATGATGTATGCCATGATGCAAGCCCAACAGCAGGTTCAACAAGAGGCTCAGCGTCATGAGGCAGAGTATTTGAGAACCAGCCTGGTATCCGCATTGGAGCAGGCAAACCTACCATCTAGGCGACCAGCGATGGGATCTATCACTGATTTTTGCCAGCTTAAGCCTCATACCTTTTCTGGCAAAGAGGGGCCAACTGAAGTTCACGAATGGCTCACGAACATAAAGCACCAGTTGGAAGCAGCTGAACTTCCGAGGGAGAAATGGATGACTGTGGTCAGGATGCAGTTGACTGAAAATGCACATCATTGGTGGTTATCAGAAGAGAGGAGGCTCGGACAGGACCGAGTCACTTGGGAAGAGTTCTCCAGACTCTTCCAAGAGATGTATATCCCAGCAGTAGCACGGTCGGAGCTCAGAGATAAGTTCAACCGTCTGATCCAAGGCAATATGTCAGTGGAAGAATACAACGCAGAATTTATTCGTCTGAGTCACTTCGCCCCAACCTTGATTTTGACAGAGGAAGAGAAAGCTGAGAAGTTCTTTGACGGACTGAAGTTTGAGCTCCAGAGGTTGATCGGATCTGTTGTACCTACATCGTACACCGACGTCCTTGCAGCAGCACGACGCATGGAGCGTGTCACTAGAAGGGAGTCAAATCTGAAGAGGCCAATCACATCAGCACCATCTAGGACATCACATGAGGATTCTGTAAAATGATCCCAGAAGAGTATACCAGAGAGAACAGCACACAAGGCCATATCTCTTCCTACTTGTCACCACTGGGCAAGGTAGGTCACATTGAGAGAGAATGCAGACACAAGTTGGGACTATGCCTGGCTTACGGATCCAACCAGCATCCAACCAGAGACTGCGCTGAGCGCAGAGAGGGAGCACCGAGACTAGCTTTACCTGTACCAAGACCAGCTTATCCAGCAGTAGGAGCACCGCAGACAGGAGTTGGAGGAGTCAGACCACCAGCTCTAGGAGGATATCAGCAGGGACCACCACTGGCAGCTCTATTTCAGCAGGCTCAGCAGCAGAGAGGTCAAGCTCAGGGACGAGGACAGGCATTTGCATTGGCTGTTGAGGAGGAAGCTACTGCAGGAGAGGTTATTACAGGTACTATTTTAGTAGCTTCATTACCAGCTGTAGCTTTATTTGATTCTGGAGAATCGCATTCATTTATAGCAGCTAGCTTTGTAGCCACCCATAGAGTAGCTACCGTACCCCTTCCGAAGATAAAGAGAATTCTTATGGGAGGTAGAATTATCCCAGTTAGTGACGTATGTAGATCATATTCTGTAGTAGTCTATGGAAGAGAGATGCGAGCTTAATTTTTGATCTTTTCCATGCCGGATTATGATGTTATACTTGGTATGGACTGGTTAAGTCAGTACCATACGACTCTTGATTGCCGACTTGGACGGGTTATATTTAGACCGCTTGGACATCCAGAATTTGAGTTTCTTCGGGGAGCTGTAGAGCAAGGAGTTCAGCCTACTCTTAGGGTACTATCTGTAGAAGGAGAGACAGGTTACCCAAGAGTCATATCAGAGTTTGTGGATGTATTTCCTAATGATCTTCCAGGTTTACCACCTGATCGAGAAATAGAATTCACAATAGACTTAACTCCAGGAGCAGAGCCGATCACTTCATCAGTATATCGGCTAGCACCTAAGGAGTTAGTGGAGTTGAAGGAACAGGTTGATGATCTTCTGGAGAAGGGATTTATTCGGCCCAGTGTTTCACCTTGGGGAGCACCCATACTATTTGTATCGAAGAAGGATGGAACAGTACGGTTGTGCATTGACTATAGGGCACTGAATGCTGTGACCATCAAGAACAGGTATCCCTTACCACGCATTGATGATCTATTCGATCAATTGAGTGGTGCTAGGGTATTCTCGAAGATTGGCCTTAGATCCGGCTATCACCAGATTAAAGTAAGTAAGGAGAATATACCGAAGACAGCCTTCAGGACCAAGTATGGACATTATGAATTCTTAGTAATGCCGTTTAGTTTAACCAACATGCCAGCTGTGTTTATGAGTTTGATGAACATAGTTTTTTATCAGTACTTGGATAAATTTATGGTTGTATTTATTGATGACATTCTAGTATATTCCAAGAGCCACGAAGAGCACGAGGAGCATCTCAGAATTATGTTAGAGACATTGAGACAGAAAAAGTTATATGCCAAACTCAGTAAGTGTGAGTTTTGTATGGATAAAGTACCTTTTTTGGGACATATCATCTCAGGAGAAGGACTTTCAGTTGATCCGGAGAAAGTTGCTGCAATAGAGACTTGGCCTACACCCATATCAGTGGCAGAAGTGAGAAGTTTTCTCGGACTTGCGGGATATTACCGAAGGTTTATAGAAAATTTCTCAAGGATTGCAGAGCCTATGACAAAGTTGACACATAAGGACCAGGAGTTTACATGGACAGAAGACTGCCAGAAGGCCTTTGAAGCATTGAAGAGAAGATTGACAACAACACCTGTCTTGACTCTTCCTTCAGGGTCAGGAGGTTTTGTTGTTTACAGTGATGCATCAGGTAGTGGACTAGGATGTGTTTTGATGCAACATGGCAAACTTATTGCTTATGCATTGAGACAGTTGAAGGTCCATAAGAAGAACTACCCAACGCACGATCTGGAGCTAGCAACAGTTATATTTGCACTGAAGATTTGGAGGCACTATCTTTATGGAAAGAAGGTAGACATCTTTACTGATCACAAGAGTATGAAGTATGTATATACTCAGAAGGAGCTCAACATGAGACAGAGACGTTGGCTTGAGTTGATGATAGACTTTGATATAGATCTGCAGTATCATCCGGGAAAGGCGAATGTCCTAGCAGACGTACTCAGCAGGAAGCCTACGGCTTATTTCTTGACGATGCAGCCTGAGTTATTGAGAGATCTACAGGAGCTTCAGATAGAGGTTGTTTTACCAGGACAGAGTGGTTTGCTGGCTAATCTTGAAGTTAAGTCAACACTTATGGAAAGGATTAAAGAGGCATTGCCCACCGATGCTAGAATTCGAAGACTTAAAGAGAGGATAGAAGCAGGCATGCAGACAGGACTTCGCATACATGAAGACGGGACATTAAGGTGTGGAAATCGCCTGTATGTTCCAAATGGAGAATTGAGACAGGAGTTAATGACTGAAGCACATAGTTCTATGTACTCTGTTCACCCAGGAGGAACCAAGATGTACCGAGACTTGAGGCAGTATTATTGGTGGCATGGAATAAAAAGGAAGATTGCACGATTTATGGCTAAATGTTTGGTATGTCAGCAAGTAAAGGCCGAGCACCAAAAGACTGCAGGTATGTTACAACCGCTTCCTATACCAGAATGGAAGTGGGAACATATCACTATGGATTTTGTCACAGGATTTCCAAGAAGCCCCAACGGAAGATATGCAGTATGGGTTATCGTGGACCGACTCACTAAATTGGCATATTTCTTGCCATTTAGAGTTGGACAGTCCACAGAGGTACTAGCCGACATGTATATACGATAAATCATAAGATTACATGGAGTGCCGGTTAGTATTGTCGGATCAAGATTTGAGATTTATATCTCATTTTTGGCAAAGCATACAAGAGAGTCTTGGCACCAGACTCGAATTCAGCACAGCTTACCATCCACAGACAGATGGTCAATCGGAGCGCACGATTCAGATCTTGGAGGATATGTTGTGATCGTGTATGCTAGACTTTGGAGGATCTTGGGAAGATCATTTGCACTTGGTGGAGTTCTCCTACAATAACAGTTATCAGGCCAGCATTCAGATGGCACCATTCGAGGCATTATACGGTAGAAAGTGCAGATCGCCAATATGTTGGAGTGACGTTGGTGAGCGTCAAATACTGGATCCAGAATAAGTAATACAGACAGTAGAGAAGGTAAAACAAATCCAGAATTATCTTTGAGCAGCTCAGGACAGACAGAAGCATTGGGCTGATACACACAGGCGTTCCCTAGAGTTTAAAGAAGGAGAGCACATATTCTTGAAGATTTCGCCCACTCGAGTTACTATTAGATTTGGGAGCAGAGGCAAGCTGAGCCCAAGGTATATTGGGCTATTTGATATTCTAGAGCGCATTGGTGAGGTGGCTTATTGTCTTGCATTACCTCCATCCTTAGAGGGAGTGCATGACGTATTCTATGTCTCACAGCTGAGAAGGTACGTGACTGACCCAAGTTATGTAGTCGATCATTCTGAGATCGCAGTGGGCCCTAGCTTGAGATATGAAGAACAACCAGTTGGCATCCTCGACATCAGCGAGAAGACATTACATGGCCAGACAATTAGACTAGTACGTGTAGCTTGGAAACATCATTCTTCTGGCGAATTGACTTGGGAACGAGAGAATATTATGCGCCAGCGTTATCCTCACTTATTCGCGGATGCAGGTATACCCTAAGCATTCTGGTAATTTCCATAGTTCTTTCCTATTAGTAGTTCATTCTTTGATTGTGAGGATACAATCCTCTTAAGGGGGGTAGATTGTAAACACCCTAATTTTTAGAATATTTTAAATACATTTTTCCCAATTTTTCTATAATTTTTGGGAATTAAAACTAAGGTATTTTGTAATTAAAAGATTTTTAAATGATGTTAATTAATATTAAAATATTATGGAAATAATATTTTATGGTGTAAAATGGAAAACTGGACATAGGGTAATTTTCTGTGAATTTATTGGACTCCGGAAGCATTTTTAAAGTCCTAAAAATTGATGTAGAATTAAACCTAAATAAATCCTGACTGGACCCGGTTTATTTTGAATTAAACCAAACCAAACCAATTCAAACCGAACCAGACCAACCCAGCCTTAACGGGTCGGGTCGGATCCGAATCAAACCCGACCCGAACCCGAAACCCTAACTGAACCCTAATCCCCCACCGGATTCACAGTTCATCCCTATAAATCCTCGACATCCGTGCCCGCCGCCGCCGCAAACCCACAGACTCCTCTCCGCCGCAGCCGACGATTCCTTCGCCTGAACCCTAGGCAGCCGCCGCCTTCTCCTCCTTCTTCCACCCGTTCCCCCAGTCGTCGACCACCCCTCGACTCCGTCGTCCTCTCCTCCGCTCAGCCGACCAGAACACCCCTCTTCTCCGCCCTAGCCGTTCCGACGAGTTCCACCACCCATCTCCTACCTCTTCCACCACCTCCCGACTACGACTCCTCCGTCCCTCCAGACATCTCCCCTTCCACCGCAGAGCCCAGCACCATCACCGCCCTAGCCGAGACCCGACGACCTCCGCTCTTCTCCGTCCAGCCCGCTCGACGCCGCCGACCAGCACCCCGGACGCCCTAGGCCGAGCTGTCCTCCGTCGGTGAGTCCAACCCCACTGTCTCCGGATACAGCCCTAGCCCGAACACGGATCCTGTGTAGACCGGACACGGTGACCAGGACACGAACCAGCATCCCGGACACGAGAATTCTCGGTTCACGGAGCCCTGTTCAGGTAACCCATTCTCTCTCCTCATTATTCCATTTTCTGTTCTGTCAGTTGTGTCGCATAGACTGTATAACCCTCTCGATGCCCGTGCAACCCGCTAGGTGCGTCGCATCCTATGGTGATCGCGAACCGCGATCCGAAAACAGAAAAACCAAAGCCTTGTTTCACCCCGGAACTGAGTGCGCCCTGCCAAACAGGATGACTTGGTCGCATGCGGTCTTTACCGAAACATGCGTGCCATTGATATGGACGTGCGAGATTTTGCAGAAGTTGATTTGGATGTGCGTGCACACCGGAATCAACGCGTATCCGCCGCTAACGCCCCGTATCTGCCTATTTTGGAACGCGTCGTAACTTTGTGTACACACGTCGGATCGAGACGAAACTTATGCCATCAGACTCGTAGCAATACACTGGTCCTGTGACCCAAGTTTGGTTCGATTCTGAGAACATTGACAAAATTGCGTATTGTGGGCCCCACAGGCTCCACTTGACGGGCGATTTTATGATCGGCTTATCAGAATCCAATTCTGGAAGTTCCGTTGGGTTCTTATCATCATTCATGACTTGTTGACACTAAGTTTGATGAATTTGGAGACCTTTGACCCTGACACATTTTTTGGTACAAAGTAGCCCACATGTGGACCCCGCTTTGACCCAAAAATATTATTTTCGCCCCTGTGTCTAATCTGGACTTAAGGACAGGCGTTTCTAGATATTTGATATTTTCTGTGACTGTTGGTGATATTTATTTTAGCTTTTGGAGGAGTACCTACAGGATCCACTGATACAGGGACAGCTGTTGGTATTCAAACCCCAGGCAAGTGTACCTTGCCAAACTTTGCAGTCTTGTTACATATTTCCCTTGCTTTATTTATATTATTGTGCATGCTTAACCTAGGACTGTATGACTTGCTTAGTGTCCGATTATTAGTCGGGTGCCAACATCGTACGTGATGTTGTGTATTGTCATCTAGAGATGGACATTCGTGACCCCTTTACATTCTCGTACTTGTCTTATCAAGTACATTATACCTAGGACACTTGACACTATACATGCAGATATGATCTTTCTGAGATATTCATGGTGATTCTGTATAGGATACAGGATTTGACATTGACATTATATTCATAGATACTATATGACTTGCTGCATTAGCTATGATCTTGCGTGCCATATACATAAGACGTTATGGACATGAGACGTGTGGTTATATTGGGTGAGGAGAGACACACAGGCTACAGGCTGATCATATATATAAACCCCCTATTATTGTGAGGCACAAGACTCTGAAACCCGAGCTTGGCCCATTACTCATTATTACTGCTACCGGCTCCCCGACACAGAGCTTGTAGTGGCTCAGCCTGAGTACTCGTGATGCTCTCATCTTGTATTTCACATAGATGGTTATATAGTTTACCCTATTTATTTTATTTACTATTACACTGCATTTTGGCTTGTATCTTTTGTACCTTGTTATGTCCCCTGAGGACCTGGATACCGGATTATGTCCCCAGGATTAGCAGACGATTTCTATCTCGAGGTTTACGGGACTGCAGCAGTAGCAGGAGCAGGAGTTGATACATGAGCTGTACCGGCACCCGAGGACGAGGTGTTAGCTGAAGACTTTTCCTGAGCATCCATGTTTCATGCTCAGTATTTACTTTATTCAATCATTTATAGTTTGGTCTGTTGAATCATTATATCAGATTTTATCGGGTTGTTCCCCGAAGCACTTTGTTGAGACAGGTTGATGATTTACATTTCTTATTTTTTGTGGATCATATTTTGTCTTGTATGGATGAGATTAGTTGTGCCATGTTGTCGTAGACTATATTTTATAGCTTAAGTACGCTCTGATGGATCCATTAAATTGGGTTTGTCCATCAGTGTGTGCTGCTGGCCATTGCCACGTGTCTAATCCCTCGGTATTTTGGGACTGGGGCGTGACATAACCTCGGGTGCACAATTATGTACTAACGAACGAACCAAGCAAAAGTGCGTCAAGCTACCTTTCAGCGCATTTTTTTGTCACGACTCCTACCCGGTGTAGGGATGCAAGTCGGGAACAACGCCCAACCTACGCCACAGCATCGGCGGTAGAACGCTGTCTTGGTCAACTATACTAACTAAATATCTCACAATAATATAAAATCTGCCAATAATATTTTAACACAAAACTCAATCATAATCTAAAGCACGAGAAGATATCAAGGAAGTCTAACATAACTATCCATTCAATATAAAACAATACCAAAATAAACAAAATAAAAAACTCAAATATAAGCCGGAAATAAATCTGGTACCAAAATGCTAAAGAGAACTAACTATGCTACCTAGTAAATCCGGCTAAAACTTCCGGCAGTCACTCTAGAGCTAGTGGGTCCAAGTCTGCACCATATATAAGTTGAAGTCCATAGTATGTCGGACACCAATCTCTTGGATCCTCTAAAAAATATTTTCCAGTCAGGAATGGAGCAAAGTACATCTCTAACAACAGTTCTAATCAATAATATAAACTCTAACAACAGTTCTAATCAATAATATAAACTATGTAGTAGTAAATAGATGTGAATATACAAGATGCCATATACATGTACAAGAGATACGCAATAAAGGAAATACTGGAAATAAATACAAGAATGAACAATATGATAATGAACAAGAATATACTAATGACTAAGTGAGTGAGTACCAGCTTTAACATGTGATCGGCTTGGGAACTTGATACAAGATTTATGGCCTGGCTAATCATACGTGCGGTGTATGATTAGCACTATTCAAGAACAAGACTTGATACAAGAAGGGTATGATCAAATATCTACACTACATACTCCCCGACCTCGACTGGTATAGTGGATCCAACCATGGTACGCTATGGCACAGGATTCCCCAAGAAGATAACGCCTCTTCCCGAGAATCAATGTCTGTACATGTACAAGATAATCAATGAAACAAGGCTTTCATAAGATACACCATATACCAAGGAATAACATCTCATGACGAGATCCGGATATACCAATCCGTATAACCATCGTGTCAAGGAAACATAGATATCTACACTAGATACAATGAACATAGAGGATATCATAAATGAGAAACTACCAGAGAATGTACTCGCCTGAAGTCCGGGTGAACTCACAGATGTTAGATACGGTGCCTCAAAGACCTATATATGGAATATAATATCAATACAAGGTTCTGGAAAAAAATAAGTTAAACTAGTCAACATCTAGGTCAACAAGCCATTTCTAAGTCAAACAGTCAAACTAGGTCAACTCTAAGTCAAACCGGTCAAACTTGGTCAAACTACCTATTTCTAGGTTGTATGAGTCTATCTCAATGATGTTGGGCTCATACACTATGAATCTAGGTCACACAAGCTAAATCTTAGGATACTATAATATCGTATCTCAGGATACGCAAACAATAGATAAATATCACATATGTATATCAAACAACATTAAATATATAAAAGCCAAATTATAAATATTAAATAGATACCTTGGTTTTGAACCAACTCGGTATCGCACAACTAAACCTCAATCTTGATACCCAAACCCAATACCTTGGGTATCCCAAAAATACCTTAATACTTACCTTGGTATCTCAAGGTATTTGTGAATTCTAGTATATATTAACTACCCCTCTAGCTATATATGTATGTATCAATCCAATATAACTACTAGTATGTACTAATAGGAATATAATTACTAACTACCAACTAAACACTAACTACTAATACATACATACATACATACATACATACATACAACTAAAGATACACATAACAATAAATAACTAGCTAACTAAAATATACTAACTTGATAACTAAACAACTAGTTAACTGACAATAGCTATTACTAGCTAAACTAACTATTTAACTAAAATACTAAAAAAGCTTAATTATCAAAATTACCAACTCACCTAGCTATAAAGAGCATAACTCAATAAATACTCAACTATACAGTAACTGTTATCTCAAGGTAATTGCCCAAAACTTCAAATATATAATAACTACCCAATAATATTATATGCTAACAATTAACTATTACAATATAGTATATAAATACCAATTAGGAATATATATACACTAATATCATATATATCTATCTATCTATCTATTGTAATTAATACATAATAATTATATATATACCGCAGAACTGTCATTAAAACCTTGCTGCCGTCGCTGAACTGCTGTCGTTGAAAGCTGATACGCTGCTTATACCGCTGCTGTTATTGCTGCTGTAGCGACGATTCCCTGCTGCTGTTGCTATTTTTACTGTTGCTGTCGCTGAATCTGCTGCCGTTGCTAATGCGCTGCTGTTGCTATTGCTGCTGCTGCTACTGCTATTGCCATATGTTGATGCTGTCGTCCCTAAAACTGCTGCTCCCTCACTCTTATATATATATATATATATATATATATATATATATATATATATATATATATATATATAATTACAACTTTATAAATATATCTATATACATTCCCCCAATTACATATATACGTATCCACAATAATACCTATAGTATATCATACATATAGTAACATATATACATATATCCATAATATCACTAATACGTACACATATATATAATCATATAATATATATATATATATATATATATATATATATATATATATATATATATATATATTCACACACACACACTACTATATTTATATACTACTATAATTAATAGCTATTACATATGTAGGAGAATAGCTACATATATTTATATATACACATAGGTAAAATAGATATATGATACACTAACACACACACACACACACACACACACACACACACACACACACACACACATATATATATATATATATATATATATATATATATATATATAGTCTCCCTCCTCTACTGCTTGGATCACTTATACTATTACTCCCAAATATTTTTCTATCCATATTAACTGATACACCAATCTAATGTCATTACACAAATTACTTACTGTTACTAGCACATTACTCAACTAATCCTTGATATAGAAACACTAGCACTCTTGATGTAGTAATTCTAGTTTCTTAACTATACAATATTTGTCCTTAATGTTCTAGGATACTGGCTTCATCATTAGATCACCTCATCATACTCACTAGAACTCATGATCACTTGCACTAGTTATTAACTTTATAATGCACATATTTCACTTCACTCTCAAAGGCAGACATATGGTTCCATATTTCTATTGACGTATATGTATCTCTCCTCAAACCTTTTACAGACGGATACACAAATCGGTGATACATATCTTCCATGACCAATCTTGATATTTCTCAACCCATGACATAATATTAACACTCAAGCTTCCAATGTCTGATACTCATGAACTCACATGACACTCATCATCTACTGTGCATCCTGCACATAATTTCTGGACACTCTTCCACCTATTGCTTCCAACACATCACTAGCCTCAATATCAGGTGATATACTTATTACTAGTCATATACTGGTACACTCCTATCTACTCACATCAACCTGTATCACAAGTTCTACTACTTAGCACAATGTATTATTATTCCCTCACACTCTCCTATACACTTATGGGTACCCTTCTACTATGGCACACTCTCTAATACCCTTGATGCATATATATATATATATATATATATATATATATATATATATATATATATATATATATATATATATATATATATATATATATATATATATATATTTCTTTACTCTTGACACACCCAAGTATCAACCACCCAATTGAATATTATGCTCCATTGATTTTCAACACAATTTCCTTGATACTTAAATGTTTACATGGATTACCCAACTACATGAATTCATGACTATCCAGAACTGGTATGCTGACTCTGATACTAACTCATGGGACCACTACTGATACTCTCTACTCTTCCTTCTGCCTATAGTACCAATACTAACTTATAATGACACATATCATAGAACTATTGCTACAAGGTACTACGCTATGGGTTATATCTAGATTTATGCCTATTGCTCACATGCCTAACCAAGAACCACTTACAGACTCACAAGTCACACTCTCAACAATCAATACTGATACTCAAGACACAGACCAAAATGCAACTCACCAATTATCACACTAACAAGGACTCTAATGGAAAGAAGCTCTATAAGGAACTGGACTAAAGAACTGAAGGTATCTCTACTGCTAAGCTAAAGAATGATGGAACAAAGTCCTAAAATAACAGAAGTAAAAAAGTATTGAGATGATACTTTAAGAACCAATTTAAGATACAATCTGATAATCATATACGTATGTCCGAAATCATGACACTCAGAATCCTCGCCACGCCAGTAAGCATAGCTGCGATAAACGATAGATTCCATAACTAGGGTATGCAACTCTATAATTATGTCATCTAGAATCCTCACCACGCCAACCGGTATGGCCGTAAGAAACTCTAAATTTCATAACTAAGATATGTACATCCGAAGTCAGGTCCCTATATTTTTGCTACGCCAGCTAATATGGCTGCGATAAACTCTATGCTCCATAACCAAAGCAGACGTTTCACCTTTCCTACTGTCCTCATCAACATATGTCATCAGATGATACTGTAACTTAGTCCGTAAAATTTCTCTTGATATGAAATCAAACTCAATAATGAACACCAAGAATTAAAATTAATCGATCACCAAGAATCAAATTCAACAATCGATCACCAACAATCAAATTCAGCAACAACAAGTGAGAGCGGACAAAAATAAGGGAAAATATTTGAAATGGAAATTATAATAAGATTCTCAAGGGTCGCCCCAGGAATCTCTCAAGAAATTTGTGATTGAGTATCCTCTCATCCTAATATTTTATATTATATAGCCTATATCCTATTGCAGGCTCGCAGTAGTACACCTAAGTCATCGCACTACCACGGCATCGCACAACTTGCGAAGCCTGACCTGCATGGGCAAGCACTAAAAACATGTCATGACCCGCACCCGGTGTTGGGATGTAAGTCGGGAACAACGCCCAACCTATGCTGCAGCATCGACGGTAGAACGCTGTCTTGGTCAACTATACTAACTAAATATCTCACAATAATATAAAATCTGCCAATAATATCTCAACACAAAACTTAATCACAATCTAAAGTACGAGAAGATATCAAGGAAGTCTAACATAACTATCCATTCAAAAATAGAAACAAAATTAAAAACTCAAATATAAGTCGAAAATAAATTCGGTACCAAAATGCTAAAGAGAACTAACTATGCTACCTAGTGAATCCGGCTAAAACTCCCAGCAGTCACTCCAGAACTAGTGGATCCAAATCTGCACCATCTATAAGTCGAAGTCTATAGTATGTCGAACACCAATCTCTCAGATCCTCTAAAAAATATTTTTCAGTCAGGAATTGAGCGAAGTACATCTCTAACAGCAGTTTTAATCAATGATATAAACTATGTAGCAGTAAATATATATGAATATACAAGATGCCATATACATGTACAAAAGATACGCAATAAAGAAAATACTGGAAATAAATACAAGAATGAACAATATGGCAATAAACATGAATATATTAATGACTAAGTGAGTGAGTACTAGCTTTAACATATGATCGGCTTGGGAACTTGATACAAGATTTATGGCCTGACTAATCATACGTGCGGTGTATGATTAATACTATTCAAGAACAAGACTTGATACAAGAAGGGTATGATCACATATCTACACGAGTCCACCATAAATCCAAACGTACCCAGAATGAAACGAGCAAGTCTAATATATTATTTATGAATAATACAAAGAGTCAAACACAATTCTACGTATCCGTGTCAAAATATGACATGCACAAAGTCCAGTGTCGGAGGAAAAACTTCCAAATCAACACGTATCACCAAATTATTGGGATACGACCTTCACGTACCCAATTGTGGACACGACACTAGTCCTAAACACACAAGCACATGCCAAATTGATCTACATGACCAATTGACACACACTACAAATATCAATCTCGAAAATTCCCCAAAATTGATACAAAAAGTACCATAACTTTCTCAATAGGCCTCCTATGAACACAAAATCAAATCCTATGTGTAGCCTATGCATATGGGTTGATTTCTCATGGTTAAATCTTATATTTAGAACCTAAATTAATGTAAAAACTGAATTGTATCTATTGGGAGATGGATTCCTAATGAAACCTCCAAAATTGGTAAAATGAGCCTTCAACTTGTAGATCCTTGCTCCTCTTTGCAGATACATACTTTTTCCTTGTAGATCCTTGCTCTACTAGTCTCTAATGGTGATTTAGGAAGGAATTGGGTGGAAATTTGGTAGGAATTTGATGGAATTTGGTTGAGGAAAATTCTAGATCTAGATTTAGAATAAAAAAATAAAGAGAGAGAAAGTTTTTATCCCCTTTATATAGGCCTCACTTGCCCCTCCCTCAAGCTACTATGTAAAGTCTAAAATATCCCTTGGGGCTTCTCATAAAAAAATTAATTAAGGAGGAAAGGTTCTAGTCTAATGGGTTTAACTTAATTAATCATCCTCGTAATGATTGAGCTTCTAATTATTGGGCTCAATTCTAACTAGAATTAAATGTTGGTCCATGAGTCTAAACTAAACTAGTTAGGTCCACTAACACAAGTCCAAAAATAAATCTAACATGCTAACTATAAATAAATAATATAATAAATAAATATTTAACATGCACAATATTTAATTAATTATCAAATGACTAAAATATCCTTTCCTAGAAAATGTGGTAGTGACACTTTTATCAACTTTCTATTAGTTGGCACACTTTTTACAGGCCGTTGAACAAGTTTCACATTGTGTATTAAACTAGGAAAAGTGCACCGTCCTTATATATATGGCCTTTTGCTCACTTTTGATGGATTAATAACCAAGTGCACTTTTATCTCTTGGCGCATTCTTGCTCGGTTCAGCCTCGATAAACGAGACTTGACTTTGGCACGTATTAATTCCTAAGGTTTTTGACTGTCATGCTCTCGACTGTTGTGCCCTCAATCGTCGTGCCTTCAACTGTCGTGCAGTCTGGCGACTCGTGTTTGCTTTGTAGTTGTTTTGCATTTGTATAGTGCACATAATCTTCTTGCTGCTCTATTATCAATTTTGTGCGCCAATTTGCTTGGATGTGTAGAGTGCGCATATTCTCGAATCCATGATTTTGTGCGCCATATTTTAGACTTCTGCGCCATGACTTATGTGACTTAGTGTTATAGGTTTGTGCACCATATAGTTGCATGCTTGCGCATTCTGTGTGCCACTATTCCTGACTAGCCTATTTGGCACTTGCAAAGTACGCCGACCCTGGACTTCTTGTGATTGATTGTGCATGCATAGGTCCTATTGTGCACTTAATGCCTATTTTAGATTAGTTGAGCTTGATCATAATTGATGATCTATGATCCCAGAACTTGAGAAACTAATGCGGCCTTCATGACCGTGACTCGATCATATGAGATATCAAATTCCTAATTAATTATGACTCCTGACTTGAACAAATATAACTCATATGACCAACTGATAGGTTGGCTACCCTGACTTGGTTATTGTATTCCTGCTGATACACTTTTCTTGCTCGCATGTTTATAACGGCTTATTGTACACTGAGTATGGGACATTGGCCAACATGTACACTGAACGTGACATGATGATTCATGCTTGGTGCATAATATTATATTCTTGAATTCTTGGCACAAAAATAATAATGGGTCAGAACCATAGCGTGGCTAGGTTATTGTTTGTTTGAATGTTGCATCCATATTGGGGTGAATCGAGACTTGACTCCTAATATTAAATGGATTCGTATTAAATGTGCCCGTACTCTGTATGACATCATTAAGGGAATGTTCCTGTGGCCACGATAAGAAATTCCATAATCATGGGACGTACTTTATCTCGAGTGGCATGGCATTTTCTGTCCTTGTTTGGTGAAGAAGTGTCAGGTTATCCCAAAGATGGGGCATGCGCAAATGATTCTTGGCTTTTGTACTATATGCTTGATCTGATTTTTGTTTTTTCATTCGTATTTTTGTGTGGTACTTGCTATTTGGGGTCAGACCCTACTGGTTTTTTATGACCAAGTTTAGAGCAAGCACTAGAGGATCCAGCTTATCCTCCTTACGATGATGCGCACCGAACGGATGACCGTTGAAGGGTACGAGTAGGTTTCTTGATCACTGCTCGTATTGTACATTCTTTTATTTTGGACATTTAGCCACCGGCACCTATTAGTCAGCTTGTCTGGATATTAGTTCATTTTTACATAACTGTAATATAATCAGACTGCAACTGATCTCGGTTATGTAAATATTGATACTCTGCTAGCCTAACATTTTGATGGCTAGATTCCTAGAACGTTTTGATGGAGCATTTGGGATGCCTTACGGCTTTATCTTACATTGTGAGACTTATTTCACCGATCTAGTATACGTACCTGATATACGCGTATTATATATATAGCTCGTTTATTATTTAATTGCTTACATCATGCTTTATGCCATTCATGCTTTGTTTAGGTTATTTTTTGTAAGTTTCTCTTAGTTGCATACTTTGGACCATTGGTCCCTTAATTTTCTTGGTGTGTGACTGTGATGAACCTGGGTGAGAGACAAGGATTATGATCCAATTGCATACAATCCTAGCTCTTCCTATATAAGCAATCTCATTCTCTTTCCTCTACTTTTTTCCTTTCATTTCTCTTTTCTTCTTTATTTCTTTTCCAGCAGAGAGCAGCATCCGAGTTTGGCCTTGGTCGTGGGTGACCTTGGTAGTGTTAGTATTAGGCTAGAACTTGACCGTAGGCAAGTACATCTTGCCGACCAAATAAACAACCATGGATCTTGCTTTGATTCTTAGTATAATTTATTTTAATCATTTAATCAATTTTATTTTTGGGTAACACTTAGAACATGTCTCATTGATGATTTTGTTTTCCTTGAGTTGAATTGCTCATGGAGCCCGAGAACAACAAGTCGGAGAATGCAAAATTGGTCTTAGAATGCATACAAAAAGTACACAGGGAACCCTTGTCGCATAAAGTGAAGTTCTAGTGAGTGCACTTGTGTGTGTTTCATAAATTCCTTAGAAAGTGCGCCAAGATATGTTGAGTACTCTGGGCGCACTTCTCTACTCCTACGTACATTTTGTACTATGGCAATTCATTCAAAAGTATGCCAATCCTACTTGACGCACTTTTAAATGGGTCTGCAAGTCATCAAGAATATACGCCACTGCTTAAATAGCCAAGTTGGCACACTTTGCAGATATTGCAGAGTTGGCACACTTTGGTAAAACTTTCCTTACTGGCACACTTTGTCACTTCTGGAGAATGGCGCTTTGCTATGTTGGCGCACTATGTAACATTCTCCAGAGATGGCGCACTTTGTAGTCCTTCGTAATTACTTAATTACCAAGCAATAACTTCTGACCATTCTCGAGAATTATGTTCTCGACTGCAGGGTTGTCTCGATTGCTGTGCCATGCCTTAAAAATTGTGTTTTGTATTTTAGTAGTCCTTTTTACGTTTATTTGTGCGCCAAACCTTACTACTGGCATACTTGATGAAAGTGCGCCAAGTTCATAGCTTGGGTACTTTCATTTGTGCGCCAATGATAGATTTATGCGCCAAGCTCCTGGCTAGTGCACTTCTATTATTGTGCTCTAAGGTCCTATAAGTGCGCTTTAGTATGATTTGTGCGACACCTTTTGCTATAAGCACTTTTGTATCAAAGTGCGCTAGAACTGCTCGGACTAGTGATTTGTGCGCCAATAGTGGTTTTGGCCCATTCTGCGCGGATGTTATTTTCTTGTCTGATTTTATGCGCCAACCCTGAATTGATGATTTATGCACCTGTATGCCATTATTCTCTTTAATATGCTTTACTCTTGATGATTCTCTGATTTTCTTTTATCCTATTATTTTAGTTATTCATGGTTATTTCCTGAATATGTCATTTTTGATGTTGATCTTGATTTTCTGGCATGATCTAGTGATTGTACACTATAAATGAACTCTTGGATCTTGACATAGAATTGATAAGAAATTTTGAATCTGCTTTGTCTACGAACAAGGAAGCTATATCGAAAGAAAAAAAACTAGTGACGTATAGATCGAGACGCAGTACTTTTTCTTGACTTATTCCATTCCATAAATTGAAGAATGGAAGCTGCGTAGCGTTCGATAACACTTCTTCCCCTGATCCAAAAAAGCCACTACTTAGAAAAAATTAGGATTATGAGACACATTAAAAAAATATGAGTTCAAATTTTTTTTTCTATTGAATTTGTTATTAATTGGAGATAATAATTTTCTCTTTATTTCAGAAGAAATGAAACAAAAGATACGGTAGAACTAGAACAGTTATTGTATGAGGTCTACCCAATGCTAAATGCAGAGGCGCATAATAGATCGATATGAACATCATGAGCTGCCCCGTAATAAAACCTTATTGTCACAACTTACTCCCTCAATGAGGACATTTCCGGTGATGGAATCTCTCTCTCTTTCGGTGAATAAGTCTTTCCTTTCGAGGGTAAGGTCTAATAAAAGTCATGATAGTGAGTCAATCTTGATACTATACCTATATCCTTTTTTGTAAGTTGTCAAGCAAGCAAGAATCCCGCCTTTACTTGAACAATGGGTCCATACATAAGTCCTTTCTCGACCCTTCGGGTGGAGTGAAATTGGAAATTCTGTTATTCGTATTAACAGCTACTCTAGGAGGAATGTTTTTATGCGATGCTAACAATTTAATAACTATCTTTATTGCTCCAGAATGTTTCAATTTATGTTCCTACCTATTATCTGGATATACCAAGAGAGATGTACGATGGTAGGGAAGATTTCTTCCATTACTGACAAGAAAGATACCAAATTCTCCTTTAGGTGCTTCAATAATATCGGGATAGCCCTGGTTGAGATCTCTGGTGGCTTGATGGCTTTACCCCTTTATTGAAGGAGGAAAAACCCCTTCTATTACAAAAGCATTTATGTACTCAGATAGGTAGGTAAAAGATTTAGGAAATAGCAACCTATGAACTAACAACCTATTATTACTGTACTGATAATCCTGATATTGTATTGATACTCATGATCCTGATAAACCTGATAATGGCTCGACGTAGCGCACTCCTGACTCGAGAATTCTTTTACTGTCCTGATCAAGGCTATTAGTAGCACATGTATTATATAACATATATTCCCGTGGTTAATTTTGATTGTACTCGTTAAGCTGCTATTCTATCTTGCATCATGTTTAAGACAGATTTCTGAGTACCACGGTCAAAAATACTTGATAATTGTCCAGGCTAATAACTAGAATAATAATCTAAATAGCATATAGAGAGATTTTCTGGCTATATGTAATCTCGGTATCTCAGTGACACCTGATGGATTTGGATCTCTCCGTCGTGAGGGGCACACTTCCAACACACCGACGAGTGTTTCACTACCAGAAAAGACAAAAAAATAAATATACGTGATAAACCTATACTATGTACCCGTTCGTCTGGATAACACGGATAGTCTGCAGGGCATGTGGCTGTAAGAAATCTTAAAGTGCATGTGTTAAAAAATAGGACTGTGATAACCCTAGTTAGCTAATGATAGCAAGCTGTAGGGCATGATTGGCCGTGATTGCTTGATTACTAGTCTAGTCTAGTCCTGTCCTGATTTAAATTAGCAGCTGATCCGAAAATGGTAACCAGAGTACTAATTCCAGATGTCTTTGTTTAAATACTACATAACTGTTTAACTGTTACTTTACCTGCTATTCTTACTGATTTGTCTGGATGTTGGTTTTAGTTCATATGTTTGACTCCTTTGTGGTACTTGTTATTTTTGGGTCTGACCCCACTGGTTTTGTATTTCTAGATTGTCATGCCCCAGTCCCAAAATACCGTGGAACCGGACGCGTGATAATGGCCAGCAGCACACACCGATGGACAAACCCAATTTAATGGATCCATCGGGGCATGCTTAAGCTGTAATACAACAATAAGTAGGTCCAATGATACAAGTCACAGTCTATGCTAATCTCATCCACAACAGATAATCACAGATCAAATGCCAAAATAATGCAAATAAAATAAACTGACAAATCTCAATAAAAATGTCTCGGAGAACAATCCGAAAACAAGTCTGATACATCAATGCAATAGACTAGAAATGAAATAAAATAACTAGAACAGAATTAAATGAGTATCTCAAGACAATACTCAGGAGAAGTCCTCTAGCACAATCTCGTCCTCAGGTGTCGGTACAGCTCCTGTATCAGCTCCTGCTGCGGTCCCGTATACCTCGGGATAGATCTCGGCTGCGAATCCTTGGGACATAATCCGGATCCAGGTCCTCAGGGGACATAGCAAGGTACAGAAAATACAAGCCAAAATAAATGCAGTGCAGCAGAGAATAAAATAAATAGGGTAAGCTATATAACCATCTATGTGAAAATACAAGTGAGAGCATCACGAGTACTCAGGCTGAGCCACTACAAGCTCTGTGTCGGGGAGCCGGTAGCAGTAATAACACGTAATGGGCCAAGCTCGGGTTTAGAGTCTTGAGCCTCACAATAATAGGGATTATATATATATATATGATCAGCCTGTAGCCTGTGTGTCTCTCCCCACCCAATGTAATCACACGTCTCATGTCCACGATGCACCATGTCCATGTCACGCACAATCATATCTAATGCAACAAGTCATATAGTATCTAGGAATATAATATCAATGTCAAATCCTACATCCTATACAGAATCACCATGAATATCTCAGAAAGATCATGTCTCATGTATAGTATCAAGTGTCCTGGGTATAATATACTTGATAAGACAAGTACGAGAATGTAAAGGGGTCACGAATGTCCATCTCTAGATGACTTACACAACATCGCTTACGGTGTTGGCACCCGACTAATAATCGGACGCTAAGTAAGTCACACGGTCCTAGGTTAAGCATGCACAGCAATATAAATGAATCAAGGTAAATGCAACAAGAAATGTAAAGTTGGCAAGGTATACTTGCCCACTGATGTATAACTAAGTCAAGGAAATAAGTAGCAAACCTGCAGGGTTTGGCAAGGTACACTTGCCTGGGATTCTGGCTCCAATTGTAGCTCTGGTCTCAGCGGGTTCTCCAGGGACTCCTCCGGTTGCTGAAATAAATATCACCATTAGATTCAAAAAATATCAAATAGCTAGAAACGCCTGTTCTTAAGTCCAATTTGGACACAAGGGCAAAAATAACTGTTTTTGGTCAAAGCGGGGTCTACATGTGGGCCACTTTGCACCGAAAAGTGTGTCAGGATCAAAGGTCTCCAAATTCGTCAAACTTAGTGTCAACAAGTCAGGAACGATGATACGAACCCAACGGAACTTCCAGAATTGGATTCCGATGAGCCGATCACAAAATCGCCCGTCAAGTAGAGCTTGTGGGGCCACGATACGCGATTTTGTCAACGTTCTCAGAATTGGACCAAACTTGGGTCACAGGACCAGCGTATTGCTACGAGTCCGATGGCGTAAGTTTTCTCTCGATCCGACGTGTGTACACAAAGTTACGACATGTTCCAGAACAGACGGATACGGGGTGGTGTCGGCGGATACGCGTTGATTCCGGTGTGCACGCATATCCGAATCAACTTCTGCGAAATCCCACACGTCCGTATCAACGGCGCGCACATTTCGGTGAAGACCGCACACGACCAAGTCGTCCCGTTTGGCGGGGCGCACTCAGTTTTAGGGTAAAATAGGACGTTGGTTTTCCTGTTTTTGGATCGCGGTTCGCGATCGCCACAGGACGCGATACGCCGAGCGGTTTGCACGGGCACCGAGAGGGTTATACAGTCTATGCGACGCAACTAACGGAATCAGAAATGGGATAACAAAGAGAGAGAACGGGTTACTTGAACAGGGCTCCGTGAACGATGATTTCTCGTATCCGGGTACTATTTTGTGTCCGTATCGAGTTGTTGTGTCCGACACGAACTGTGTCTTGTGCCGTGCTAGGGTTCAGGCGGCCAGCGGCGGGGGCTTCGCCAGAGGGAGCCGGGCTCGGGGTCGGCGAGGTCGGCTAGGGCTGCGGGCGACTGAGTTCAGTTGGTCAGGGAGTCGGCTCCGTCGTCGGTGCTGCGGCCCTCGGGCGGCACTGGAAAAGATGGAGGAGAAGAGTGGGAGGGATTCGTCGGCGCAGTGCTCTCCGATGGGACAGCGGCGCAGCGGGGTGGCCTGGGCTCTCGAGGATGAGGAGACGGAGGGGTTGGAGAGTTCGACTAGGACGGTGGAGGAGAGACTGGCCGAGGTAGGTGGCTGGGGACGAGTCGAGCAGGGGGGTCGAGCGAAGGAGGAAGTTGAGGAGGAGGAGGACGAGGGTCAGGCGAGGGCACGGCGGTACGGGTCAGCTGCGCTGGGGGTTCTCGAACGGGGTTGGAGAAGACGGAGGAGAGGGGGTGCTGCGGGCGGACTTGGGTGAAGGAGAGGGAGGAGGAGGATGAGTTCACTGTGGTGCCGGAGATGGGGGAGGTCGTGCAGGCGGTAGGGAAGAGGAGGAGGTCCGACGAGGGAAGAACGAAGTGGTGGTGATGTCCTCAGGCGAGGATGGCCGGGAAGGAGTCAGGCGAGGTGCAGCGGCTCGGGGCTGCTCGGCTCAGGCAAAGGGGAGTCATCGGTTCAGCAGGGTCGACTGCTCGGGGAGGACTCGACGGGGGAAGGAGAGAACAGGGAGGAGGAGAGAAGGCTGTGTCGTGTCGAGGTGGAAGGCCACGGTGGCTGGACTAGGGGCGGCGCCGGAGTCTCGCCGGAGGGGTCAGGGAAAGGGTGGCGGCGCTCGGTTAGGGTTAGGTTTAGGGATTAGGGATTAGGGATTTTTAGTAATTTTCTTTTTTTCTTTTTGTTTGTGGAGAAAAACTAGGAAATTATATATTTATACATACATAAATTGGACTAGGGTTTGACCTAGGAATTGGGCTGGGTCAATGCTCCTTGGGCTTGGCTTCAGCTCTCATGGGGATGTCGGGCGTTTGGCACGGGTTTAATTCGGTTTTATTCTATATCAGTTTTCAGGACTTTAAAAATAATTCCGGGGTCCAATAAATTCACAGAAAATTATCCTATGTCCAGTTTTCTATTTTACACCATAAAATATTATTTCTATAATATTTTAATATTAATTAACAATAATTAAAAATCATTTAATTACCAAAAGTCTAGGTTTTAATTATAAAAAAATCCCAAAAAATTACGAAAAATTGTGAAAAACTAAATTAATAATTACTGAAAATCAGGGGGCTTACAATCTACCCAACTTATAAAAATTTCGTCCTCAAAATTAAAATATGGTAGGATTCTCTCTATCCAATCTCACTTGATTACAGTCTAAAGGATTTATCTCAAGTGAACTTTGCGGTCTCTACCCAACTTAGATTTTACCTATCTATCATCTAAGGCTATACACCTAATAAAGCTATGCCCAACTTATTAAATCATGTTATTGAATCCTCAAGTCTTTAACACCAACTATATCACCTATGATATTCCCTTAATCATATATAAAGGGTCATCAACACTGCGACCGGCCTGTGGGGTATATCTAGTACTGTCTATATATCAAACTTATACCAAGCACGAGGTTTCGTCTTTTCAAAATAAGGGAAGACGAAGATCAATAATAAAGAGTTCAAGGGTGAGGTAATAGAATAGAAGTATCAGGATCAAGGCGTTTAACGAATTCAAATAGGATTTGTCAAGACAAGTGTGGATTGAAATCCTATTCTGGTAATCCTTTGTTCGCATGCTCGTATTTAGTACAGTTATGTAACTGATACGATATACTCAGACATATCTAAAGGACAAGTATACTAGTCAACTATATATCTCAATCCACGTGAAGTAGTCATGCGAAGAGTGAACCAAAATACACTAAGGTTGATCAGACCGTCATACACTGATTCTGAATAGACAATTTTATTAGTGTGTCGACCCAATAATACATATGTCATGAACAAGCTCGATAAAAGGATAAGCTTGCAAAACCAGGCTTTATTAGTAGCATAAGTCAAGGTAGTACAACAAATATAAGTACGCTAGATGATGATGAAAGGAGGTACAACTTAATTCAAGTTCACAAAATAACCCAAAATAAGCGCAATAACAAAAGACTCTAAAATCTCTACAGTTATCAATTATAAGCAAGTTTAAAATTACATAGGTTAAGGCTGAGGTCACGAACCAATAGGCACGAGATAAAACAAATCTATAAACAGATAACTACGAAAACTTTTGCGCATTAGCTACTCCATGGGTCTGCGCGTCTTCCAAAGTCATCGCTGGAGCTTGTTCCCGTTCTTATAGTTGATTCCTCTGCTGCTGTTGAGCCTGCTGGAAGAGTATTGTTTGTGGTGCCAAGGGTGGCCTCGCTGATTCCCTCCTGGGGCTAGTGGTCTGACTCCTTCAACTCTCGTTTGTGGTGCTTCCAATATTGGAGAGGCTGGCCTTGGTGCTGGTAATGCTCTTTCTCGACGTTCGGGGCATTCCTTTAATAAATGCTGACTGGATCCGCAAGCTAAATATAATTTCCTTTTGCGTCTGCACTCGTTCTCTATATGGCCTCGCCTGTGACAATATGGACAGACAGGTATTTTTTGAGGAGGTGCTTCTGGTGGCTGGTGCATGTGAGACCTCCTTGCAATTTCTTCCTGTGGTGCTCCGGCTAGTGCTGATGTGGCTGGTTGATGAGTCATCAATGCTTTCTCTTGATGTCGAGGACAATCCTTGGCTAAGTGTTTATTGGTTCTGCAAATCAAGCATAATCCTAACTTGCGTCTGCACTCCTTCTCAATGTGGCCTTTCTTGCGACAATACTGACAGGTAGGCAGTACTTGCGGAGATGCTTCTGGCAGCTGGTGCATGGGAGAACTCTTTGCAAATTCTTCCTGTGGTGCTCTGGCATGTACTGATGTGGCTAGTTGATGAATCATCACTGCTTTCTCTCGACGTTCAGGGCAATCCCTTACCGAATGCTTTTTGGATCCGCAAGATAAACATTGTCCCAATCTGTGCCGGCATTCTTTAGCGAAATGGCCTATCTTGCCACAATAGTGACAAGTAGGAAGGACTAGTGCGAGTGGTGTAGATGCTCTCTGCGGTGGATTCATCTGTGGTCGCTTCACAGTACTTTCTTGTTGTGCTTGGTCTGGTGCTGATGCATACGGCCGCTTCTGGCTGGTCTCTATCCTTGTGTTGCACTCCATGGCCTGTGCTGTAGTAAGAACGTCCGTTGCAACGGAGCTGATTAACTTTCGTAACTCCGAGCTAAATCTGTCGATGAACTTCTCTGCTTGGTTTTGCTGAGCTTCTTCATGAACCTTCTGATGGGCTTGCATCATCGCGTAGAACATTCGAATCATTTGTTGTTCGTCCATAGCCTGCCCTTGTGGAACGGTAGGCATCGGTGGAGCAAACTGCATCGATTGTGGAATGTCATCTTCCTGGATTCTCGAGGCATGCTGACTTGCTTGCTGTGATGATGGACCTTCACTAACTGGTGTCACTTCATCTCCGTTGGTTATCCAGCACCTTGTGGTGTTTCTGGATGAGTCTCGTCGCGTGCTTGTGAATCCATTGCTCTGCATCAAAATAAACTATAAGAGGCGTACAGGAATCAAGGTAGGATGCAAGTCAAGAATTTAATTCGAATCCGATATAGATGTCAAGAATGATCCAAGCAAGTGGATGAGATCCTTAAACTTATCATATTCTTATTGCAGGCTTGCTCGGTCCCTAAGTTGAAACCGAACAATTTAGTCATTGACCTGCATGGGCCACCACAAAAACCATGTCACTCCCCAGTCCCAAAATACCGTGGGACCGGATGCGTAATAATGGCCAGCAGCACACACCGATGGACAAACCCAATTTAATGGATCCATCGGGGCATGCTTAAGCTGTAATACAACAATAAGTAGGTCCAATGATACAAGTCACAGTCTATGCTAATCTCATCCACAACAGATAATCACAGATCAAATGCTAAAATAATACAAATAAAATAAACTGACAAATATCAATAAAAATATCTCGGAGAACAATCCGAGAACAAGTCTGATACATCATTGCAATAGACTGGAAATGAAATAAAATAACTAGAACAGAAATAAATTTGTATCTCAAGACAATACCCATGAGAAGTCCTCTAGCACAATCTCATCCTCAGGTGTCGGTACAGCTCCTGTATCAGCTCCTGCTGCGATCCCGTATACCTCAGGATAGATCTCGGCTGCAAATTCTGGGGAAATAATCCGGATCCAGGTCCTCAGGGGACATAGCAAGGTACAGAAAATACAAGCCAAAATAAATGCAGTGCAGCAGAGAATAAAATAAATAGGGTAAGCTATATAACCATCTATGTGAAAATACAAGTGAGAGCATCACGAG
Organism: Iris macrosiphon; assembly: GCA_036927795.1. Classification (NCBI taxonomy): domain Eukaryota; kingdom Viridiplantae; phylum Streptophyta; class Magnoliopsida; order Asparagales; family Iridaceae; genus Iris; species Iris macrosiphon. The sequence goes on along the minus strand of JAYESA010000013.1, from coordinate 142,542,668 downwards.
TACTCAGGCTGAGCCACTACAAGCTCTGTATCGGGGAGCCGGTAGCAGTAATAACACGTAATGGGCCAAGCTCGGGTTTAGAGTCTTGAGCCTCACAATAATAGGGGTTTTATATATATATGATCAGCCTGTAGCCTGTGTGTCTCTCCCCACCCAATATAATCACACGTCTCATATCCACGATGCACCATGTCCATGTCACGCACAATCATATCTAATGCAACAAGTCATATAGTATCTAGGAATATAATGTCAATGTCAAATCCTACATCCTATACAGAATCACCTTGAATATCTCAGAAAGATCCTGTCTCATGTATAGTATCAAGTGTCCTGGGTATAATATACTTGATAAGACAAGTACGAGAATGTAAAGGGGTCACGAATGTCCATCTCTAGATAACTTACACAACATCGCTTACGGTGTTGGCACCCGACTAATAATCGGATGCTAAGTAAGTCACACGGTCCTAGGTTAAGCATGCACATCAATATAAATGAATCAAGGTAAATGCAACAAGAAATATAAAGTTGGTAAGGTATACTTGTCCACTAATGTATAACTAAGTCAAGGAAATAAGTAGCAAAGCTGCAGGGTTTGGCAAGGTACACTTGCCTGGGGTTCTGGCTCCAATTATAGCTCTGGTCTCAGCGGGTTCTCCAGGGACTCCTCCGGTTGCTGAAATAAACATCACCATTAGATTTAGAAAATATCAAATAGCTAGAAATGCCTGTTCTTAAGTCCAATTTGGATACAAGGGCAAAAATAACTATTTTTAGTCAAAGCGGGGTCCACATATGGGCCACTTTGCACTGAAAAGCGTGTCAGGGTCAAAGGTCTCTAAATTCGTCAAACTTAGTGTCAACAAGTCAGGAACGATGATACGAACCCAACGGAACTTCCAGAATTGGATTCTGATGAGCCGATCACAAAATCGCCCGTCAAGTGGAGCCTATGGGGCCCACGATACGCGATTTTGTCAACGTTCTCAGAATCGGACCAAACTTGGGTCACAGGACTAGCGTATTGCAACGAGTCCGATGGCGCAAGTTTTGCCTCGATCCGACGTGTGTACATAAATTTACGACATATTCCAGAACAGACGGATACGGGGCGGTGTCGACGGATACGCGTTGATTTCGGTGTGCACGCACATCCGAACCAACTTCTGTGAAATCCCACACGTCCGTATCAATGGCGCGCATGTTTCGGTGAAGACTGCACGCGATAAAGTCATCCCGTTTGGCGGGGTGCACTCAGTTCTGGGGTGAAACAGGGTGTTGGTTTTCCTGTTTTTGGATCGCGGTTCGCGATCGCCACAGGACGCGATGTGCCAAACGGTTTACATGGGCACCGAGAGGGTTACACATTCTACGCGACGCAACTGACGGAATCGGAAATGGGGTAACGAGGAGAGAGAACGGGTTACCTGAACAGGGCTCTGTGAACGATGATTTCTCATGTCCGGGTACTGTTTCGTGTCCGTATCGAGTTGCTGTGTCCGACACGAACTGTGTCCTGTGCCGTGCTAGGGTTCAGGCGGCCAGCGGCGGGGGCTTCGCCAGAGGGAGGCGATCTCGGGGTCGGCGAGGTCGGCTAGGGCTGCGGGCGGCTGAGTTCAGTTGGTCAGGGAGTCGGCTCCGTCGTCGGTGCTGCGGCCCTCGGGCGGCGCTGGGAAAGATAGAGGAGAAGAGTGGGAGGGATTCGTCGGCGCAGTGCTCTTCGACGGGGCAGCGGCGCAGCGGGGCAGCCTGGGCTCTCGAGGCTGAGGAGACAGAGGGGTTGGAGAATTCGACTAGGGCGGTGGAGGAGAGACTGGCCGAGGTAGGTGGCTGGGGATGAGTCGAGCGGGGGGGGGGGTCGAGCGGAGGAGGAAGTTGAGGAGGAGGACGGCGAGGGTCAGACGAGGGCACGACGGTGCGGGTCGGCTGCGCTAGGGGTTCTCGAACGGGGTCGGAGAAGTCGGAGGAGAGGGGGTGCTGCGGGCGAACTTTGGTGAAGGAGAGGGAGGAGGAGGATGAGTTCACTGTGGTGCCGGAGATGGGGGAGGTCGTGCAGGCGGTAGGGAAGAGGAGGAGGTCCGACGAGGGAAGAACGGAGTGGTGGTGATGTCCTCAGGCGAGGATGGCCGGGAAGGAGTCAGGCGAGGTACATCGGCTCGGGGGTGCTCGGCTCAGGCGAAGGGGAGTCATCGGTTCTGCAGGGTCGACTGCTCGGGGAGGACTCGACGGGAGAAGGAGAGAACAGGAAGGAGGAAAGAAGGCTGTGTCGTGTCGAGGTGGAAGGCCACGGTGGCTGGGCTAGGGGTGGCGCCGGAGTCTCGCCGGAGGGGTCAGGGAAAGGGTGGCGGCGCTCGGTTAGGGTTAGGTTTAGGGATTAGGGATTAGGAATTTTTAGTAATTTTCTTTTTTTCTTTTTGTTTGTGGAGAAAAACTAGGAAATTATATATTTATACATACATAAATTGGACTAGGGTTTGACCTAGGATTTAGGCTGGGCCAACGCTCCTTAGGCTTGGCTTCGGCTCTCATGGGGATGTCGGACGTTTGGCACGTGTTTAATTCGGTTTTATTCTACATCAGTTTTTAGGGCTTTAAAAATGATTTTGGGGTCCAATAAATTCTTACACCATAAAATATTATTTCCATAATATTTTAATATTAATTAATAGTAATTAAAAATTATTTAATTACCAAAAGCCTAGGTTTTAATTACAGAAAAATCCCAAAAAATTACGTAAAATTGTGAAAAACTAAATTAATAATTACTGAAAATCAGGGGGCTTACATAGATATCGGAGTAGGACCGCAGGATCTCCCGTACTTCTCGTCTCAAGATGGTTAACATCAGTAGCACCCGAGGCCATGAGTGGGTTTCTTTTTCATCAACTACTTGATCTTGTATAATTATTCTTTTGAGGCATTTAGCCACCGAGCACGTATTTAGCTCATATTTTAGGACTTGACATTCTAGCCTACGGGCCTACATGTAAAACATATTCTAGACTATTGCTAAAACTAATAATGTAATATTGTACTTTGCTAGTTCTTCATTTTTGTAACTAGCTTCAAGATCATCTAGGTATGTATAGTTTGGGATGCCTTACTATTATGCATTGGTGATCATACATCGTGTAAACTTGGTGCTTGCTTGAGATTGAGACACCTAGGATTTTTGACCCAGGATTGCCTGATGGATTGTAGAGTAAACCCTCACATGTCTAGATACCCGTGATCATATCTTGGGATATAGAGTACTCTAGTATACGTAGCTGGCTTTGTCTGTCTCTGCTCTCCAGTATTCTGGTTATGGGACGTAACACGACTTAAGTGGTGGCCCATGCAGGTCTGAAATTCAGAAGTGTGGGAGGTTTACCAATGTCTTTTAGATGTTCCAATCATGCTACTCCTTGATCTCCTCCAGTGTCGAATTTATATCCCTAAAATATTGATTGAGCATTTACTTTGATCCTCGATCAATCTTGTTCGTCCTTTTGACGATCATTGTGTCTTTTATCTTTCAGGGATATTATTCCTGGTCTTTCTGATCATCCAGCTAGATTTGCTCCAGTAACAGAATAATATCCCGATGCCCAGTAAACCCTTGAGGTTCAGCCTCAGTATTCTGGGGCAGGGTCCAGACCAGATCAAAATGAGGAACCTCAGGTCCAATCAGTACCTCCCGTACAACCAGTACCTGATGTAGAAGGGATAACAGTGTGCTAATTGGTATCCTTCAGGAATTATTGGCATCTAACAGACACACTCATTTAGTCAGTACAAGGGACTTTTGAAAGAGGCGGACCTCGTGCCAACAACTCGGCAAACAACTTCAAGCGCCTACAACCCTCATATTTTTATGGCACCGAGGATGCAATTGCATCAGACGCTTGGCTTCAGGACACTGAGGCTATTTTAGAGGCATGCAGAGTTCCAGCTAGAGAATAAGTCTTGGTGGTTCGATTGTAATTGCTAGATCTGGCCTGGGACAGGTGGGCAGCACAGATGGTTTCATTAACAGTACCCGTCCCATGGACCGTATTTAGCAAAAGATTTCAGGTCAGATACTTTGACGTGGTATTGCATTATGATCTGCAACAGAGATTTAATTACTTGAAGCAAATGTGCATGACTGTCGACGGCTACGCGATAGAGTTCTGTAGGTTAAGAGTTTACTCCCACCTTGGTAGCGACCGAATTAGACCGAGCAAGAAGGTTCTAGCAGAGACTTCACCTGGAGATCATATTGGCAGTAGAATAATACGAGTTTCAGATTTTTGATTATGTGTTAAGAGCAGCAAGGAGGCATGAGTATACCTCCCAGAGAATAGTGGATATGACCGGAGGTCGTAAGAGGACCCATACTTTAGGTGGTTCTTATAACCAGTCTTCAGCACCAGTCGGGACAGTTAGGGCTTTAACTATCGGATCTCCGAGGAGGCCAGTTTCAACAGGCTCAGTTCAGCAAATAGTACCAACTCAAACTCAGCAGCAAAGGACGCCTTCCTCAGCAGGGTGTTCTTATTATAGAAAGCCAGGACACGTGATCTCAGAGTATCGTAGAGCACAAGGGTTGTGCTTAGCCTGTGGAGCACCAGGCCATATAGTAAAAACTTGCCCACACAGAGCTAGTTCATCATCATCTTCCCTGTCAGGACCCAGTATAGGGCTCGAGCGCTGGTTCAGCAAAACCAGGGTTCGAGGCCTTTACCAACCCAATCTCAAGTATTCCAGCAACAGAGGCCACAACAGTATGCACAGGCCCAAGATCAAGTACAAACCAGGCAAGGAGGTCCGCAGCAGAGAGGACCAGCACTGAGAGGACGAGGCCAGGCTCTGGCACTTACCGCGGAGGAACAACTAGCTTCAAGTGAAGTGGTGGCAGGTACCATTCTCGTCAACTCTCATTCAGCTTAAGTATTGTTTGATTATGGTGCCTCTTATTCTTTTATTTCTGTATGATTTGAACACTAGTTGGATTAGAACCCGAATCATTATTTATAAGACTCAATATACTTACTGGTAATGGTATCGTAGGAGTAGATAAAGTATATACCTCGTGTTGAGTCATAGTGTGCAAGGGAGATTTTTCCCACTAGACTGATAGTTTCCTATGGGAGATTATGATATCGTCCTAGGCATGGATTGGTTGAGTGCCCGATACACAACGATAGATTGCCATAATAGCAAGGTTATCTTTCGTATCCCCGGAGTAGAAATTTTTTTATTTTCTAGAGGAGAGATAGAGTCTTTGTCAACAATCATAAGAATGACAGTAGCAAAAGGAGTATAATTTCCCAAAGTAGTCAGTGAGTTTTCAGATGTGTTTTCATAAGAGCTTCCAAGCATGCAACTAGAAAGAGAGAGAAAGAGAGAGAGTTTACCATTTATCTACTTCCAAGAACAACAGCAGTGTCAGAGAGAGTCTACATGATGGCACCATCATAGTTGAAAGTCTTGTACCGAATGATTGAAGAATTGAGAACCAAGGGATTCATTCATGCTAGTGGATCGCCTTGGGGATCCCTAATGCTTCTAATAAAGAAGAAGGATATAACTTCCCGTTTGTGTGTTGATTATCGTACCTTTAACACAGTAACTATCAAGAACAAGTATCCCTTGACAAGGATCGATGACTTGTTCGATCAACTTAGTGGAGCGGCAGTATTTTCCAAGATTGATCTGCAGTCAGGATATCATCAGATCAGAGTCAGAGAACAAGATATACCCAAGACGGTGTTCAGATCGAGATATGGCCATTGGGAGTTTCTAGTGATGCCCTTTAGAGCAACCAATGCGACAGCAGTATTTATGGATTTCATGAATCATATTTTCATGCCATAGTTGGACAAGTTTGTGATTGTGTTCATAGATGATATCTTGGTTTACTGTCGAAGTAAAGCAGAGCACGAGCAACATCTTCGCGTAGTTCTTCAAGGCCTTAGAGAACATAAGTTATATGCCAAGTACAACAAGTGTGAATTCTAGCTTGATTGTATTTCATACTTGCGGCATATTATTGCTAAAGGAGGAGTTAAAGTGGATCCCAGAAGCGTTGAGACATGGCCAGTTTTTTGAACAGTTACAGAACTTCGTAATTTCCTGGGACTAGTAAGATATTATCGAATATTTGTGTCAGGCTTTGCTAGGATTTTAGCACCTTTGACGCAGTTGACTTGTAAGAATGTGTGCTTTGATTGGACAGATGAATGTCAAACCTCTTTTAAGAAGCTCAAGCAGAAGTTGATTATGACACCAATTTTGACACTTCCAGATAAGACATGTGGTTTCACGGTATATTACGATACGTCAGAAAAAGGACAAGGGTGTGTTCTTATGCAGCATGGTAAGGTTATAGCTTATGCATCTGGGCAGCTTCAAGACCATGAGAAGAATTATCTAACACATGACTTGGAGTTAGCAACAGTTGTCTTTGTACTCAAACTTTGGAGATATTACCTATATGGAGATCGAGTAGAGATTTATATTGATCATGAGAGTTTAAAGTACGTCTTTACTCAGAAGGATATCAACATGAGGCAGAGGAGATGGTTAGAGCTGATGATAAACTATGATATTGACCTTTAGTATCATCTTGGGAAGGATAATATCATGGCAGATACTTTGAGCCGGAGAGCTGAGCTTATTTTCTCATGATATAGCGGAAGATTTTAGAAGATCTTCAGGATATGGACATAAAAGTAGTATTGCCTGGCAACACAGTATTGATGGCCAGTCTGCAAGTTCAGTTCAGTATAGTAGGAAGGATCAGAGTAGTACAATCAACAGATGTGAAGCTTCAGCAACTTATGACAGAATATGAGGCAGGGCGTATAACAGAACTAAGCATTCACAGTGATAAAACTCTCCAATTTGGTAATCGTCTTTGTGTACCAAGTGGAGATATCTGTCAAGATATTATGTCAGAAGCCCACAGTTCTTAGTATTTCGTTCACCCAAGAAGAATGAAGATGTATAAAGATATTCGTCAGCATTTCTAGTGGAATGGTATGAAGAGGGAGATAGCACGGTTTGTCTCCCGATGTTTGGTTTGTCAGCAAGTCAAGACTGAGCATCAGAGACCAGCATGACGTCTTCAACCTTTATCAATTCCGGAATAGAAGTGGGACCATATCACCATGTATTTTATGATTGATCTTTTTAGATTCCCAGCTGGCAGAGATACAAATTGGGTAATAGTGGATCGACTCACAAATGTTGCTCACTTTCTTTCCTTTAGAGTGGGACAGTCTACAGAGCAGTTGGCTTAGATATACATGAATCAGATTATTAGATTTCATGGAGTACCAGTATCAGATAGAGATTTTAGATTCATATCTCACTTTTGGCAGAGTCTATAATAGAGTTTGGGTACCCGCCTGAAGTTCAGTATAACTTATCATCCCAAACAGATGGTCAGTCAGAACGTATCATCCAGACTCTGGAAGATATGCTTCGATCTTGCACCCTTGACTTTGGTGGTTCATGGGAAGATCATTTATACTTGGTGGAATTCTCATACAATAAAAATTTCCAGGCAAGTATCTAGTTGGCACCCTTCGAGACACTATATGGCAGGAAGTGCAGATCACCGTTAGCTTGGGATAATATTAGTGAGAGATAAATGCTTGGTCCCAAGATGATAGCCCAAACAGTTGAGGTAGTCAAACAAGTCTGAAAGCATCTTAAGGTGGCTCAAGATCTTCAGCGTCATTAAATCGATTCCTATCGGCGACCTCTTGAGTTCTCTATTCACGACCATGTATTTCTTTAGATTTTGCCTACCCGAGGGGTCATCAGATTTTGTGTACAGGGAAAGCTTAGTCCGCGGTATATTGGTCCATTCGATATCCTCGAGCGAGTGGGAGATATTTCTTATCGCCTTGCTCTTCCACCGTCGCTTCGCGAGATACATAACATTTTCCACGTATCTCAGTTATGATGGTATATACCGGATTCAAGCCATTTTTTGGATCATTCGAAATTGGTCGTTGGTACCAAACTTTCATATGAGGAGAGGCATGTATCTATTTTGGACCGGAGAGAGAAGATTCTCAAGAATCGAGCTATTTTGTTAGTCCGAGTTACTTGGGGGCGTCACTCACCGGGCGAGTAAACTTAGGAGCGAGATGATGATATCCGTGCTCGATACCCATATTTGTTTGACTCATGAGGTATACTTGTTCATATATCTCGTACCCTGATCTTGTCTTGTGCATGCTTGTCTTGTTCCAGGATTGTGCTTGATTTTCGTATGCCCTTGCTTACCTTGATTGCATGTCCCCAGAGTTTTCTTGCTAGATAGACACCGTGCATTATTAAAATTTTGAGGACAAAATTTTCTAAGGAGGAGAGGATTGTGAGACTCGTCTCACTGATCTAGTATACGTATCCAATATACGCATATTTTATATGTATATCCGATTTATTGTTTAATTGCTTACATCATGCTTTATGCCATTCATGCATTGTTTATGTTATTTTTGTAAGTTTTTTTAGTTGCATGCTTTGGACCGTTGGTCCCTTGGTTTTCTTAGTGTGTGGCTGTGATGAACCCGGGTGAGGGGCATGAATTATGATCAAATGGCCTACGATCCTAGCTCTTCCTATATAAGCAATCACATTCTCTTTCCTCCACTTTTCTTTTCCTTTTATTTCTCTTTCCTTCTTCATTTCTTTCCCAACAAAGAGCAGCAACCGAGCTTGGCCTTGGTTGTGGGTGACCTTGGTAGTATTGGTATTAGGCTAGAACTTGACCATAGGCAAGTATATCTTGCCAACCGAAGGAAAAATCTTGAATCTTGCTTTGATTCTTAGTATAACTTATTTTAATCATTTGATCAATTTTATTTTTGGGTAACACTTAGAACTTATCTCTTTGATGATTTTGTTTCCTTGAATTTGATTGCTCATAGAGCCCGAGAATAGCAAGTCAGAGAATGCAAAGTTGGTCTTAGAATGCATACAAAAAGTACGCAGGGAATCCTTGTCGCATAAAGCGAAGTTCCAGTGAGCGCGCTTGTGTGTGTTTCACAAATTCTTTAGAAAGTGCGCCAAGATATGTTGAGTACTCTGGGCGCACTTCTCTACTCCTACGTACGTTTTATACTTTGATAATTCCTTCAAAAGTACGCTAATCCTACTTGGCGCACTTTTGAATGGGTCTGCCAGTCATCAAGAATGTACGCCACTGCTTAAATTTTCAAGTTGGCATACTTTGCAGATATTGCAGAGTTGGTGCACTTTGGTAAAACTTTCTTTATCGATGTACTTTGTCGCTTCTGGAGAATGGAGCACTTTGCTGTGTTGGCGCACTATGTGGTATTCTCCAAAGATGATACACTTTGTAGCCCTTCGTAATTAGTTAATGACTAATCAATGACTTTTGACCATTCTCAAAAATTGTGTTCTCGACTGCAGGGTTATCTCGAATGTTGTGTTATGCCTTGAAACTTGCGTTTTGTCTTTTAGTTGACCTTCATATTTTTTTTGTGCGCCAAACCTCACTACTGTCATACTTGATGAAAGTGCGCCAAGTTCATAGCTTGGATACTTTTATTTGTGCGCCAATGATATATTTATGCACCAAGATCCTGACTCGCGCACTTCTATGTGCCAAGGTCCTAGAAGTACGCTTTAGTATGATTTGTGCGCCACCTTTTGCTTGGAGCACTTTTGTATCAAAATGCGTCAGAACTGTCCGGACTAGTGATTTGTGCACCAATACTCTCTTTGGCCATTGGTGCGCCAATACTCTTTTTGGCCATTGTTGCGCCAATACTTTTTTGGCCATTTGTGCGCCAATAGTGGTTTTGGCCCATTATGCGCAGGTGTCATTTTCTTGCCTGATTTTTTACGCCAACCCTAAATTGATGATTTATGCACCTGTATGCCAATATTTTCTTTAATATGCTCAACACTTAATGATTCTCTGGTTCTCTTTTATCTCGTTATTTTAGTTAATCCTGCCTATTTCCTGAATATGTCATTCTTGATATTGATCTTGATTTTCTGGCATGATCTAGTGATCTAGTGATTGTACACACTTTTTCTTGTTATTTTAGTTCATAAGTTTGGCTCCCTTATGGTACTTACTGTTTTGGGATCTGATCCCACTAGTTTTGTATGGCCAAATATCGGAGCAGAACCGCAGGATCTTTCGTACTTCCTGCCTCAAGATGGTGAACACCAGGAGCACTCGGGGCCATGAGCGGGTTCCTCTTTCATCACCCACTTGATCTTGTATAATTATTCTTTTAAGGTATTTAGCCATCGAGCATATGTTTAGCTCATGTTTTATAACTTGACATTCTAGCCCGCGGGCCTACATGTAAAGCATATTCTAGACTATAGCTAGAGCTGATCATGTAATATTATACTCTGCTAATTCTTTATTTTGGTAACTAGCTTCATGATCATCTGGGTATGTATAGTTTGGGACGCCTTACTATTATGTGTTGGTGATCATACATCTTGTAAACTTGTTGTTTACTTGAGATTGAGACACCTAGGATTCTTTATCCAGGATTGCCTGATGGATTATAGAGTAAACTCTCACATGTCTAGACAACTGTGATCGTATCTCGGGATATAAAGTACTCTGTTATAAGTAGCTGGCTTTGTCTGGCCCCGCTCTCAATTATTCTGCTTCTGGGACATGACATACATGTTCTATGTTGTTGTTACTTGCTTGAATGATTTATATATAGTTGTTCTGAGACCCTAGGAGACTTGATTGTAGTATGCACCCCCTTGTCTTTCTACAGCCGTGACCATTTTACGATATTTTATTCCTTGTACATAGGAGCTGGCCATGTTCATCTTCGTATTCCGGTACTGGGGCATGACAAATTTAAAAAGGCTGGAGGTTGCCAACTTGTAGGCTATGTTTGATACGATGATGAGTATCATTCGTTGCTACAGTTGATGGCTCTCATCTCATTTTGAAATGGCCAGAGATAGCCAACTTTTACCTATTTTTTAGATGATGATGATGTTAGCCCATTAATTAAGTTGAGTTTTTTAATATGGCTAATCGATTATGTTTAAGATTATGATACTCACTAACAATCATGCAATCTCTATAATATTGTTACTAAAATATACCATTATCTAAATATGTATTAAATATTATTATATTTGCTTTTGTATATTCTTTGTTCATCTAATATGTATTTGTAGAAAAGCAATAAGCAATATCAGATATGAACATATGTAGTAAAAAATATATGTTGTGCCAAAGATGGCATTATACCAGAAGATTTTTTTGAACCACCTACGACATCTCTGGAGCCTCGTACTCGGGAGTTCCGCTTCCCAGTCAGCAGACGGGGGTCGAAGGGACTGTGCCCCCTTAGGGGTTCGACGGTGTCACGCCCCAGTCCTAAAATACGTAGGACTAGGAGTACGTAACACGCCCAGCCGTATGTATACGAACTCCAATATATGGAAACCATATCCATACGTACGCTGTTTGTGAATATCCAATCTACCAGTGGTAATATACTGTCTTAACAAGTCACATGCAATCTAGATCTCATCCACAACACAAATAATCAGTAGGAATAAAGAGCTGAATAATAACTTCTTATCAACGATAGTAACAAGTCTGATAGTCGGGTGGAAACAAATCCACTACAAAATGACTATACTGAAAGCAACAAAAACTCTAAATAGTGATAGTAGATCACTGGTACTCTGAGGGTAAAATCTCCTCGGGCAGGTACGTAGAGTCAGGTCCAGGTCCGTACTCCTGTGGATACTCCTGCTCGTCCATATTTGGAAAAGGACCAGGTCCTCAGAGGGACGTAACAAGATACATAATAACATGCCAATAGAGTACAGAAAAGTAAACATCCATTGGGTCGCTTATCCGTCTAAGTAAATACAGTTTGAGGACACCATGGAGTATATAGGAAAGTGTAGGCTAGACATATGCTGCCGTAATTCACCAATCGTGACAACTGGCTAGTATATGCCATATATGCCCACCAGAATAAGGGCGTATTGTAATGTCAGGAATATGAAATCAGCATAGTGAAAATGGGTGTCCCATACACCTACTAGTCGTCCTCCCCACCCAATGATCTAAGCATGTTGTATCCACAACACGAAATATACCTCTAGATAACTGCCAAGTCTACTAGCATACCAAGTTTCTATCCGCAGTCATCCCTAACGCACGGCTTTTACGTACGGGCGGCCAACCCAATACGTAGGTCAAGAGCTATATGAGACTCACAACTCGTGTAGCAACTGTGTCACGGCCAATGAACAAAGAAAATGCTTCATAATACTGGGGTGGTCTCATAAACAAGGTCCAATGCAATTACATAATTAAAACAGAACATGCTTCATATGGAATGTAAATAATAGTACTGTGGCAAGGTATACTTGCCAAGTAAGAAGTCCTGTATAGTGCAAGCGTCCATAATGGTGTAAGTTTGAAGAAGTGAAAGTTTTTGGGTTTTGGGGTGTACCGCATGGTTATATATATAGAGAATAAGAGGCGGTGGAGAAACTTAGTGTTTAAGAAACTACTGCTGCTGTTTCTTTCTTTTCATTGGTTTAGGTGTGCAACTGAGAATTTTTTTTAAGGAGTGGTGGAATAAAAAACTTATACGTGTAGATCAGGAAAGCAAAGCAAAGTTGAGTTTTGCTTCTGTTGCTGGTATTTTCTCAAGGGTGTGGTTTTTACGCGTGGTGTAGGAATTTAAGCGGCGGAGGTTTTTACGCAGGGGTGAATTGCTGCTGCTGGGGAGTTTTACGCGCAGAGAAAGGAAGAATTTATGCGTGGACAAAATAAACGGTGTACTTAGCGGTTTTCTGTTGTCTGTTTACGCGTAGTGAACCGCTGTTTCTATTATTTTACGCGCGGGAATGGGTTTAACGGGTTGTGGTTTGATCCAATAGAAAATTCTATTTTCTATTTTTTAGCTCATAATTACTAATAATAATTTACATAATTAATAATAATAATATAGAATACGATTTTTAGAATTAGGGGTTTTACATTCTACCCAACTTATAAAAATTTTGTCCTCGAAATTAAAACTAAGTCATGGTAGAAAAATCAAGAATGGTAGTAGATATAAATTACTAGAGTAAATTTATACCTTGGTCTTTGAATAGGTTTGGAAAACGTTGACGCATGTCATCCTCGCGTTCCCAGGTAGATTCTCCTGGAGAGCCACGCTTCCATGCTATGCGGACCAAGAGAATAGACTGGTTTCTCAATACTTTCTCTCTACGATCAAGGATTCCCACAGGTTGCTCTTGGTAAGATAAGCTTGGCATAATGGTGATCTCTGAATGGTCAAGAATATGATTGCTATCTGCCACATATCGCCTGAGTTACGATACATGGAATACGTCATGTACTCCCTCAACTGAAGATGGTAGCGCAAGTCTATATGCCACTTCTCCCACTTTCTCTAGCACGTTAAAGGGTCTAATATACCTTAGACTTAACTTGTCGCGCCCTCCGAATCGAATAGTGCCTCTGGTAGGTGATATCCTCAAGAAAACATGATCGCCCTCTTTAAATTCCAAGGGACGACAATAAAGGTTTGCCCACTGCTTCTGTCTATCTTGCGCTGCTCGCATGTCCTTGTATCTTCTTAACTGTCTCAACGGTATTGACTACTAACTCTGGTCCTAAAATTTGACGTTCTCCCACGTCACTCCAACATACGGGAGATCTACATTTCCTTCCATATAATACTTCAAACGGAGCCATCTGGATGTTTGCCTGATAGCTATTGTTGTAAGAAAACTCCACAAGATGTAGGTGGTCTTCCCATAATCCTCCAAAGTCTAACATACAGGCCCTCAACATATCTTCCAATGTCTGAATAGTACATTTTGACTGCCCATCTGTTTGCGGGTGATAAGACATACTGAATTTCAGACGAGTTCTAAGACTTTCTTGCATGTTCCTCCAGAAATGTGATGTAAAGCGCGAATCCCTGTCTGATACAATGCTGACTGGTACGCCCGTGCAATCTCATAATCTGCCTCATGTATAAGTCAGCCAAAGCTTCTGTAGATTGGCCAACTCTAAAAGGCAAGAAATGGGTTGTCTTGGTAAGTCGGTCCACTATTACCCATACTGCATCTCTTCCACTTGGACTCTTGGAAAAACCCGTGACGAAGTCCATAGTGATGTGTTCCCACTTCCAATCTGGAATCGGGAGTGGTTGCAATAATCCTGCTGTCCTCTGGTGCTCCGCCTTTACTTGTTGACATACCAGACATTTAGCTACAAAGCGAGCTATCTCTCTTTTTATTCCATGCCACCAAAAGTGTTATCGCAAATCACGATATATTTTGGTGCCTCCAGGATGAATAGAATATATCGAACTATGAGCTTTTATCATTAGCCCCTGTCGAATCTCTCCATTAGGAACATATAGACGATTACCACATCGTAGTGTCCCGTCATCATGGATGTGCAATCCTGTTTGTTCTCTGGCCTCTGTCCTTTCCTTTAATCTTCTGAATCTGGCGTCAGTAGGCAAAGTCGCCTTGATCCTCTCTACTAGTGATGATTGTACTTTCAAATTGGCTAGTATTCCGTCTGCTCCGGGAAATATTACTTTAATGCCAAGATTTTGTAAGTCTTTCAATAATTCTCTCTATTTTGTTAAGAAGTAAGTTGTTGGCTTTCGGCTTAATGCGTCTGCTACCACGTTAGCCTTGCCTGGATGATAATGTAGCTCTATCTTGAAATCTTTTATCAACTCGAGCCATCGACGTTGCCTCATATTTAACTCCTTCTGTGTAAAGACATACTTGAGGCTTTTGTGGTCTGTATAGATTTCCACTCGTTCCCCATATAAGTAATGTCTCCATAGCTTCAAAGCAAATACAACTGCTGCAAGTTCCAAGTCATGAGTTGGATAATTCTTCTCATGTACTCGTAATTGTCTAGATACGTATGCAATTACCTTGCCATGCTGCATCAATACGCATCCCAAGCCTTTCCCTGATGCGTCATTGTAGATCACATATCCTCCTGATCCTGATGGAATAGTCAATATTGGTGCTGAAGTCAGTCGTTTCTTTAACTCCTCAAAAGCGGCTTGACACTCGTCGGTCCATATAAACTCTTGATCTTTACAAGTCAACCAAGTCATAGGTGTTGCTATCCTTGAAAAGTTTTCCATGAACCGTCGATAATATCCCACAAGTCCAAGAAAACTTCTCACTTCCGCTGCTGTTTTAGGAACATGCCACGTCTCCACTGCCGAGATCTTTTCTGGATCAACAGAAATACCATCTCCTGTAACGACATGTCCAAGAAATAAAATCTTGTCCAAGAAGAACTCATATTTACTGAGCTTTGCATATAGCTGCTCTCTCCTCAAGGTCTCTAGCACAATCCGCAGGTGCTTCTTGTGTTCCTCGTGGCTTTTTGAATAGATAAGTATATCATCTATAAAGACAACCATGAACTGGTCCAAATACTGATAGAAAATTTGATTTATTAAGTCCATAAAGATAGCTGGAGCATTGGTTAATCCAAATGGCATGACCAGAAACTCGTAGTGTCCATATCTTGTCCGAAATACGATCTTCTGGTTGTCCTCCTTCCGTACCTTCACCTGGTGATATCCCAATCTTAAATCTATCTTTGAGAACATCTTGGCTCCACTAAGTTGATCAAATAAGTCATCAATGCATGGTAGTGGATATTTATTCTTCACAGTCACTGCATTTAATGCTCTATAATCAATACACATACGTACTGACCCATCTTTCTTTGGTACAAATAACACTGGTGCTCCCCAGGGTGATGCACTTGGTCGGATGAAACCTTTCTCTTCTAGTTCCTTCAATTGTGTCTTCATTTCATCCATCTCTTTCTTCGCCAGTCTATAAACATGTGATGCTATGGGTGCTGCTCCTGGTGTTAATTCAATCAAAAACTCTACGTCTCTATCTGGGGGTAGTCCTGGTAATTCTTCTGGAAAGACGTCATGAAATTCTAAAATAATAGGATGATAGACAACATCGTCCATTGCGAGTTGCATACCATCAAGGATTTCTGTGGATCCTCATGCAAGCTCAAATTCAGGCTGGCCTGGTATCTTAAAAAGAATACTTCCTCCAAAGCAATCAAAGAAAGCGTGGTACTTGCTTAGCCAGTCCATTCCAAGCACAATATCAAAAGTCGGCATGGGAAGGACTAAGAGTCGGGCATTCATCTCTTTGCCACGTATCACTATAGGACACGTTCTACATATTCTACTAATAGGTATAACTCCTCCTCCGGTAAAAATTTTAATACAACTAGGTAAAGGTGTAGAGGTAATGTTGTGTTTGGCAATAAAACTAGATGATATGAATGAGTGGGTGGCTCCCGTATCAAATAATGTCATAGCAAGAAAAATAAAAACAAGAGTGATACCTGCTACGACATCAATCTCCTGATCCATTTCATCTATTTCCATTGCAAAAGCTTGTCCATTCTTCTGTGGATGTCCATTACTAGCCCTCAGGTACTGATCCTCCTGTGTAGGTAGTAGTGGTCCTCGCTGAAATCCTCCTGCTGCTGGAGGTCGAGGTGCTCTTGGTCTAGCCATCTGTTGAGCTGGCCTTGGTGCTGGAAGTGCTAGCCTCTGTGCTGGCGGTGGAAGTGTCGCTGCTTGTTGCATAGGGCAATCCTTTAATATATGCTATCCAGAACCACATCTCATACATTATCCTAGGCGAGTTCGACAGTCCCTCCTAATATGTCCGTATTTCCCACAATGATGGCAGAGAGGCTTCTCTAGGATCTGGTATGGTCCTGCTCTATGATGGAACTACTGTTGCTGATTTAAAGGACGCCTGATAGGTCCCCCTTGTTGTGTCCTGGCTGGTCCTTGATGCATCCTTTGCTGCCCTCCTTTTTCTCTACTGATAGTTTCTTGTAATCTGGCTTCTGTCAGTAACTCAGTATAAGAGATTCGGGACTGTGAGCTAGTGTAATATTGGAGCTCCTGAGTTAGTCCACGATGGAATCCCTTAGCTTTGGCTAAGTCATCGGGTATCAGAGCAGCGCCATATTTACTAAGGCAGCTAAACTCAGCATCATACTCATCCACTGTTCTGTTTTCTTGCTCTAGGTAGAGAAATTGATCGTACAATGCATCTCTGACAATGTCCGGGAAGTACTTCCTTTCAAAGTACTCTAAGAACTGCTCCAAGTCTGGTAGGTACCCAACTGGCGCTCCATGGTCTCCCACCAGTGATGAGCATTACCATCTAGAAGCGTCCTTACACCTGTCATCCACAGATCTGTAGGTAGCTGCGATGCCTCCAATAACTTCTGAGTGTGAGTGATCCAGTTGGTAGTTTCCTCTGGGCTCTCAATGCCTTTGTATGGCCTTGGACCCATTTGGATAAAGTCCTTTACTGATCCAACTCTAGCTCGATGTTCTAGAGCTAGTGCTTGAGTTGGTACAGTAGTCCTTGCAACCATCCTTTCAAGTGCTGCTAGGAACTCTTGTCCCTGTTCTGCGGCTTGCTGTCTCTGTTCTACAGCTATTGTGGTGGCCTGTTGTTGATGTTCCTTCATTATCATCTGGAAGAATTGGAACAATTATGCCTGGCCATCCTGCGGTGTTGATGATACTGGAAAGTTTCTATTAGGTGGAATGGGAAAGTCAGATGGAACTTGATTATGAATCTGTCCATCTGGTCCTGAAAGTCTAGGATTTGGTGAAGTCCTTCCTTGAGTCTGACCATTGACTCCAGAAGTTGTGTCTCCATCGGTGACAGTACCTCCCTTCTGCATATCCATCTTTCTGTAGGTGATGTACACAACGTTCAGAAGGAGTACAGGAAGGATGCAAGCATTTATGTAGAATGTAGGGGCATAAAATATGCTGGTGATCTGTATATTTCACAGTCAAAAACTTGCAACATTCATGAAGTCTCTCATGCGTAAAATAGGGCTTCAAGGTGGTTGGCGTAAAACATGGTCTCAGAAAGATCCGCGTAAGTAGAGAAGCGTAAGGTAAGTATTTAGAGTTGTCTGCATAAAATAGAGACCAAAGAAGTCAGCAAGATAGAGTTTCAAAACTGTTCGCGTAAAATAGGGCTTCAGAACTGTCTGAAAAAAATCTGCATAAAAGTTTCTGTGCGTAAAGTCTGATACATAAACTCTGAGCATAAAAGTCTAACACACGTTGTAGCGTAAAGTTGGTTTCGAGGAACTTTTTGTTTTTCCTCGGACGGATTTGTCAGTCAAATCAGTGATCCTGACATCTGACAAAAAGTATCGCACGATGATCGAGAGAACAGCTGTAATGATGATTTGCACAGAGACCCAGGTTGTCATTTAGCGATATATCTGATACGAGTCGTTCTACGCATCCAATAAGGAAGAAAAGTTGGGGCTTTGCATACGCTATCTATAGGAATGAGTTTTACGCTCCAGATAAAACAAAATTAGATGCTAAGTCAAAAGCTATTTCTGCACAGGGCTCGAGGTATATCTCTGCATTTAATGCACGAGATTTGGTTCTGACTGGTTTCAACTGGGAAAACTAAAACTAGGACAGTTGTAATATGCTCTCTTCACCATCCTTATATTTATGCCTAATCAAACTATTTACGCTGGATATTTACCTATGTGGCTTACTTGTTGTCTTATACGCTGGATTTTAGGAACACTATTGGAACGTGTTTTAACGGTTGTTAATAACTGTAGCGTAAAGTAGACATCACTACAGCGTAAATAGGGCTTCTCTTGCAGCTTATAAAATTTATGCTCAAGAGAGTAAGAATTTATGGCGTAAAAATTTAAGAAAGGATGAGGTTTTAGTCAAGTGTAGATGAGATCCTTATTCTATATTCCTAGACACAGGCTTGTTTGGTACAGTTACGTAACCAAGACAATATATTCTTCGACCTGCATGGGCCACCACTAAAAATATGTCACGCCCCAGTCCCAAAATACGTAGGACTAGGAGTACGTAACACGCCCAGCCGTATGTCTACGAACTCCAATATATGGAAACCATATCCATACGTACACTGTTTATGAATATCTAATCCACCAGTGGTAATATACTGTCTTAACAAGTCGCATGCAATCTAGATCTCATCCACAACACAAATAATCAGTAGGAATAAAGAGCTGAATAATAACTTCTTATCAATGATAGTAACAAGTCTGATAGTCGGGTGGAAACAAATCTACTACAAAATGACTATACTGAAAAGCAATAAAAACTCTAAATAGTGATAGTAGATCACTGGTACTCTGAGGGTAAAATCTCCTCGGCCAGGTACGTAGAGTCAGGTCCAGGTCCGTACTCCTGTGGATACTCCTGCTCGTCCATATCTGGAAAGGGACCAGGTCCTCAGAGGGACGTAACAAGATACATAATAATATGCCAATAGAGTACAGAAAAGTAAACATCCACTGGGTCGCTTATCCGTCTAAGTAAATACAGTTTGAGGACACCATGGAGTATATGGGAAAGTGTAGGCTAGACATATGCTGACGTAATTCACCAATCGTGACAACTGGCTAGTATATGTCATATATGCCCCCCAGAACAAGGGCGCACTGTAATGTCAGGAATATGAAATCAGCATAGTGAAAATGGGTGTCCCATACACCTACTAGTCGTCCTCCCCACCCAATGATCTAAGCATGTTGTATCCACAACACGAAATATACCTCTAGATAACTGCCAAGTCTACTAGCATACCAAGTTTCTATTCGCAGTCATCCCTAACGCACGACTTTTACGTACGGGCAGCCAACCCAATACGTAGGTCGAGAGCTATATGAGACTCACAACTCGTGTAGCAACTGTGTCACGGCCAATGAACAAAGAAAATGCTTCATAATACTGGGGTGGTCTCATAAACAAGGTCCAATGTAATTACATAATTAAAACAGAACATGCTTCATATAGAATATAAATAATAGTACTGTTGCAAGGTATACTTGCCGAGTAAGAAGTCCTGTATAGTGCAAGCCTCCACAATGGTGTAAGTTTGAAGAAGTAAAAGTTTTTGGGTTTTGGGGTGTACCGCATGGTTATATATATAGAGAATAAGAGGCGATGGAGAAACTTAGTGTTTAAGAAACTACTACTGCTGTTTTTCTTTTCATTGGTTTAGGTGTGCGGCTGAGAAGATTTTTTTAAGGAGTGGTGGAATGAGAAACTTACACGTGTAGATCAGGAAAGCAAAGCAAAGTTGAGTTTTGCTTCTGTTGCTGGTATTTTCTCAAGGGTGTGGTTTTTACGCGTGGTGTAGGAATTTAAGCGGCGGAGGTTTTTACGCAGGGGTGAATTGCTGCTGCTGGGGAGTTTTATGCGCAGAGAAAGGAAGAATTTATGCATGGACAAAATAAACGGTGTACTGAGCGGTTTGCTGTTGTCTGTTTACGCGTAGTGAACCGCTGTTTCTACTATTTTATGCGCGGGAATGGGTTTAACGGGTTGTGGGTTTGATCCAATAGGAAATTCTATTTTCTATTTTTTAGCTCATAATTACTAATAATAATTTACATAATTAAAAATAATAATATAGAATACGATTTTCAAAATTAGAGATTTTACAGAGGGCAAGGCCCCTGAAAGGTATACAGATTTTTATATCTGTTTATGTTTGGACAACTGCCATCAAGGAGAAAAATGCCTTCAAGTCTGATCAAATATCAGAAAATTGGCGTCATCAAAGTGCTCTTGATTTTATTATTTGTTATGTATTTTTATCTTTTATTTATAGGACAAATGTAAATCGAGTTCACAGTTGGTACTAGAGAGCTTAAACCCAATCCTACCCACTATATTTCAGTCCACCATATAAACCAGTCCACAAATACAGACCTAATACAAAACCCAAATTGACCAAAACAAGTTTTGGTCCTATGGAGACTGAACTCGGGCCAAGTTCTGCCCTTGACTGAACTCGGTCCCCTATGACCCAGTTTTGGCAGTTTATGAATTTACTCCTTCCTCCAGGAGAACAGGGTACCAACGTTCGATTTTTTGAATGTTGGGGGACCTCACTCTGCCCAAACTCGGCCCCCCTGCAACCCTATAAATACTCATGAGTTTCACTCATTTTTAATCAACTCATTTCAAGCAATTCACTTGAAAACCTATTCCATTTTAAGCTTTACAATCTTTCTATTCCCAAGATTAACTCTCAGCCTTCTAGTGCTAAGTGCGATATCGGTTAGAAGTCTGTTCGAGTTGTAAAGATTAATTTCCTTTTATTTGAAGTCAGCAAGCTCTTCGGATCAAATCTTGTGGTTGTCTAAAGTCAGAAATGCATGCCCCGCTCCTGGAATATGGTGAGCCGAATACGTAACTAACATCCCAGGCTACGCGCCAACCAAATACATATGTATCTGTATCACGATTGTCGCCTGTAAAGTTTTAGGATAAAAGTATGGACAACTAAAACCAAATTTACAATAAAATACATCCATAAACATCACTTATTAACCTTTACATCTCACAAGTCTGGTTTTCTATCTCAAGGATAATACATACGAGAAACTGCACAACTATACAAAATAAAACTGATGATATACCCTTTGTCTGTGATATTCTTCTAGTTCTTCCATAATATATACCGAAAGTATCTCTTCCTCATCCACGCCTCCATCTAGTGAACAAAGACTAGGTCATTAAAAACATACAAGTCCTCAGTTCAAGAACGATAAAATAAATGGAGTTAAAATAGTTATAAGATTGAAAATCAAGATATGCTCAGATAGGAGGAAGATATGAATTATCATAAGAAAGTATTTTAGTGTTAACCCAAAATATGACTTAACTCGGATTATGACACTATTTTGATCCTAATTCTAGTGATTTAAAAAATATCCAAACACATTCATTGCCTAATAGTCACTACCAAAATCACAATATAATTTTTTTATATGATGATACAATTTGGAGAACATGTTTGAATCGCACATTCGAGCAGTGTCATGAGCACTATCTAGGCAAAAATTCCGTTACCAGAGATCAAGTGGCGGCAGGTAGGCACGGTGCTTAGTAGTTCGACCACTCTCCCGGAGCAAAATTATAAACTTTAATTAACACCAAGTTTAACTTTTTATCGAATTAGGATAAACATCACGAGATTCACGAGCATCAGGTAAGGTATATGAACTAAGCATTCACGCAGTCTCAACGCAAGGCCTTGCGAAGGACCTACAGGTACTGATCAGTTTAGTTAATTATATTGCCAAGATTTTATACGATATGATCCAAACTGTTCTTTTTCGTCCAATGCTCTATTCTACAATCACAATCAATTTATTATCTTATTTTAAAAAAATTCCTAGCTCAAATATGTATCTTAATTTGTGTATTCATAGATATCACAAGAATACGGAAATATAAACCAACAAGCAAGTTTTCATCCATTGGAATACACACAAGTATCTCTATACGTGTCAAATATCACATACTAGAAGATTACTTCTCAATATGATATTCTAGCAGATGAAGTATGACAAAATATGATTCTTTACTTCAGGTAACAAGCTTCATATAGTATGAGTATACAACTCACCATGAAAATCTATTTACTGAAATAAGAAAACAACTGGATTTAATTTTTGTTACACTTGCGTGTCAATGTGTCTATATCATATGATTCAAAACTTAGACAATTCGACCCATAAAATATTCAAGGTTATGTAGAGTCTGTCTTTGAAAGAGATAAATAAAATATAGTTTAGTGTTTAGTATGATATAAAAGTGTTTGCTTTAAAATTGAGTTATCTCCTAAATTTCTTATAATTTCTGACATAGTCTCCTTTGTATTTCAAGATCCAAACACAATAATATAATTCCACCCGAAGCAACTCTCCGTTGAATTTCCCTTGGGTCAAAGCCCATTCGGTGGAATAACTCAACATCGGATACACACAGTTATATTCAACAGTGAAGACATAAGTATTAAGAAAAATGATTTTTTACCTTGGCTACTTAGCCATAACATTAAATTTGCTCGATTATTCTTCTTACAAGAAGAACACACAAGTTAGAAGCTTATAAAAATTAAACTAAACTTATATACATAATAACACTTGAACCAGTAGCACTATCACATCATAAGAAGGTTTATAAAATATTTGTACCTTGCCAGAATCAATCATTTTAATTATTCAAACATCAATAAAATCATAATATACATACTTGCCTATATTATAATTTTTTTATACCTATCAAGTATAAGTAAGCAACTCTATAATTAATACTAAATTCCAGCATATAACCCCGATGAAGAACAAATTATAACTCCTATCATATAACCAAAATACCATCATATTTTATATATTCAGAAAGCTTATCGAATCCTTGAAATATCCTTAATAGACATATTTCAATTTTAATGATGTTTATTAGATCAAAACTTGCTCGGGAAAAAATCGCGCACTGGATTCCAAAATTACATTCTAGACTTCCACATCTACGGTACACAGCCAATATCTTCTATCATATCAATCCAAATATTATCATATCATATATGGTTGGAAAGCTTGTTTAATTATCGACATTTTATATTTATACATAATTAAATTTTGATAATGTATAATAGATCAAAACTGGCCTACAAAATAATGTGTACTAGATCCCATATTTCAATTCTCGAATTACACCTCTGTGTTCCACGGCCAATAACTCCTAACGTATACAACCAAATATATCATATCATATATGGTTGGAAATCTTATCAAATTTCCAATAAAACACATTTAGATATATTTTACTTTTGACAGAGTTTAATAGGTCAAAACTGCCCTACAAGAAAACTGTGTACCTAGGTCCCAGATTTCATTTCAGAATTCTACATCGATGTTGCACGGCCAATAACTCCTACTATATACACCCAAATATCATCATATTATATATGGTTGGAAAGATTATCTAATTTCCAACGAAACATGTTTATACATATTTTTATTTTGAATAAGTTAAATAGATCAAAACTAGCTCAGAAAAATACTGCACAGTAGGAACGAATTCAGCACATATATTTCAAGTTCTAATTTATGTCCAATACTCCTATAGGTGAGTCACCTTAACGAATAATTTTTAGAATCATGTTCTAAACAACATATAATTAACTCAATATTAATCCATAATATAAACTTTATTTGAATAATAGAAATAAAACAAGAACAATATAAAAAATACACAAAAATGAGAATTGTATAAAAGAAATGAGGACTTGCCTTTGTCTTCAAGGTTTGGAATTTATGGAGAGATGGAGAGGTATGTTTAGGAGTGGTTCGGTGGGTTGTTTGATGAAGGGGGTGAAAGATAAAAGTTTAGAAGCTTATGTAAGGAAAAATAACGTAGGTATATATATAAACAAAATCCTTATATTATTAAACCATCCAACCCTTATCCTATTCAAGATATTTATGTTGTAAGGAGTTCAAAATAAAGTGAACCTCTTAAACCTATTGTCCGGGAAGGAGGTGGCTTCTTAAAGAAGCTAAGGTAAGTTGGTAAGGAGTATTTTAGTCATTTTTTATGTAAAATTAAATTAGGGTTCTAATTAATTCAATTCATCTCATAATCAAACTAGTTTCTTTACACTAATCAAAACCTAAAACATGAATGATAAGGCACATAAATAAAATTTGTAATAAAAATATATTAAAAATTTATGTAAAATAAATAATAATATTATATTAAATTTTTAGGGAACCTAAGAAATTATATTATTAAAATAATAAAAAATTTCTCGTAAAGCCATTTTCTCGTAAACTTGTATTTCCATAATAATAACAATAATAATAATAAAATAATAATAATAGTAATAATAATAATAATAATTTTTGAAACACAACTATGACAGACAAGTTCTTCGAATCAAAGCTTGTGGTTGTAAGAAGTCGACAAGCACTTTGGAGCAAAGCTTGTGTTGTACGCTACGGCTATAATAGTGGATTAACACTGAGCAAGAGAACATGGGATTGGATTATTCCTCCACGAGGGATACCAATATATATCATGTTGTTAGCGTTTGTGACTTCTTCTCTTCACCTGTTTTTATTTACTTGTTAAATTTTATGTTGGTTATTATTACTTGATTTGATTAGAGGAATTATTGTATAAACTCTATTCACCCCCCCCCCCTCCCCCTCTTTACAGTTGCTTTTAGGGCCTATAGATGAGGGTGGTGAATCCTTTGAGTCTAATATATAATAATGTGGCAGTGGTGACTAAGTAGGTGACACTTTTGAGCCTAATTATTTTTTCTATGGATTTCATGGTTTCCTTGATATTCTTCCCGAGTTTTATGTGAAGGAATAACTCTTTGTGAGTTTTGTTGATATTTTACTCTATGGTTGTGTTTCTGTTTTGGGGGTTTCACTTTACGGTTCTGATACTTGGTTGTCTTATACTCTAATTTGTTGTTGTTGCTGGTGGCTTATCCTAACTCAAATACCATTGATCTATAATGGGATGTTCTTGACTATCAAGTCAAATTGATAGTGGTAAAGTTATTTTACGAATTTTCCATGGATTTTGTCTTAAGTTTTGATGTAGTGTCCAAGTGCTATGTGTTCCTCTAGTACTACATGTGTGTTCCTCTAGTACTACTTGTGTGTCCAAGCTGGTGGCTTATCCTATTCAGTTGATACTTTCCTCTAGTATTGACCAGATACCTACCTTTATAGGTATACGTCGCTGCAAATAGAGTCTAAACCATGTCTTTATCTGTCATTCATTTGTTATTTAATTAATTTAGATTTTTTAAGCCCTAATTTGTTTTTGTTTTTGTTGGCTTATCCTAACTTAGCTCTGTTGATCTATAATGGGTTGTATATCCCATGTTTATTATATATATATGTATGCTTTACATAATAGTCGATCTAATTGTATATTTGTCATCATCTGTGTAGTTTATATTTCTGCCTACTGATAGTGGCTTATCCTAACTTTGGTTTTTTGGATTGTCCCTCCAATTTTTTTGGGTTATACTATACATTTCTGCCTACTGATACCATATTGAGTTGGCTAAGATGGAAATAGTGTTTGGATTATTCCTCCTATTTTTTATTATGGATGTCCCCCTCCCTATACCCTAGGCAACGATGATGACATAGTGGATGCTAGAATAAGGTGTGCTTCAATGTTGCTTGTATGAACTAGATTAGAGTTCATCTGTATCTTACTTGCCCTTGTTGTGTTATATGGGTTCATATTTTGCCCTTCTCATTACCAGTAAGGTATGAATGAGAGTTGGGAAGATAATTTCTAATATATTTGTTTCGAAGTTAATATGATCTATATAATATATTGTGAGACTATCTCACAGAATTCGTATTTTATGCGGATACATATTTTTGTGCTAGTTATTACATTTTATTGGATCTCGAGGAAGCCCAAAAATTATCAAAATTGAAATTTACTACTTGACCGGTATACCGATGGTATACTACAGTATATCGACGGTATACTGCCCGACAGATATTTGTTTCACTTTCGAGATATTTTTGAGATATTTTTGAGATATTTTCTCTATAAATAGTACTCGAGATATTTTCTTTTATTCTTTCTCTTTCTCTCTCCTCTCTTCTTTATTTTCTCTCGAGCTTGGAAGCGTGGTCTCGTGGTGGTGGACTGGAAGATTTAGGCTGGGAGCTTGCATTAGCCAAGTACACCTTGCCGATTTCGTGAACTACTTTTACTTTCAGTCATTTTACTTTCCTGGAGCTTGGTTAATGCTTTTTTAGCTTAGACTTGCTTTTTTATAGTGGTTTATAACGTGATTTCTAGCCTAGTGACTGTCTCGATTTTGATTTCTGGTAGAATCTCGTTCCGTCCCTTTTTGGTAACTCGGTAACGAAAATGCTACCGGAGTTGTGATTGTGAGATTTAGTCCATATTGTGATATGAGACTTACCCTAGACTTGACTTCTCGTTAGACTTGGTTCTGATAATTTTTGGGGTTTGATTTGGGTCCCGAAAATCAGATTTGATTTAACCAAGTTTATTCTTGGAAACCGGTATACCGACGGTATACCGATTTCAACCGACTTGATTTCTATATATTTTTGTCTGAACCTATCGGTATATCGACGGTATACTATAGTATATCGACGGTATACTTATCCAGCCGATATTGTTAGATTTTTGTCTTGGCCGACATACCGATGGTGTACTGGGTTGTGCCCGCGGTACACCGATTTGTGGAACCTTATTTCCAGTAACTTTTTGCCTACTTCGAACGGCATACCGACGGTATAATAAAATATACCGACGGTATACCAATTTGTTGGAATCCAGAACTTGCTATATGTTTTCCTATCTTTGGACTGGTGTACCGACGGTGTACTAGACTGTACCGACGGTATACCGATCGTGCACTTTTTTTTATGAATTCTTGGTTTTTTGTGATTTTATGTTGAAACTTCTGGCTTTTGCTTGGACACGCGATGAATTGACCTGATTTTGGACATGAACTTACATGGCTTCAGATGACATGACTTGGCTTTACTAGATTTTACCCGGCTTTGCCCGGCTACACATGATGACATGATTGACTGGACTTGACTTGGCATGACTTTACATGTCTTCATCGGACATGGCTTGACTTGGTTTCACATGGTTTCATCTGGTTGGACATGGCTTCACATGGTTGCACATGGCTTTACCTGGCTTCACCAAGATTGATATGGCTTCACTTGGCCTTACCTGGCTTCACTTATGTTTGCCATTAAATGCAAAAGTTTGAAAATAAACTTGATTTAATTAAACAAACTAAAGAGAGTACAAAGAGGAGTACTAAACAGACAATCTAAGTATAAATTTTGTGTTCTGGGGGGTCACTATGGAGGGTTAGGAGTGTAGCAACTCTCTTTACTCCATGGATAATGCGATACAGAAGCTCTTCGCTCTTGCTCGAGTGTAGATTCGCAGATAGCCAGCCAACCCTTTGTTTGGGTGTGGTACCCTACTATTTATAGTCATACTTGTGGCCGCATAGATTTTGGGCCGCATGGATGGTGGGGTGTAACCCCCTGATTTTTCAGAAATTTTAATTTGGATTTTTTACAATTTTCTGTAATTTTCTAGGATTTTCAAGAATTTATTTTAGATTCAAATATAATTAAAAATATCCCAAACTTTTATTTTAGGTTCTAAATAATAAAATATATTTTCTAGAAGTTTTTTAGAATTTTCTGAGTATTTTTAGTATTTATTGGGAGTTATTTAGGCTAATAACTAATATTTAGGACTTGTAGAATTTATGGTACAAGTTCAGAAATATAGAATGGACCCACGTTATTTTCTAAGGTTTATAATATTATTATATATTTTCTGGAATTATTTCAGAATTTATGGAATAATGTTAGTATTTATTTTTAGTTTTATGGCAAAACTAATTTTTAGAGCTTCTCCTAATTATAGTAGGAAATTTGTGAATATATAATTATTCCAAATATTTTTCTAGGGTTTTTAGGTTCAAAATATATTTTCTGTAATTTTTCCAGATTTTTATGATTATTTTTAATGTTTATTTTGAGTTATTTAGATTTAAAACGACTTAAATAATGTTTTGATAAAGGCAAATCAAAATAAATAAATAATATAACCAAAACCATCCAATCAAATCATGACACGTGTCACCCTATCAACTTTCATTCAGCCTCTCAACATCCCTATATATATATATATTTATAACCCTAACTATCCCATTATTTTTAGAGAGTGAGATTTTGGAGAATTGCCATCTAGGGTTTCTTCATCTTCCAGCAGCCATTGCGCATAGCTCCGGACTCCAAACGAGGCCTAGTTTCTTGCGTTAGAAAGATATTGAGGTTAGCTTTCTGATTATATAATTTGTTTTACAAAATTATGAGTATTAAATTCTGGAAAATTCGTAGAGCACATCATGTCTGAAAATAAACGTGTTTCAATGTTTTCGCGATTTCGGGAGAACCAGGAATCAGAATCATGAACCGTTTAAAGTTTTGGAAAGATAATATCGAGATCATTAACATATGTTTTTATCAGAATTTAATTCGATGTATTTTCATACTGTTAATTCTGTAGAACTTCTAGGTTAGAATTTAACCATCGGTGCACAATACAAAATTTGTATGTGCCATAATTCCTAAACGAATTTGAATTCGGACGAGCCGTAAATTCTAGTATATTTTTGATGCTGAAATCTACAGGAAATCATGCATGAAAGTCGAGTTTGTGTTGGTTGACTTTTTGGTCAACAGATCGCCTCGATTTGCGTGCCATGAGTCTCGAGTTGATAAAATTCAGTTTCTTTGGACAAAACTTAGGAATTAACATAAAAATCAGAATAATAAGATTAAAATAGGATTTTAGAATAATTATTCCAGAATTAAATAAATTAAAATAAATTATCTTTTGATGTGATAAATTTGTAATACATAGGCTATTTGGACTGTGACTTGGACTCTGATTCATACCAGCAACAGGACCCCAGGCAAGTGTACCTTGCCAAATCTTGTAGTTCTTGTTATTTATTTACTTGACTTATATTTATATATACATGGTTGTGCATGCTTAACCTAGGGCCGTGTGACGTACTTAGCGTCCGATTATTAGTCGGGTGCCAACACTGTACGCAGTATTGGGTACTGTCATCTAGAGATGGACATACGTGACACTTTATATTCCCGTACTTGTCTTACCAAGTACACTTTGACCCAGGACACAGGACACTGATCATGAGACAGGATCTTCCCGAGATATTCGTGGTGATTTTGTATAGGTTACAGGACTTGACCTAGATTTTATATTCTATATACATTATGACTTGTGCATTAGATATGACTTCGCTGACATGGACGTGAGACGTTATGTTCATGATTTGCGTGGTTACATGGGGTGGGGAGAGACACACAGGCTACAGGCTGATTACATATATATAAAACATAGTAAACACATAGTAAAATACATAGTTATTGCTGCTACCGGCTCCCAGACACAGAGCTTGTAGTGGTCTCAGCCTGAGTACTCGTGATGCTCTCACTTGCATTTTCACATAGATGGTTATATAGTTCACCCTATTTATTTTATTTACTATTATACTGCATTTTGGCATGTTGATTTCTGTACCTTGTTATGTCCCCTGAGGATCTGGATACCGGATTATTTCCCCAGGTTTAGCAGACGAGATTTATCCCGAGGTATACGGGACCGCAGCAGGAGCTGATCCAGGAGCTGTACCACCATCCGAGGACGAGGTCTTAGCTGAAGATTTCTTTTGAGCATCCATGTTCATGCTCAGTTTTTATTATTTATTTCAGTCATTTACTTTCTGGTCTGTTGAACCATTGTACTAGATATTTATCGGGTTATTCCCCGAAGTACTTTGTGAGACTTGCTGATGATTTACATTCCTTATTTATTCTGTGGATCATATTTTATATCTTGTGTGGATGAGATTAGTTGTGCCATGATTGTCGTAGACTTGTTTTACAGCTTAAGTATGCCCTGATGGATCCATTATATTGAGTTGGTCCATCGGTGCGTACTGCTGGCCATTGCCACGTGTCTAGTCCCACGGTATTTTGGGACTGGGGCGTGACATGGTTTTTGTGGTGGCCCATGCAGGTCTTCGACTAAATTGTTCGGTTTTAACTTAGGGACCGAGCAAGCCTGCACCTAGGATTAGAGTATAGGATCTCATCCACAACTGACTATGACTCATCCTCCTTCCAATCCATTCCGTTGAATAATTGCATCATGCTTGATTCATGTGCCTTCTCATTAGTTCCTTAAGTATATTCTTCTCCTAGAATATAGAAGTCCCTGTTGATAGAATGATAAGTAGGGTAACATTCTTATTAAGAGTACAGCTAGAGTATTGACACCCCACTAAGTCTAGATTATCTAGTGAACTCTAGAATTCCTTATCTCTAGAATTAGTTTACCATTACCCCCTGATGAATTATGAAGACTTGAGAGTAGCATAGACACTACTAGAGTTAGTTAGAACTTTTACCATAATGTTTGACCCTAGTATTGAGGAACCAATAGGAAACCAAAATTTAATATTATGACTGAACCTAACCTTCACAGTTAAAGAAGTATTGGAGAACTACAAATTTAGGTTCTTGTCTTGAGATAAGCTGACAGTACCTTAGAAAGCCAAGAGCAATGTATAGAATATTTTCCTAATCATACCTCAAACCTAGCAACTAGCATACCACTTTCCCTTAGAAAATCATGATGCTATCTAGAGTCCCTATTCTAATTTCATATATTGCTCCTCTACGGCCATAGCGCTCGTTAGAGTGCGACGACTGATTATATTTCTTCTCTTCATCTTTCAACTCGTGCCAACTAACCCTTCTGATTATAGACCAAGTGATTTTATTCTATGCTAGAATATATATATAGCTTGCTAGGATTAAAGCTGTAGTCTTGAATTTGAAAATTTTGTGCTTGGTAGTTAGAGTTCGATAAGTTTGAGTTAATTTTGTAGATTGTGACCCGATGATTACCCTTTAGTGTTAAATCACGTAAATTGTACCCCCACCTCGATACAAGTTATATTCCCTTTTCCTTGAGACTAATAACCTTTCCATTCTCGCTATTGACACATGTTCTATGAGCATTATGATTAAGACTTAAGGTGACCCTCACCTATATAATGCAATAGGAGACCCTAATAAGTACCAAGATCTTTCCTCATATACCCTAATAAGATTTTCTATTCTATTTTACATGTGCAAGGTTATTTGCAGGATCCTCTTAAGACTGTCACAGTAGTAGTTTAATTCTTATAAGTTGGGTAGTATGCTTCACAACCTAGTACCACATAGTCCACTTGACCCATCGAGATAGTGTAATTGAATGACATTAATTGTATGCTAGCATAAGACGACAGTGTTTATTCAGACAATAGAATTTAGAGGTTCATGCCCTATTGGGTCGACTAGCAACTTAGACAAGGAGGTTGTATGATAACTGTAGAGATTGTAGAGTCTTTTATTATTGTTGCTCTTTTTTGTTCGTTTTGTGAACTTGAATAATTTGTACCTCCTTTCATCATCATCTAGCGTGCTTATATTTCATATACTACCTTGACTTATTGTGCTATTTTATAGCCTAGTTTTGCAAGCTTATTCATTATCGAGCTTGTTCATGACATATGTATTATTGGGGAGGCCCACAATAATACATTTCAGAATCAATGTATTACGGTCTGATCAACCATAGTGCGCTTGATTCGCCATCGCAATAATACCTTACGTGGATTAAGATATGTAGTGATTAGTAGACGAATATACTTGCCCTAGACATGTCTGACATATCGTATCGGTTACATAACTGTACTAATACGAGCAGGCGAACAAAGGATTACCAAAATAGGATTTCAATCCACAACTGCTTTGACAATTTCCAATTGAATTCTTTAAACGCCATGATCCCAATACTTCTATTCTATTACGCTGCCCTTGAACTCTTTATTATTGGTCTCCGTCTTCCCTTATTTCGGAAAGACGAAACCTCGTGCTTGGTATAAATTGATACACAGAGAATACTAGATATACCCCATAGGTCGATCACATACTTGAGGATCATTCTTCGTAATTAAGGACATATCATATGTGATATGGTCGGCATTGAAGTTCGAGGATTGAATGACATGAGTAAACATATTAAGGAATATTCTCTTAAGGTATATAGCCTTATGTGATAGATGGGTAAATTCTAAGTTGGGTAGTAGTGCATTGTCAACTCGAGAGAAATTTCTTTTAGATTGTGATCGAGTAAGATTAAATTGGGAGAGGTTCAAGCCATTTTAATTTTAAGAATTTTAGAAGAATGACTAAGATGATGAGGATTAATGAATTGATATTGAGGACCCGATATTTATACCTTAAGTACATGATTTAAACAATAAAGGTAAAATCATCAACTTAAAATTTAGAGGATAAAAAGATAGAATTTCAGACTTGAACAATGGTGGACTGCATTTAAACTATTTTTCAATTTGATGATTTGAGTTAAAATAAAAACTTGATGGTTGGACTACCTATTTGAAATATTAAGGATGTGAATGGAATTTAAGAAGTTGAAGCATAGAAAAATTTATAAGTAAAAATAGGAATAATAATGGACTCGAATTACTTTTAGAGGAGATTATGATAATTGGAGATCGTGAGGTAAAATTGATATGCGTATTTAAATCTTGAAGATGATATATGGATTTAATTTAAATTTGGATATGGATAATTTGAAAAAAAAAACGAGAAGAGATAACCATAGGTTGAATTTGATTGGATCAGTGGTCATCTTAACCTAGAAGTGATTGCAATGGATATGATTAGGATTTTAATTGTCGCAAGAAGATTGCGATTGACTTGCCTTATGTACACGAAGGATTAACAAATTATTCCTTATTTTAATTTTAAGGACGATATTGTCTTAAGTTGGCTGGATTGTGAAACCCCCTCACCTAAGAAGTAGACCTACTTGGCTTAGATAGTGAGACTGAGGCTAACTCAAATCCACTTAGGAATAGAATACGACATTTTTCATTTAGTTTTATAATATGGTATCCCTCGGCGCGCCATACAATTGCTTCGATAATTGGAGCACTTTCTTAGTCATTGCCTTCCTACAAAATCTACACCTTGTCCTAGACATGCCCATCCTCCAATTTCCATCTTTGTACAACGTTTTAATTGTTGGACGCTTTTATGCAAAAGAGCATTTAGGTGTCCACACTATTGGACATGACACACGAAGAAACCTATTTTCACTCATGTGAATTTCTCCCATGATTTTCGGAATGTGCAACGTGCAACATCGTCCACTCCGTTAAACCTAGCCTTGCATTTTAACCAATACAAATCTTAGACCATCCTTGACTTATACCATGGATTAATTTTAATTTCGAGGACGAAATTTTTATAAGTTGGGTAGATTGTAACCCCCTGATTTTTTAGAAATTTTAATTTGGATTTTTTACAATTTTCTGTAATTTTCTAGGATTTTCAAGAATTTATTTTAGATTCAAATATAATTAAAAATATCCCAAACTTTTATTTTAGGTTCTAAATAATAAAATATATTTTCTAGAAGTTTTTTGGAATTTTCTGAGTATTTTTAGTATTTATTGGGAGTTATTTAGGCTAATAACTAATATTTAGGACTTGTAGAATTTATGGTGCAAGTTCAGAAATATAGAATGGACCCACGTTATTTTCTAAGGTTTATAATATTATTATATATTTTCTGGAATTATTTCAGAATTTATGGAATAATGTTAGTATTTATTTTTAGTTTTATGGCAAAACTAATTTTTAGAGCTTCTCCTAATTATAGTAGGAAATCTGTGAATATATAATTATTCCAAATATTTTTCTAGGGTTTTTAGGTTCAAAATATATTTTATGTAATTTTTCCAGATTTTTATGATTATTTTTAATGTTTATTTTGAGTTATTTAGATTTAAAACGACTTAAATAATATTTTGATAAAGGCAAATCAAAATAAATAAATAATATAACCAAAACCATCCAATCAAATCATGACACGTGTCACCCTATCAACTTTCATTCAGCCTCTCAACATCCCTATATATATATATATATTTATAACCCTAACTATCCCATTATTTTTAGAGAGTGAGATTTTGGAGAATTGCCATCTAGGGTTTCTTCATCTTCCAGCAGCCATTGCGCATAGCTCCGGACTCCAAACGAGGCCTAGTTTCTTGCGTTAGAAAGATATTGAGGTTAGCTTTCTGATTATATAATTTGTTTTACAAAATTATGAGTATTAAATTCTGGAAAATTCGTAGAGCACAGCATGTCTGAAAATAAACGTGTTTCAATGTTTTCGCGATTTCGGGAGAACCAGGAATCAGAATCATGAACCGTTTAAAGTTTTGGAAAGATAATATCGAGATCATTAACATATGTTTTTATTAGAATTTAATTCGATGTATTTTCATACTGTTAATTCTGTAGAACTTCTAGGTTAGAATTTAACCATCGGTGCACAATACAAAATTTGTATGTGCCATAATTCCCAAACGAATTTGAATTCGGATGAGCCATAAATTCTAGTATATTTTTGATGCTGAAATCTATAGGAAATCATGCATGAAAGTCGAGTTTGTGTCGGTTGACTTTTTGGTCAACAGATCGCCTCGATTTGCGTGCCATGAGTCTCGAGTTGATAAAATTCAGTTTCTTTGGACAAAACTTAGGAATTAACATAAAAATCAGAATAATAAGATTAAAATAAGATTTTAGAATAATTATTCCAGAATTAAATAAATTAAAATAAATTATCTTTTGATGTGATAAATTTGTAATACATAGGCTATTTGGACTGTGACTTGGACTCTGATTCATACCAGCAACAGGACCCCAGGCAAGTGTGCCTTGCCAAATCTTGCAGTTCTTGTTATTTATTTCCTTGACTTATATTTATATATACATGGTTGTGCATGCTTAACCTAGGGCCGTGTGACGTACTTAGCGTCCGATTATTAGTCGGGTGCCAACACTGTACGCAGTGTTGGGTACTGTCATCTAGAGATGGACATACGTGACACTTTATATTCCCGTACTTGTCTTACCAAGTACACTTTGACCCAGGACACAGGACACTGATCATGAGACAGGATCTTCCCGAGATATTCGTGGTGATTCTGTATAGGTTACAGGACTTGACCTAGATTTTATATTCTATATACATTATGACTTGTGCATTAGATATGACTCCGCTGACATGGACGTGAGACGTTATGTTCATGATTTGCGTGGTTACATGGGGTGGGGAGAGACACACACAGGCTACAGGCTGATTACATATATATAAAACATAGTAAACACATAGTAAAATACATAGTTATTGCTGCTACCGGCTCCCAGACACAGAGCTTGTAGTGGTCTCAGCCTGAGTACTCGTGATGCTCTCACTTGCATTTTCACATAGATGGTTATATAGTTCACCCTATTTATTTTATTTACTATTATACTGTATTTTGGCATGTTGATTTCTGTACCTTGTTATGTCCCCTGAGGACCTGGATACCAGATTATTTCCCCAGGTTTAGCAGACGAGATTTATCCCGAGGTATACGGGACCGCAGCAGGAGCTGATCCAGGAGCTGTACCACCATCCGAGGACGAGGTCTTAGCTGAAGATTTCTCTTGAGCATCCATGTTCATGCTCAGTTTTTATTATTTATTTCAGTCATTTACTTTCTGGTCTGTTGAACCATTGTACTAGATATTTATCGGGTTGTTCCCCGAAGTACTTTGTGAGACTTGCTGATGATTTATATTCCTTATTTATTCTGTGGATCATATTTTATATCTTGTGTAGATGAGATTAGTTGTGCCATGATTGTCGTAGACTTATTTTACAGCTTAAGTATGCCCTGATGGATCCATTATATTGAGTTGGTCCATCGGTACGTACTGCTGGCCATTGCCACGTGTCTAGTCCCACGGTATTTTGGGACTGGGGCGTGACATGGGGGCTTGCCACGTGTCCCCTCTTAACGGAAGGGAGCTACAACCATGCACGCAAATCCGGGCTCCGCTGCCATATAGATATTTGTTAAAAATTTATTGTTTGTCGAGTACCTGGGCGGTTCTCAACTGTTGTAGGCCCACCTTTGTCAAATGGACGCGTGGCCGCTATTTGATTAGAGAGAACCACTTCAGTTGTAATAGCAAAATTTGGTTTGCATGGCATTTGGGACGCATGAAACACATGGAGTCTGGGACGCATGCGGCCAGAAACTCATCGGAGCATGGAATCTGGGACATATACGTCCAGAAACGCATGAGACTACATGGCGGCCAGAGACGCATGGGATGCATGGAGCCTGGAATGCATGGGCCAGAGCCGCAAGGAATCTTTTATCGTATTGTACACGTGGTGCTGCACACTTCTCGAGACTTCTGTCTTTTAGTAAGATTTTGTCTTTCGAGGGGTTCATAGAATCCTTCCTGTCAGGATTCTGCGTCAGACTTGATCTAGTCGTCAAGATGTCATGTCAGGTCCATCTACGGCCAAGGTTTGCTTCGGCTGTTTGGACTGCATGAATATAGCTTTTCTGGGCCGCACGATGACTATGCGGTCCAATTTCTGCTGAACTTTATTGTGGGGCGCATGGTTGTTGACCGCATGGATCCGTATTTTCTTTGCTTCTACAAGACCCCCTTTGAATAAGAAGCATGGATGGGGTACATTTGGGCCGCATGGATATTTAGGTCGCATGGACGTTGTACCGCATGGACGTATGCCGTCAGGCTGTCAAGTCATTCATTGCCAGATTTTCTCTGACCCTTGAGTGGATTTTGTTCGGATTCTGAGCTGCCACTTCACGCGGATCCAAAGCTGACGGCTGTAAAGGATAAGGCCGCCCCAAAAATTCAACCGTCAGCTGCTGTCATTTGATAATATTGGAACATGGTAATTTCGAGGAGTTAATCTTGTCTTTTAGTGGCCTATAAATAGGGTCTGGAGGAGGAGAAAGAACTTTTCGTTTTTGCTGAGATTTGTCTTCCCCTTTGTCTCCGTCACTTCCTCTATTTCCGACCATCTTCTCCGACTACTCGCCATGGCCCCTAAAGCTCTGTCTTCCTCGTCAAAGGCCAAGAAGGCTGTCGACAAGGGGAAGCGCCTTGCTTCTTCGTCTATAGCTGAGGATGAGGCACCGGCCTTTCATCCAGACGTTTAAATGCCTATCAAAGGTAAGGGTTGGAGGAGAATTTTGACATACGGACAGTTTACACGAGGTCCGCTATGCGGATCCTTCCTCATGACCATGTTGCATGCTTTATGCGCGAGTCTTTTTTGGCTACGTGCATGGGTCTTGACTCGGCCGCATGCACCCTTCGTGACTTGGTCGCATGGACCCTCCATGATTTGGCCGCATGGAGGTCTTGACTTGGCTGCATGTATCCTTCATGACTTGGTCGCATGGACCCTCCATGATTTGGCCGCATGGAGGTCTTGACTTGGCCGCATGTACCCTTCATGACTTGGTCGCATGCACCCTCCATGATTTGGTTGCATGGCATCTAACTGTCTTTCTACTTTGATTTTGTTGTGACTTTACCCGTGGCTCCTTCAGGGGAGGTTCTGGTTGGGCATTCCCAGGTTGCCCTGGGTGTTAGGTTTGATCATATAGTGGCCAATGTCCATGCACAGATGAACAAGAATCAGTCTGAGGCAAGGCTGAAGTTAATAGCGGGTCAGCCCTCGTTCTATTTGCTTAGCCAACTGAACTACGGGGCGATCGAAGGCGACAATGACGAATCTTATTTGAACCCGATCTTTCTTTTTGGGGATGCTCTCACTGTCTTGGACCCCCACGTAGTGAATATTAAAGAGAGCTCGGACTTCTTCTACAGCAGGATGAAGGTGCATATACCCATGATAGAGCACCATCTTTCCTTGTCTTCTTTCAATATGGTGCATCTTCAGAGGAAGATGTTGGGTAACCCGACTCCAGACCAAAAGGGAACCCAAGTCGGCCGTATCCATTTTAACTCTGAGCTGAAGAGAGCTTCGGTGACCAAGGAATCGTTCTCTTATTCTATTTGCGGGTTGGAACCTGGCACCTTCGTGAGTGAGATGGGGTCGAATGTCCATTTTTATGAAGCTGACACTTTTTTAAACTAGCTTACAGCCAAGGGGTCCTATCCCCGGGGAAGAGTGAGCTTGCTCAACTGGGTGTATCATTTGCCTTCTTGGATTGGCCTAACAACGTGGGTGTTAGGGAAGTATGAGCATACCTTGGAGGAGGCCAACCCCTATTACGCCATAAGGGGTTCCTGTTATGGTTTGGAAAAGAACCCGAAGTTGTTCGTGGCCTTGGTCGAGATGTACAATTGCCGCACCGGGACCTTCTTTACTCCTGGCGGGGAGATGGGGCTCGTCCTTCATGAGATGTATGATGTCTCGCGGTTGCCCTAGGGTAAGGAAACGTATGAGGAGTATACCCCATCTAACGAGGAATTTGAGGAATTGGAGCAGCAACATCAGGAATTTCTCGCCGTATACCGGGAAGTGTTGTGCCACCATAGTACTTGCCAATAGATTTCCAAGAAGAAGGACAAGAGTTCGGAGGGGAGTTTACCCCATATCAAGGCCTGGATCAGTTACCTTTTTAGTACTGAAACTTTGGGTCAGGTCACCGTTCGGAGCCCCCAAACTCAGAGGGAGGTTGACGACTACGTGCGTGGCTCCAAGAGAAATTTCACAACTGGCGAAGGGTTTGGTAGTTTTTGTGACACCTTCAGTTATTTCTATCAAGATACCCAACCATTGTCTAACAGAGCTGCCTTGGCTGGGTTCTTGATGATATGACTACGAACTTGTGTAGTCTCGGGAGGCTCTGGGGCGATCGAGAGGATTAGCCGTAACCTCATCCTCCTAGTTGTAAAGTTGATCTTCAAATATAAGCTTGCTTTGCTTCCAGCGATGGTCTGTAGCATCCATCTTGGGCTTCATGCTTTCACCAGCAAGGTAATTGCCCGGGACCCCTTCGGAGATTTCAACTGGGTCGAGATGCTTACCACTATCTAATGGGTTGGTTGTTGATGCATTACCCATCTTTGGTGCAACCCAGTGCCGAGGGGACGACGACGGAGGCTGACGCCTTTATTCGTCGATATGGTAGGATGCCATAGGCTCATACTGAGGTTCCCACTTGTCGGCAAGCGCTTGCTCGCGCGACAGACTATTCTTTCTTTGTTTCAGTCCCGAAGTTCACAAAGGATGAGGTGAATGGGGTTTAGAATGATAGTGGCGCTGATCGTTAGGTTTTGTCTCCGATGCCCTTCCGCTGGCTGCTTTTCATCCGGCCTTCCTACT
The DNA here is from genome assembly GCA_036927795.1 of Iris macrosiphon. Classification (NCBI taxonomy): domain Eukaryota; kingdom Viridiplantae; phylum Streptophyta; class Magnoliopsida; order Asparagales; family Iridaceae; genus Iris; species Iris macrosiphon. The sequence goes on along the minus strand of JAYESA010000013.1, from coordinate 142,502,823 downwards.
TGGTGTATCAAAATTGGAACCTCATCTTCTTGGAACCCTATCTGCTGAGTAGGTTCTCCCGGCAGTTTGGTTTTAGCCGGCTCTTTTTAAGCAACCCAAGCTTGTGTCTTGGTTTCGAGGGTAGCGTCCTTGATGGCGCCCGAGCCCAGGATTATTATTTTGCAGCAATGGTCTCATGTCCAGTTTTCTCTGCCAGATGATAAAATTCACAGGTACATCACGTATACAGTGGCAGTTTTTCATGTGGCCATGAACGCCCCTCTACCTGGCTTTGATAGGGATACCAGCTTTATTGTGGGCACTAAGCTGAATAGCCAGCGTGGGGAACCGTGATAAAGTCGAGGGAAAGGTAAGGGAAAGGCCATTGTTGTAGACTCTGACTCATGGATGGAGGAAGGGGATACTTCTCACAACCCTTCTCTTCCCATGAATTATTTGGCGAAGCACAGGGCCACCCTGATACGGAGCCCTCCGCCGAAAAGGAGAAGACATGAACCCTCCATGGCCACAAGGCCTCGTTATAGAAAGCAGGTTGCTGTCAAGGTCCCTGCGCAGGCTGGCAAAGAAGAAGAAGCAGAAGGTGAAGAAGACGAGGCGGGGGTAGGACCCCTCACGGTGGAGGATTCCAGAGTAGCCTCTGCTTTGGGTGCTGAGGTGGTATTTATATACTCTCTCAGTTTAATTCTTCCTGGTCCCTTGTATAAATATCTAAGTTCTGGTATGTTTAACAATTTGCAGACGCAAGGGAAGAAGAACCGTCCCCGACGAGCGGCCGCCTCGGTGATCTCTTACAAAGAACCAAAGGAAGAGACTTCCCCGGAGTCTGACATGGGTGCCTCGGAGCTTACACCTGAGATTTCCAGATTTCAAGAGACGGGTGCAGGCTTGTCAGAGCCTACTTTTGAAACTTCGGAGGCCCACGATATGGGTGCCGGCGTGTCAGAGCCCTTCACCCTGTTCGAGCACGTCTCTGTGGATGATATAGAAGCCATAAGAAATACTTTGCCTATGCTAGGCAGGCCGCAACCCCTGCCGCCTTCTTCTGGTGTGTTATCCCGTATACTTACCAATGAAGAGATATTCGGGCTTCAGCTTCTCGTTATTCGGGCGAAGCAGACTACTGGTTGTTCTGGCCGTGCAGGCACTGCCTCTCCCTTAAGGACCATGGATGTGGCCGTCGAAGAGGGCGAGGCGGAGGGTCAGGACTGCGGGCTTGTTCATAGGAGGCCTCATTCTCTCTAGATCTTATAGAGGTAAGGAGCACCCTCTAGGGTCCGTTGTGGGTTCCTCTGGTGCAAAGGTGCTTCCCCTTCCTATCGTTGAGGTCCCTTTAGATGGTGGGATAGCAGGCCATCCCGAGGAGGTTGTTCCCTATGTCTGTGACACCATGGTGGTTGGATCATCATCTGAGGTTGTTGTGACGTCATCTGGGGTTGGTACGCAGATGGGAGCCAAAATAGCGGGACGCCCTGGTACTCATGTTCTGGGTTGCACCACCAGTCTTGCTCAGTTGTCGGGTGTCCGGGCCTTTGAGATGGCTACGAGGGATTGGAATGTGATCAATGTCCCTGGTCACTCCTCCGCTACTGGCTCCCCTTCAAGGTTATCGGGCGTTGCTGTACAACCTGCGGCACCCGTGACTTCTTTCTCGTACCAGCCGACTTTGACTCCGACAATGCTAGAGGAGATTGATGAAAATGTCCAAATCTTTCTTCGGAGCTTCAACATGTTTTTGAGGCAGGGGGACCATAGTGTATTGGAGAGGAACATGCCCTTCGACTGGGCAAAGTGCTTTACCGAGATTCAGGCGAATTCTCTGAGGAGCATCCCTGGCTTAGAAGAGACGGTGGACCTTCTGGACCAAAAGTTGGCGGAGGTAGAGCAATGCCTGATGGAGCTGCGACAACATCAACAGGACAATATGGGGATACTGATATCCCATGAATATGAGGAGTTCTCAGCTGGACTGGATGCAGATAAGTCCCTCTTTGCTTCTTCTAAGGAAGGCTTGTAACATGACCTCCAGAAGTTGCAGGAGGAGCGTGATCAGCTGGGTACCCACAGGGAGGAATGCCTCACTAGGCAAAAGGACTTGACCGAGGAGATCAAATAGCTCCAAGCCAAGCTCGATGTGCGGGGAATAACCTCCGAAAGGCCCAGTAGGAAGAGGCTATTCAAACCGAGGTGAGCCGGGTAGCGAAGAACACGACTACTGTTGCTATTATGGTGCAGAAGGTGGATGACCGATATGAGTCCTAAGTTCACTATGAGGATCCCTAGTTCATTGTAAAAGAGGTTGAGCGTCGAGTTAAAGCGTGCCTAGATGGTCACGTTGCCCATCTCCGTGGGCGGATAACAGAGTTGTGCTCCAATGATGAGCAGCAATAGTTTGTATTTTATTTTCTGAGACCATCCCCCTTCTTCTTATTTTTGAAGTTTGTTTTGTGGTTGGGGCGCTTGTATCCCTTTAAGTGTAGTTTGCTCTTTTCACTTTAGTAAAATAAAATAAAAACTTTCATTTTTGTTGCGATTGTCCGTTTGGCTTGATTTGTATCCTGAGAGAGAAATAACCACTTCTTGCACTTCAAGTGTTGATGTGCGCCTGACTTGTTCACACCGCTGTGTCAGTCCGGGTATTTGAGAGGATTATCCCAAATCCTGGTAATCACATCTTGGGTTATGCAAGAGCGAATCGTCGTATCTTTCGGAGTAAATAGTTACGACTCAAGAAGTAAGCCGTCGATTCCCCGCTTATAAGAGACCGACGATCTCGAAATTCCTTACACAAATTTATCTTTAGTGCGATAGATTCTGGAGATACTCTAAAGGAAACAAACATGTCTATTTTTCCGACGTCGGTTACCCCTGATCCACGCTCCAGTGAGCCCGAGTTGCTTCCTATTGAGAGGACGGGAGAAACGTCCACTATTCGAGTGCGCAAGGCAGACATCTTCCAAGAACTCATGAAAACCCTTGCAGATTCGGGGGAGCAAGGTATTGGAGATGCTCCACGTCAATTGCTCGTATTCTCAGATGCTTGAAAATTTTATTTTCTTGCTATGTACATCAGTAATTCGGAAGATTCTGATTCCTCTTCTTATTGATGTTTGTAGTCTCCCCTTCCTTCTTTTTGTTTTAGTAAAAGAAGAAATCACTTTCTTTGGACATCATGATATTTGGGGTGCTAGTATTAGAGGTAATATGGATGTAGTACAGCAACTGTGGTTAAGAAGGACATCCTACTAGGGAATTTTGGTGGACCTATTACCCTTTTGCGCACCAGGGGTGCAAGTAATAGATTCAAAATAAATCCTAACAGAGGTGATATGGGCGTGATAAGTTTTGTGGACTTAACACTGCGGGCATACTCCGAATTGGGTATGAATGGTAAGTTAGGAGACAATCAATATCGGAGGTAACATTGACGTGATGATCGATGGTCAAGACTGAAAAGTTTGCTCAGATATAATATGGACATGGCAAACTCGGCCGGAGTAGTATATTAGAGCAACAGTCCAGAGGTAATTGTGGACATGAACCAGCGCCCAGGAAGATATGATATAGTTTGGTAATAGAGGAGTACAAGTCTAATTTAGACGTAGTACTTTTTCAGGAACTTGCCATTGATAGGCATTATGAGCAAGTCGCCATTGGGTTTTGCCAGTCGGTAGACGCCATTGGAGAACACAGTTTCCACAATGAATGGGCCCTCCCATTTGGGTTGGAATTTTTTGGTCGTTTTATGAGTCATAACCATTAGTCTTCTTACTGCTAATACGAGGTCACCTACTTGGAAAGTTCTCTGTTTTACCCATTTTTTGAAGGCTGCAGAGAGACGCGCTTGGTATAACTCAATACATTGTTGAGCTAAGAGACGTTTCTCGTCGAGTGCTTCTAACTCCTGTAACCGTCGATAGTAATTAACGTCCGCGGTTAGCCGGTTGGAGTGAGCCACTCGTAGTGAGGGGATCTGGATCTCGAGCGGGAGGAACGCTTCACTTTTGTACACCAGAGAGAAAGTCGTATTGCCAGTAGCTATCCGGACAGTTGTATGGTAGGCCCAGAGACATTTACCCAACTTCTCGTTCTAGTCGCGTTTACTGGAAGACAAGAATTTCTTGAGGAGGTTGATAATGGTTTTGTTGAATGCTTCTACCAGACCATTTGCTGCGGGGTTGTAGGCCGTGGAGGCTATATTTTGGATTCGGTTCTTGTCACAAAATTGATAAAAGGCATGACTCACGAATTACGGACCATTATCGTGGATGATCCTTCGAGGCAAGCCGAAGAGATATATGACATGATGCTTGACGAAGCTGATCACACTTGATGTCTTTACTTCGGCGAGTAGAACAGCCTACGCCCACTTGAAGAAGTAATCGGTGATGGCAAGGATAAACCGATGCCCTTTAGACGAAGGTGGGATTATCGGTCCGATGATGTCTATCCCCCATGATTCGAACGGCCAAGATGCTACCGTTGGTTGTAGGAATTCTGAGGGCTAGTGGATGAAGTCTGCGTGGATCTAGCATGTCTGGCATTTTCTCGCATAATCAACAGCATCCGCTACTATCGTAGGCCAATAGTAGCCCATTCTCCGAAGACGGTCTTGAAGCTTCGGACCGGGTTGATGCGCCCTGCAGACGCCATCATGAGCTTTGCATAGGGCTTATTTTGCCTCTGTATTCGATAAGTATCGTAGTAGAAGGCCGTCATAGGACCGATGATACAATATTTTGGTCTCCGTATCGAAATAGAAACGGAGGGAGCATCTCCTGATTGAAGTAACCTCCTTCGGGTTCTCGGAGAGAATTTCATAGACTGTATAGTCAATGAATGAAAGCCTCCAATCCTGAGTATCAGTGTCGACCTCCGCTGCATAGCTGAGGCACAAGCATATGTTGCTCTTGGGATAGACCAGCTCTTGGCTGATCATATCGATTAGCTAATGGGTGTTGTTTAGTACCGCCCAGGAATCAGTGAGGCCTGCTAAGGCATCAGCCTTAATATTTTGCAGCCGAGGGAAGTGCTCTATGAAGAACATCTCAAAAGTTGCGATAATGCTAAGTGCAGCTTGGTGGTAGGGGATCAAGTCTTCGTTTCGGACTTCATACTCACCCCGAACCTATTTGACTATTAGCTGAGAATCACCGTAAGCCTCCAGGTATTCTACTCCAACTTGTTTAGCAAGTTGGAGCCCGATGATTAAGGCATTGTACTCTGCCACATTGTTGGAGCATGGCTTTGTGAGAGAGTAGGCATGATTGATGACGAGGCCGTATGGGGAGATCAACATTATCCCGACCCCAGCGATGACGCCGCCTTTGGGCCCTACTCTTAAAGCGCTGTCCAAGAACATTCGCCAAACAATTTCGTGTGAAGTGACTGTAGAAGCATAAAAAATACGTTGGGAGGAGCTACGCAGCATACTGATGCAGAGCAGCATAAACAGAGGCCTTCAGAGCCATCAAGCGTACAAGCAGAGCTTTCTCCGCTAAACACAACGTGAAGTACAAGCTCAAAGGACCATCCGCGTAAGTGCAGTACGTCCAGGCCGCTCCAGCGTAAACAGGGTTCTTCATCGCCTCCATGGCGTAAAACTCAGCCGATCTCAAAGCAGCGTTAAAGCGTACGAGGAACGCTTCATCTTCCCCGAAATGAACCTGTCAAGTCACGCAGTGAACCTGACCTCTGACTCCTGACAAAAAGTGCTGCACGGCTACCCAGACGACGGCTGGAAACGAGGACAGACCCCTCGAGATGCGTACCACAGTATGATGGCGGATCTCTGTATTTAATGCAGAGAATTTGGTTAAAATATCACCGAACCGTCGTTTACTGACGTCCCCTCAGCATAAACTGCCCTTTCGCGTACAAGGGGATACGCTGCCTTGTTTTACACAGGAAAACATGAGCTGTTTTACGCTCCACAGTAGACAAACCGCCTGCCACGTCAAAAGCTGCACTTCGTACGGGGCTCGAGTCACGTCTCTACGTCTAATTGCACAGAGCGGTGACAGTTTCTCTCAAGGCACGTCTCTGCGACGGATGCACAGAAGGGCTGCAGACCTTCAAAACACGCCTCCGCATTTAATGCACAAGATGGTGGCAAATCTCTACAAGAGATTTGATTATATCTTCAAAAGCCATAATTCCGGCTAAGACGTCCACATCAGCACTCTGGCACGGTACGCATCGGCTTTTACGCCCATTCAAGATCTGTGCTCATTCGGCTTCTACGCCCATTCGGCTTCAAACGCCCACTCAGTCTCTACGACCATTCGGCTTCAAACGCCCACTCAGTCTCTACGACCATTCGGCTTCTACGCCTACTCGGATTCTATGCCCATTCGGCTTCTATGCCTACTCGGCTTCTATGCCTATTTGGCTTCTACGCCAGGGTGACAGTCATTTGGCTTCTATGCCAACCTCTTCTACACAAGGGATACCTACCTACGTGGCTTCTACGCCGTGATCTTCGCAGCAGATATACGCATTTTGTCCCCTTAGTTGGACACGCGTCACATGCTCACTCAAAAGGTCATCTATACGCAGGCATTGGTTATTTTAACCGTTGTGTAAAAGGGTGTTGTACTTTCCACTCCTCGGTTTTTACACCGACGGAGTGGTCACTGTCACCAAAACTCTATAAATAGAGACCCCTATCAATAGGGAACAAGGTCAAAAAACTTCAAACTTGAAGATCGAACAAGGTCGAAACTTTGAAAGAAGGATCGAACAAGGTCGAACTTTCCAGAAAGATCGAACCGGAGGTCAAGAGAGAGAGAGAGTCCGGAGCTCAGGCAAAGAGTAGGGATCGACGACTTTGGCATCGTGCATCCACCTTCCTTTGCAACCTTCGAAGCTGCTACCTGTCTTCCACGGCACTTCTTCAACATTGTGTGGTCCAAGGGCTAAAGTGATCGACTGTAGATCAGACACCTATAGAAATTTATACCCAGATTAAATAAATTGTACTCCCACATTCTCGTATAGGATTAAATTGTACAAGTTTATTTGTAAACCAAAGGGCACGGGTTTCGTATAAACCCCGTCATTGAAATACACTTTCATTCTTTCGTTTAATACCACAAACAAGATGGCGACTCTGCTGGAGACGTCTTTCTCTTCTGATGAGGAAGTAATTGCTCAACACGATGCGGTATCTGTAGGAACCGTGAAGAAGACATTGGTCGTTCATTTCGTATAAATTGTATAAGTTTGTTTGTAAACCAAAGAAGGCGGGTTTCGTATAAACCCCATCCTGAATACATTTTTCATTCTTTCGTTTAATACCACAAACAAGATGGCGACTCTGCTGGGGACATCTTTCTCTTCTGGTGAGGAAGCAATTGCTCAACACGATGCAGTATCTATAGGAACCGTGAAGAAGACACTGGTCGTCCAAATTTGACCAGTCTGCCTACGAAGACATGCTTCGAACCGGGGGTAGCTCTCACCCTCTCTCCGTCCAAGACAATAGGAAGCTGCGCAAGGTGTGGATGCCCAAGACATCCTCCGCCATTCCTGTGGACTCTCCGATCTCTCCGATCTCTCTGACCAATGAGGTTGTAGCATCGCTCCCTCTGTGCCCCGCACGTAAAATTCAGTCTTCCGCTATGCGCGGTACAGACAAAACTTCGGGCAAAGCCTCAGCGCTAACCCAGAAGAATCCACTGCGCTTTATGCGTAGAAATCAGTCTTCCGCTACCCGCTGTACAGACGAAACTTCGGGGAAAGCCTCAGCGCTAACCCAGAAGCATCCACTACGCTCCACGCGTAGAAATCAGTCTTCCGCTCCGCGTGGTACAGACAAAACTTCTGATGATGCCTCAACGCCAAATCAGAGGTACAGATCATGCTCCATGCGCATGACAACATCTGACCTCTATGGTGAACCAGATGAGCGTTGTGATCTCCGCAAAGGGAAAGCAAGCGACAGAGTACTCAACTTCTCGGCCTTTACGCCAGCAAGGGAACAGTCTGCCTACCCTCCGGATTACGCGAGAAGCCGATGGCCGACTGAGGGCCTCTCCAGCTTTACGCCAGTCTGAGCAAATCTCCGAGTTACGCCAGGCAAGGTCCCTCAGCGTAAAACAAGCTCAGGTTGCGGAAAGACACCCACCCAGGGGATTATCCGCCACCCAGATAGCCAATCTGTTGTACACAGGTGGCACAGGGAAAACCGGGGTGCCCAACCTCCGCATGCCCGCTGATGGGAATAGAAGAAATAAGCCTTCGTCTTCTTCTTTGGCAACTCCTCCTGACCTGCGCAAATATCTAATCCAGAAGCGTAAAGAGAGGGGACCTTCCAACATGTCTATTACGCCTCCTAGCGAGCACTATTATAATAGTCATAAGGTTGTGATTAATTGCTGCTGTTCCAAAGCAAAACGATCGGTTTTTGACTGGTTGAGCTACTCTCTGTCTTTCCAGGAAGAGGAACCCGCACATGCATCTGTGAACATGGCTTAACACATATGTAGAGGAGGGTCGAGCTCAAGACGTCATCCCTCCAGGCCTCCGAGCCGAAGGAGGTTCAGTGAGCTCCTCAGGAACGCTGAAGCCGGGGTGTTCCAAAACACTCGCGCAAGGTCACGACAACCAGCTTCGTCCTCTTCTGATTCTGACACTGGGGGTCGCCAAGCCCCCGAATCAGAGGCAGAAAGTATAGAGTCGACTTCTACAGCGACCTATACTAATCCTTCAATGACACCCTGGGAGATGGGAGTTTACGCCGTTGAAGATGAATGCGAGGAAGCTTCGCCGTCAGGGAACGCGGAATAACGCATCACTATATTGGAGACATCTCTGAAACAAATGTAATCCATGATGGAGAATATGCACCAGATGATGCTAACTCAGCACGCAACTGCCATGGCTCAAGCATCGGTCCCGCCAACTCAGATACGTGTGGGGGTGGACTTACCACCATCCAACCCGAGCCAAGAGCCTGCGCTAGATCAACAGTCAGCAGTTCCTCCGCTTCCTCAATCAGAGAATGCCTTACCTCCCGCTGGAGTTACGATACAACCGACTCCGCACCACTCCGTCGCCCCACTTTCAACTGAAAATCTGATACAGGCAGTACGGGAGTTGAAAGCCCAGTTCGACGCCTTGAAGCACAAAGATCGGCTCAAAAAACTGGGAATCAACCAGCCCTACCCAGCTATCTGGGAGGAGGTCCCTTTCCCGCCGAGGTACAAACCTCAGACTATGGCCCTGTTCGAGGGAAAAATATCACCAAGTCAGTATATGAACTATTTCAGTATGATAACGGTGTTGCTACAAGGGAACGACGCCCTCCTCACTCGGGTGTTCAAAGGCTGTCTCTCAGGAGTAGCCTATCAGTGGTACCGTAGCTTGGCGGACAACTGCATTACTTTCTTCGAGGACTTCAGAGCTTTATTCTTCACGCGATTCTACGAGGGAGGAATGGACATGTCTATGTCCTCTCTCATCGAAGTCAAGCAGAAGGAAAAGGAGGACGTTCGCATCTTCATCGAACATTTTCGTCAGGCCACCTTACAGATGCCTGCAGGAGTTCCAGACTCTGCATTGGTAGACATTTGCAGGAAGAACCTCCTTCCCGTGGTCTCGGTATTCACAGGACCGTATCAGTTCCATGATTGGCCCTCGTTTATCATCTCGGCAGTAGCCGCCGAAGACAACAGTCGCAAGGCGCGCGACAATGGCATCATGATCTACGCCTCTGACAGAGACAAGAGGTCATCTCCTAGCAGCGACCATCCTCGTGGTCCCAAAGGGAAAGAAGCCCTGGCAATCAATACGGCCAGACCAAAGATTGTGGCAACCACGCAAACGAGACCCGGGACTTCCAGGCCCGTCGAAGTCTACTCTTTCGACGACGACGATATCCCAACTATATTCGAGTGTCTCGTCAAAAGTGGCAAGATCACCCTTCCAGAGCTGAGGCGGCCCCAGGAAGTCGGCAATACTAACGACCCCAAATACTGCATCTTCCACAGATACGTACACCACCCAACAAAGGCGTATTACATACTGAAAAGGAAGATCCAGGGGTTAATCGATGCTAAGGCTATCACTCTGCACAACACCGAGAAGACGGTCACGGCCAACATGATCTCTCTGCAGTTTGGCAATCTGCCTCCCCAAGAGATCCCGGATGGCATTGCACCCATCTCCCGGACAACGATGAACATCGTCAATCTCCCTCCAGCTAGGGATTAAAATCACGACCTGGTACCCCTGACAACCCGGCAAGGCGAGATTATGTGGGTTCATCCAGATTTGGTATCAGAGTTCGAGGAAGAAACTAAGGCTACTAAGCCTACATCCAAAAAGAGCTCCAAATACAGGCTATGCCATATAGTCGCGACTTCTTCGGCATCAGACGAAGACGAGGTATTTGCTGCAACCCGTTCAGGGAAGGCCTACCTCAACGACTACGAAGCAAGTCAGGAAGGTGTACCGGCAGACGCTCCAGCGACCAAACCTTCAGAGCAAAGTTCTGTCGTACCAGATATCAGTCCTTCGAAACCAACTCCGGCGGAGAAGGGGAAGCAAAAAGAAGTGCGCTTTGATAAACCTGTGAAAAAAATTCCAAAGCAAAGGTTTAGAGAAGACATACAACTTCGACATCCTGGCCCAACTAGCTAATACGCCAGCCAGGTTGTCCATCTTCGAGCTACTCAGGCTCTCCCAAGACACTCGTCTAGCCCTGAGTGAAGCGCTGATGCAGGCGGAGGCATACTTGACCCAGCTCAAGTCCCCCGACGAAGAACTAGTGGCGTGTCCTCAATGCCACAGTGTAATAGAGGTGGTCCCGAATATCACTTTCACTCAAAACGATATGCTGTTAAAACATAACAGATATGACAGGCCCCTCTATTATACCGGATATGTTGGTTCCATGGAGGTCGACCGGATTCACATAGATCCAGGATCGTCGATCAACATCATCCCTCACAGTCTGCTCAGACCGCTGAGAATTCCTACCAGCGAATTGGCTTACACCACCACTACAATCGTGGGTTTCAACGCCGGAAGAAGTAAGCCGTTGGGGAAAATTCGCCTGAGGATCCAGATCGGCAACCTTAGATCGGTGGCCACATGTTACGTCATCGATTCAGAGGTGTCCTACAATATTTTGCTGGGAAGACCGTGGATCCACGACCACAACATCGTTCCTTCAACCCTACATCAATGCCTTAAATATGTAGACGCACAAGGAACAGTACAAACGGAGGTGGCTGACCTAAACCCGTTCAAAGGAATAGAATCCTACTATTCCGATGTCGTGTTGTACTCCCAAGACCACACGGAAGAAGTGTCAGGCGAGGCAGAGAAGGAATCCCACCGGGAGCCAGAAGAACCCTCTGCCACACTACCGCTGTCAATCAGAGTGAAAGGACGAACCACTCGTCCAAAAGCCATAGAGCCTATGGCTATCCACCTGAACAAGACCAGGTCAGGAGAAGGGAGTGATCCTCTGGTGATCACTTTGAACCGGAAGCCCCCACCCTTGGTCATCAACCTTCGGCGCGACAGGCAGCCGACTGATGTAAATGCAACCAGGAACGGAGTTCCAGATGATAATAAATATCCTCTTTTCCAGTATATTGATGCTCAAATTCCAAAACAGGAATCCACTCCCCGTGACGAGGTAGAACCTATAACACAAAAATTCTTGGAAGCTATAAACTCCTACCGTCCGTATGTCTGGAAAGTAGCATCATCATCCAACGTCATCACAACGTATGGACCACATGAGGATTCTATCTTCATTGTCCTGCCTACCTGCAGCAGTCAGCGTCCAATATTCTTCGGCCGCATGCGCAATCAACCGACTGACCAGAAAGATCCTTTCGATGACGATACTGGGAAAATGCAAGTTCACCGATACAGCCCGCAAGCGCTGAAGATCATGCAAAACATGGGCTACGACTTGAAGCGGAAGCCAGGCCTCAACTACGGAAGAGGCAGACGAACGCCGCCGCGCGGCGACCCCCGCTATCGACAAACTCGTTTTGGGTTAGGGTATGCCACCTCCCTTATGACTTCCAAGTCAGACGAGGATATCTTTCCCTCTTCCCAGAATGGCTCGTCGCCCCCCGACTCACCTGATGCTCTCGAACAAACACTATCAGTAAATATGGTAGTGACAGATCCCTCAGAAGCAGATGAACAGGATTCTGAGCCGTTTGAGAATAACTCTTGGGCTCAACAAATGGATACGCAGTAGGAATTCTGCTTCGAGCAAAGAGAACCTCCCACCAAGGACGAAGTTATCCAAATTGATATTGGGGGCGAACTTTCGCCAAAGCCAATATTTATCAGCAACAATCTTCCCCCAGCTGAAAGGGAAGAAATCATACAGCTGATAAAGAAATATATCGACATCTTTGCATGAGATTATGAGGACATGCCAGGCCTAGACCCGAAGGTAGCTACTCATAAACTCAATATATTGACCAATTTGAAGCCAGTGAAGCAGCACCAACGTCGGTTCCGCCCAGATATGATGGACGCCATCAAAACTGAAGTCAAGAAGTTGATAGCCTGCGGTTTCATCCGAGAAGAACAATATCCCGACTGGGTCGCCAACGTTGTCCCAGTCATGAAGAAGACTGGGAAGGTACGTATCTGCATCGATTACCGAGATCTAAATGCGGCCTACCCCAAAGATGAGTTCCCTCTTCCCATCACGGACATCATGATCGACAACACCTGCGGCTTTGAACGCATATCTTTCATGGACGGATTCTCAGGATATAATCAGATCAAGATGCATCCTGAAGACGAGAAGCATACTGCCTTCCGGACACCATTGGGGGTATATTGCTATACGGTCATGCCCTTCGGATTGAAGAACACCGGGGCTACATACCAACGGGCTATGAGTAACATATTCCATGAGCATTTACGCAAAACAGTGGAATATTATGTGGACGACATAGCCGTCAAGAGTCGCCTCAAAGACGATCATATTCAAGACTTGAGGACGGTATTCGAGTTAATGTGCCAACATCAACTCAAGATGAACCCTACGAAGTCCTTTCTGGGTGTATCCAGTGGCAAGTTCCTGGGATTTGTCATCACCGCCAAAGGCATTCAGGTGGACCCTGACAAAGTCCAGGCAATCATAGAAATGCGACCGTCCTGTAATCTGAGGGAACTCCGGGGATTTCAAGGCCGTCTGGCTTATATCCGGCGATTCATATCCAACCTCTCGGGAAGATGTCAGTCCTTTTCTCATCTCATGAAGAAAGGTGTATCCTTCGTATGGGACGAAGCCTGTCAGCAAGCGTTCGGAGATATCAAGCGCTACCTCACCAGTCCGCCAGTTCTGGTGCCTCCCGTTATGGAAAGACCATTCTTGCTGTACGTTCGAGCGATGGATCATTCGTTAGGAGCTCTTCTTGCACAGAAGAACGACATGGGTCATGAACAGGCTATCTACTATCTCAGCAGGATGATGGTCGGAGCCGAACACCGGTACAACCCAGTGGAGAAAGAATGCTTGGCTCTGATGTTCGCTATCCAGAAGACGCGGCACTATATCGCCGGCCAGACTATTCATATCATCTCCAGGATCAACCCTCTTCGAGTACTGATGAGCAAGCCCAGTGCTCTTAATTTCTGACTCGCGACTTGGGCGATGCTATTAACACCATATGACATGGTATACGTACCGCAGAAGTCCATCAAGGGCCAAGCGCTGACTGACTTCCTAGCTGCTCATCCGATCCCGGAGGCCTCCAAATTATACGAGGACATTCCCGATGAAGTTACAGAATGTAATTCCGTAATGGAAACTGACGTATGGCAACTATTCTTCGATGGTGCCTCCAGAACCGGTCCTAGGGGAAACGTTGTTTCAGGAGTAGGAGTCGTCCTGGTCACTCCTGATAAACTCGTCATCTACCGAGCATATTCTCTTAGCGAGCCATGCTCCAACAATGTGGCAGAGTACAACGCTCTACTAATCGGGCTCCAAGTTGCTAAAGAGCTGGGGGTCGAGTTCCTGGAATCTTTCGGTGATTCTCTGCTTATCGTCAATCAAATCAGGGGAATATATGAAGTCCGGAATCCAGACATCATCCCCTATCACCAAGCAACGGTCGAGATAGCCATGACATTCAAAGGGTTCTTCCTAGAGCATGTACCTCGATCTCAGAATCTAGAAGCTGATGCCCTAGCCAGTCTAGCTGCGGATTTAGCCACTCCTATAAGAAGGCAGGATTCGGTAATCCTTCTTAACAGAGATTTATTCTGTGTGAAGAACAACTTTCACATAGAACGCAGCTACGCTGTGAACACAGATCCCCCTAGAAGAGACTGGAGAAGTCCCTTCATAGATTTCATCGCATACGGAATCTTGCCGGAGGACCCCAAAGAAGCAGTATCCGTCAAAAGACGATCATTACGCTTCTACTACGATGCATCTTCACAATGCCTATATCGCCGGACCTACGACGGACTGCTATTGAGATGTCTCTCTAACGACGAAGCACAGCAGATTATCCGTGAAGCTCACGACGGCGTATGCGGAGCACATCAGCCCGGTCCTAAGCTACAGGATCGTATCAGGAGAATGGGCTATTACTGGCCTACTATGATCGCAGATGCAATACGGTATGCAAGACAATGCAGAGCCTGTCAGGTTCATGCAGACTTCATACATCAACCGTCTGAACATCTACATCCTACGATCGCTTCCTGGTCATTTTACGTCGGAAGTCCCCTTCACAAGCGTAAAACTCAAATTTTACGATATACGCCAATTTTCGTTAGCCAGAGCTTTTACGCTCGGAACTACGAAAATATGGAGTTTTTACGCTGGCACATTAGAAATATGGGCGTAAAAGATAAAAATGCCTCCGTGCATCATCTTCCTCAAAGAGGCTATCAGCACAGAAGACGACCTAGCGCGGTCACGTTCAACGTGTGCGAAGGATTTTTTATCGTTTTTGTCATCCCAAAAGGCTCTACCTCTAAGACCGGGTGCGCTGCTCGTCGGCGGGATACTTCGCTCAGAGTGAAGTTCACCTTGCCCGACCAAAGACTCCCTCGCTGGGGCAGAAGAATGAGAAGAAGAACCTATGCTCTTTCCCTTAGTGGAGGAGGTTTGTTTCGGCGCCATTTCTGAAGACTCGAAGTGCTCGGAGAAGGAACGAAGAAAAACTCGAACAGTCGAAAGCTCTCTTTCGCAGAAGACGGATAAAAAGTTTTTCTCTCAAAGGCTTGGGATATATATAGAGTTCGAGTCGACTCCTCGAATCCTCGGACGGACTCCTCGAGACCCTAACCAAATCTCGCAATTAATAGGTGGTTATGATTGGATGCTACGTCAGCCCACTACTCTCAAAAGACGGACAGTCAGCGAATTCAAAAAATTCTTCGAGCAAAGCAGTTCGGCGGTTTCTATGCTAAAGGAGCTTTCTACACTCGACAGCAACAGATCTACAGTTTTACGCTCGCAAGCTATAAGTCTTATGATTTTTCGCCCGGATGCCTTTGTGCTCGGTAGCTTTTATGCTCGAGAGGCAACAAACCTACGACTTTACGCTAAGCAGATACCAAATCGATGATCTCACGCTCGGTGGCGCTCCATTTACGCTCAGAAGCAACAGATCCGCAAACTTCACGCTCGAAGAAATTTTCTTTTCAGGAGCTACAGATCTACAGTTCTACGCTAAATGAGCTTTCTACGCTCGACAGCTACGAATCTACGGCTTTACGTTCGACAGCTATAAGTCTATGGTTTTACGCCCGGATGCCTTTGTGCTCAGTAGCTTTTATGCTCGAGAGGCAACAAACCTACGACTTTACGCTCAGGAACCACAAGTCTATGATTTCACGCTCGATGGTGTTTTACGCCCAGAGGCTACAGGCCGATGATTTCACGCTCTACGACTTTTCGCATATCCGAACAGTCCCCGAAGCGGTCAATTGCAAAGAGTTCACACAGAAGATACTCGTTCTTGACCCCAAAGTACCCGAAACATACAGAGTTCAAACATTGAGAAATTACTCTTCTCGAGTCCAAAATTGGAAGTTCATCCAGACTCCAGTCTGAACATCTCGTCTATCAAGATGGTAAACTCAGTTTGACAGACAAATCCTCAACCCTATTCCAAGGGAGTTTCGAGAGGTTGTTCTTGAAGACGAAGTCTGAACAAAAGTTTTGCTCATCAGAAGCAGCAGTTCAGAGCTCTACACGGTCCCTCAGTCCTAGCAACAGGACAGTTCTAAATGTTCAAAAATGCTTAACAGCGTTCTATGGACTGTTCGCTACGCGTAAAGGACCGGGCCTAATACTCTTCTTATCATAGTTGGCTTAAAGAATCAGACGTGTCGAAGCTACACATTTTTAGACTTCACAGCAACGTATGGCAAGATGATCATATGAAGAAGAAGACAATTTTATTAAAATCAAAATCATGATTACATATGAGGGAAATCCAATCTATAAAGGTTTTTCTCTATTTTTCATGATTACATCTGAGGGAAACTCCGTCTACAAAGGAGATACCCCCTCGTCGTCTGAAGGCCGCCCTCAGAATCTGTTCTGACAGGTTCTCGCATTGGTGATCTTCCTCTTCTTCCAAGAAGATGATCAGTGGCAGGAGGATACAAAACTGGGCATATGACCCATCCTCCAACAGAAGAAAAGCAGGGTAATTCTGCTTTCCTACAGACCACCGCCACTCTAGCCGGTTTGTCTGCCTCTCGTCACCAGAGGTAACTGGAGAAGGCGCCACTTACAAGCAGCGTGGTAAAATACGATTCTTCGTCTCTCCCGAAGAACCACCATACAAAGTTGCTGTTTATCCCGAGCAAGGGATGCTAAGATATCCTTCCATGATCCATCGTTGCAGTGGACACTTGCTCGAAGATGCCGTCTTTTTCGGCTCCCTACATACTGGAAGAACATGATCTCCTTCTTCCTCAGGTCGACCCGACGAACTCCGGCGATCATCTCTGCATGGTGATGGGAATGTAGGGAGAACAGGTTAACCCCCCCAGCCTTTTTATAGGCGAAAGAGATCACAGCGGTCCCCAATAAATCCGTCATAAAGTCCGCATCGACCATTTCAACGCTCCATTCAGAAACGTTTCGAGTTACAAGGGGCCGTTCATGCTTCATTCAAAGCGTTTCAAATTTTGAGGAATTTAAAAGCTTTGAAGGGGGTCTTGTAGAAGCATAAAAAATACGCTGGGAGGAGCTACCAGCATACTAATGCAGAGCAGCGTAAACAGAGGCCTTCAGAGCCATCAAGCGTACAAGCAGAGCTTTCTCCGCTAAACACAACGTGAAGTACAAGCTCAAAGGACCATCCGCGTAAGTATAGTACGTCCAGGCCGCTCCAGCGTAAACAGGGTTCTTCATCGCCTCCATGGCGTAAAACTCAGCCGATCTCAAAGCAGCGTTAAAGCGTACGAAGAACGCTTCGTCTTCCCCGAAATGAACCTGTCAAGTCACGCAGTGAACCTAACATCTGACTCCTGACAAAAAGTGCTGCACGGCTACCCAGACGACGGCTGGAAACGAGGACAGACCCCTCGGGACGCGCACCACAGTATGATAGCGGATCTCTGTATTTAATGCAGAGTATTTGGTTAAAATATCACCGAACCGTCGTTACTGACGTCCCCTCAGCATAAACTGCTCTTTCGCGTACAAGGGGATACGCTGCCTTGTTTTACACAGGCAAACATGAGTTATTTTATGCTCCATGGTAGACAAACCGCCTGCCACGTCAAAAGCTGCACTTCGTACGGGGCTCGAGGCACGTCTCTACGTCTAATTGCACAGAGCGGTGGCAGTTTCTCTCAAGGCACGTCTCTGCGACGGATGCACAGAAGGGCTGCAGACCTTCAAAACACGCCTCCGTATTTAATGCACAAGATGGTGGCAAATCTCTGCAAGAGATTTGATTATATCTTCAAAATCCGTAATTCCGGCTAAGACGTCCACATCAGCACTCTGGCACGGTACGTAGCGGCTTTTATGCCCATTCAAGATCTGTGCTCATTCGACTTCTACGCCCATTCGGCTTCAAACGCCCACTCAGTCTCTACGACCATTCGGCTTCAAACGCCCACTCAGTCTCTACGACCATTCGGCTTCTACGCCTACTCGGCTTCTATGCCCATTCGGCTTCTACGCCTACTCGGCTTCTATGCCTATTTGGCTTCTACGCCAGGGTGACAGTCATTTGGCTTCTACGCCAACCTCTTCTACACAAGGGATACCTACCTACATGGCTTCTACGCCATGATCTTCACATCAGATATACGTATTTTGTCCCCTTAGTTGGACACGCGTCACATGCTCACTCAAAAGGTCATCTATACGCAGGCATTGGTTATTTTAACCGTTGTATAAAAGGATGCTGTACTTTCCACTCCTCGGTTTTTACATCGACGGAGTGGTCACTGTCACCAAAAATCTATAAATAGAGACCCCTATCAATGGGGAACAAGGTCGAAAAACTTCAAACTTGAAGATCGAACAAGGTCGAAACTTTGAAAGAAGGATCGAACAAGGTCAAACTTCCTAGAAAGATCGAACCGGAGGTCAAGAGAGACAGAGAGAGAGAGAGAGAGAGAGTCCGGAGCTCAGGCAAAGAGTAGGGATCAACGACTTTGGCATCGTGCATCCACCCTCCTTTGCAACCTTCGAAGCTGCTACCTGTCTTCCACGACACTTTTTCAACATCATGTGGTCCAAGGGCGAAAGTGATCGACTGCAGATCAGACACCTATAGCAATTTATACCCAGATTAAATAAATTGTACTCCCACATCCTCGTATAGGATTAAATTGTACAAGTTTATTTGTAAACCAAAGGGCACGGGTTTCGTATAAACCCCGTCATTGAAATACACTTTCATTCTTTCGTTTAATACCACAAATAGTGACGTTGGAGTCCGCCGCCTCGTCTGGAATCTCCTCATAGAGTTTCGAGGTTTCTGACCCTAGATGGGCTGCCAGAAAGTCGTCCAGTGCTTGACCCTTGACGGCCTTCTGTGGGACGAACACCATATCATATATAGTATTGCCCAGGTAGCCAAGCGGGAACTGAGTGCCCCTGATTTGGTCACGAGGACCTTGAGGGGGTTGACTCGCGAGATTACATGAATGGTCTGTCCAACCATGTAATATCGAGTTTTTTGAATAGCAAATACTAGAGTAATGCATTCTTTCTCAACGGTGGTGTACCTATGAGAAAGTTTGAAAAGAAACTTGATTTAATTAAACAAACTAAAGAGAGTACAAATAGGAGTCCTAAATAGACAATCTAAGTAAAAAAATTATGTTTTGGGGGGTAAAGATGGAGGGTTAGGAGTGTAGGAACTCTCTTTACTCCGTGGACGATCCGATACGGAAGCTCTTCGCTAGTGGCTGCAACAAGTGCCACGCCAGTGCGCCACTGCACAACAGAATAAATCAAACAATTGATATGAGACAATGCACAAGTGTATATACAACAGCAGAGAACAAAATGTAAATCCAGAACATGTATGATATATCCAGAAAGTTACTGCATACTGCCAAGCTTCCAAAATCCAGAACATGTAAATCCAGAACAAAATGTAAAGCCCAAATAACAGCAGAAGCAGTAACAACAAGTCTAATAGCAAACAATAATAACAGAAGCAGTAAGTAACACATGCTGCCAAGCACCCAAAATATTACAAATACCCCATGAAACAACAAGTCTAGTTTAATAGCAGCAGAAAATGTAAAAACAAGTCTAGCATACAGTCTTTCAAAAATATTACAAATATTGTCTCTAACTAAAAGAGATTAAAAGAGTGTTAGCAACAGCAATTAATCAAACCTCGCTTATTGACGTTGATATTGATTCCACGGTTAAGTTATCCAAATCTAAACGAAGAAGTTAAAACAATGAAGAAGTTAAAACATACAATAAAAGATACAAAAATAATACAATAAATAAGAAATAAAAATTACCCATTTCAACTTTATATAGTGTGTCTTCACATGATATAACATTATGAATTCTCTGCCACAGTTTATATAATTGCAAGAGTGGAGAATGTCACAGAATTGTAAAGTTTCTTTGTAAAGTTTCTATAACTCCAATGAAGTATATTTATAACTACCTTGCAAGTGTGTCTTTATCAAGTCCTAGATTTTCCTGGACAACACAATAAAAAGAAGGAAAAAAAAAAACTAAATTGTGGCTCAGATAAGGCTCATTTATGCATCATTGTTTGGTGCCATGTAGTACCAGTTCTCCTATTCTCAAGCCATCATCATCATTGCCACTTTCTCATGTAATATGTTAGTAAATTTCTCAAGAAAAGACTAAATAAACTAGCATCATAGATTTACCAAATGGCTGCATTTTATGCCACGCCATTGTCGCCAATGGCTGCATTGTATGCCTCGCCAATGGCTTCATTTTATGCACCTACAACAAGAATAGAATGTGAAAGTGGAGACAAAAGTAAGGTGGAGGCTTGGAGCAGCAATAAAGCTCCCAAAAATAACAACATAAGCAGTAAGCAGGTAAGTAACAGCAAGCTCAGAACAGCAAGAAACAGGTAGTATAGCAAGCAATAACAGCAGAAGAAACAGCAGCAGTAACAGGTAGTATAGCAAGCAATAACAGCAGAAGCAGTAAGTAACAGCAAGCTCAAAACAGCAAGAAAATAGAAGCATTAAGTTAGGTTGGGCATATTGTCTTCCAAAAATAGCAGCAGTTACACATATTGTCTTCCAAAAATATCAAGAAAATAGCAGCAGTTACACATATTGTCTTCCAAAAATAGCAAGAAAATAACATCAGTTACACATATTGTCTTCCAAAAACAACAAAAAAATAGTAGTTACACATATTGTCTTCCAAAAACAGCAAGAAACAGTAGCAATTACACATATTATCTTCCAAAAATAGCAAGAAAATAGCAGTTACACATATTTTCCAAAAATAGCCGCAGTTACACACATTGTCTTCCAAAAACAACAAGAAACTAACAGTAAGCTCAAAACAACAAGAAAATAGCTAGCACAAAGACTCAAAGAGTCTTCCAAAAATATTACACATATTGTCTCCAACTAAAAGTTTGTGTTCCCAAATATCACTCCAGAAGTCCAAATTTAAAGAGCATAATTAATCAAACCTCGCTTATTGACGTTGATATTGATTCCACCGTCAACTTACCTAAATCTAAATGAAGAAGTTAAAACAATAAGTTAAAACACAAAATAAAAGATACAAAAATAATACAATAAATAAGAAAATAAAATTATCCATTTCAACTTTATACACGTCTTCAAACTCCTCTTCAACAATAGATACTATAGGTCGATCAAAAGGCCTACGTAACAAATCTTGACAACAAATAAGAGCTTAAACAATTTTTGGAGTCAAGGAGCTCCTAAATGAATCAAGCACATGGCCACCCGTACTAAAAGCAGACTCGGACGCCACGGTAGATATGGGAACGACCAACACATCCTGAGCCATCTTCGAAAGGATCGAAAAACGAGGAGAATTAAGCTTCCACCATCCCAAAATATTAAACTCATCACTCTCATCATCATCATCATCATCATCATCTACGGTGCTCTCATCTAAATATCGATCAAACTCCGATTTAGTATTACCACCACCCAATTCCATGTAAATATTTGCATTGTAGAATGCCATTTCCCCAATTCTGAATTTTCTTGCTTAAATAAGAAATAGCAACATCATTGGAACTCGCATTGTCTACCGTGATAGTGAATATTCTATTAATACCCCACTCTAGCAAGCACTTCTCTACCGCTTTCCCGATGGCCTCGCCTTTATGACTTGAAATTGGACAAACGTTTATAATTTTTTTCTTCAACTCCCAATCATCGTTTATATAATGTGTCGTAAGACACATATAATTGATTTTTTGTAACGATGTCCAAGTATCCATTGTAAGACAAATCATTTGCTTGGACTCTTTCAAATATATTTTGAACTTACTCTTTTCAATAGAGTAAATATTATAAGAATCCCAAGCCATTGTCCATCTTGACGGAATACGAAAGCTAGGACACGCCACATTCATAAAGTGTTTAAAGCATTCACACTCCACAAATCAAAACGGAAGCTCATCAACGATAATCATATGTGTCAAGGCCTTTCTCACCTCGTCTTGATTAAATTTCCAACTAGTTAGTATTTGCTTGCCCTTTGCAATTGATTGCAAGTTGAGTATTGTTTGACTAGGTTCATGATTCTTTGGATTCAATGGACATGCATTCCAGTGGGTTTTTATACTAGTAGTCCTATTTAGCTTACTATGACAATGGTATTCTTTTCCGCAATGGTTGCCACTTGCTTTTGGACGACCATCCGGATCAAAAAAAATTTTAAATCTTTCCAGTGCGGAGCTCTTTCCTTCGAAGGCTTTAAAACCGGAAGCTTCAAATTTGGATTAGATAGAGGCTCATTTGTGGCTTGAAAACTAGTTGGTGGTTGATGATCACCTTCTTGCGACATCTAAAACAACAAATTTGTACTTTGAATATATAAAATATAAATAACAAAATTCAGTCCAAAAATTAAGAAATACGCACATTGCATGAATATGAAGTTGTTGCCATTGATTGGGTTGGTGTTAGTGCTACACCTATTAAACATCACACAATTATATGAGTAACCTAAGTTTCCTATGGCTATGCTACCTAACCCTTACCCTATCCCAACCTACATAAAGTACACTAAATTAATATTAATCAGCCCATTAACTTGTATGTATTCCATTTATCTAGTGTCTTAACATGATAATCAATATGGGTCATTATAGGACCAGGGCAAAAGTAGCTCAAATATAAACATAATAGGATTACAGGAGAACATAAACATAACATTACACAGTCATAATACCAAAAATTAATGCATACAGAGTGCAGTATCTAGTAGCTCAAACATAAACAAATTTTAAATATTGTAATTCTATGAAAAATGAGAAATTCGTGCAGTATAAATGAGATAGATTTATACCAATCCAGTGCAATAGTTTTCACGTGACACGTCAGAGAGAGAAATCCGAGGGCTCAATAATATGGTCCTAAATTATAAATCTGTGAACAAAAATTTAGTACAACAAAAAAATTAATACAAAAAATAATATAACAAAACAATTTAGTACAACAAAAAAATTAATACAAAAAATAATATAACAAACACTCTGGGATAAAACTTACTAAGGCTAGAGAAATGTATGTGCTGAGGCCTGAGTCGGTGAGTCCAGCCCCCTCTAACTAGAGGATCACTTCCTCCGAGAAAGCGACTAGAGTTAGGAAAAGCTTTCGTCGTATGGTGGAGAAAACGAATGGCAGAGTTGAGAATCGGCCTCTCCTTCGTATTTTGGCGTTCGTCTCTCAGCCTCAGAGCCGGAGGGGAGGATCATTTCCCTCGAGAAAGCGGCTAGGGTTAGGAAAAGCTTTCATCGTATGGTGGAGAAGACGAATGGCAGAGAGAGGAGTGGAGAATCGACCTCAGAACCGGAGGGGGGCAGCCAGAGCCGGAGGGAGGGAGGGATTTAGATTTTAGGGTTTCAGACCTTGGGAGCCGAAGGCAGAGAGGGACTCGATCGGGAGACAAAAAATAACTGAGTGAGAGAGAAAAGCTAGGGCAGAATTTGTGTTTTATATGGGGGGACTGATGAGGGTATATTGGTAAATGTACATACTATTTTCAATTTTTGGTTCGGCTGCCAAAACCCATAACCGAAAACCGAACCAAAAATCTAATATAACCTAACTCAAAATCGACTGTCGAACCAGTGTTGGAAAAATTGAACCGAATGCACTATTCAGATCGGTCTGGTTCGATTTTTCGATTTAAATCGATTTTTGCTCAGCCCTAGACGCTTGCGGCCAGAAACACATGGGACGCATGGTGTCTGGGACGCATGCGGCCAAAAACGCATGGGACGCATAGAATCTGGGACGCATGCAGCCAGAAATGCATGGGACGCATGGATTTTGGGATGCATGGACTGCATGGCGGCCAAAGACGCATGTGATGTATGAAGTCTGGAACGCTTAGGCCAAAGCCACATGGAATCTTTTGTCATGTTATACACATGGTGCTGCACACTCCTTGAGACTTATGTCTTTTAGTGAGGTTTCGTCTTTCGAGGCGTTCAGAGAATCCTTCCTGTCATGATTTTGTGTCAGACTTGAACTGGTCGTCAGGCCATCATGTTAGGTCCATCCGCGGCCAAGGTTTGCTTCGACTGTTTGGACCACATGAATATAGCTTTTCTAGGCCGCATGGTGACTATGCAGTCCAATTTTTGCTGAGCTTTATTGTGGGACGCATGGTTGTTGGCCGCATGGATCCGTATTTTCTATGCTTCTATAACTTGGTATCATGTGGCTTGATTGTTGTCATGGCATACATGAGTCCGTATGTGCAATGTATATTAAACTTGTTTATATTACTATTACAACTTGATTTGTTTGCATCATGTCTAGGATGGATTCTGCAGAATGCCACACCCGAATTCATACAAGAAATTGCTAAGAATTAAATAACTAGATATTCACTTAGTACATGGCTAGGGATTTTTCTAGATTGCATGCAGTCCCGGTTATTCATATTGTTATCTTGAGGAGTATCCAGTGGTTTATATTATGGCATATCTTGAAGAGTATCTAGTTGGATATCCCGAACGGACTGCAGGGACATGCGATCAGAAGAAACTCTAGTATCGCGTTGTATTATAAAGTTAGTAATTAAGGTTTGTGATAACCCTAGTTAGTTAATGGTATCAAGTCGTACTTATGTGATTTACTGTGATTAATGGTTGATGGTTAGTCTAGGCTTCACATGATCACCTTTACTTTTAGTATTTTCTTATTGATTATCAGATCCGGATATATCTCATTGCAGGTTTTACAGTATTTATTATCTTGAGATCTTTTACATTCAGTCTTTACTTTCCAGTATTTGTATTGCTTGTGTTGTTGGTTCAAGTTCCTAGATTGGCTTCCTTTGTGGTACTTGCTATTTGAGAGTCTGACCCCACTGGTTTTGTATGGACAGATCTAGTAGCTGCACCGGAGGATCTTCCGTACCTTCCTGAGGATGGTGGCCACCAGGAGCACCAGACCGCTTGAGTGGATTTTCTTACTTTTCTGCCTTGATGTACATCCTATTTTTGGGTATTTAACCACCGAGCACATATTTAGCTCGTCTTTTGGTTTGATCAGTTAGCCTAAGGGCATTAGCATGATTGACATAACCTAGGGTTGATCATGTTTGACTCAGATTCTTGCTAGTTTATTCATTCTGTATTTACTAACTTTATGATCATCTGTATATTATAGTTTGTGACACTTTATTATTATATTTCAGCTGATCTTACATCTTGTTATTATTTATGTTGTTTTTGTGATTGAGACACTAGTGTTTGTTTGACCTAGACTTGACTGATGGTTTATAGTAGTGACCCCTCATGTCTTATAGCTTCATCGTATATGCCGAGTACCAGAGTGCTCTAAGTATGCGTAGCTGGCCTTGTCAGTCCCGCCCTCCAGAAATCTGGTTCTGGGACGTGACACATATATAAGATAATGTGGGTTCAAATACGAGATTTGGTGACTTGTCTTATCTACCTATTTTGGAATAATCATGGGTATATGGTTATTTTTTTGAGTTATTTGAAAACAATGATTTGGGTAATTGGTTTTTAGTCTTGAAATGTAGTACCCCGCTCCTCATTCAAGGGTACTGTATCGGAAATCTTATTGGCATCGGTTGATCAGAACAGATTGAATTAAGACCCTTCCTCTATTTAGATTAGCTCTTCGGAATCAGGTCTCATATGCAGTGGATCGTGTCTTGAGGAAGAACTCTATATAAAAGTCACCCCCTCGAACCTTTTTAATGTTTTATTTTCGTTGTTATTTTTGTTGTCATTTTGCTAAAGCTTTCGTTGTTGATTTTACAAATGCATTTTCGTGAATATTTTTGATGGTTTTCATTGCTTGCATTCTTCAACTTACGCATTCATATCTAATTTTGGGAGAAAGAGAAGAGAAAATATTGATCCTCTACTGGTGCAAATGCAGGCCGTCGCGTAGGTGGAGCTTGGATGTATCGTTGGAGATCTCTTTCTCTTGACAGTTCTTCAACAGTGGGTGGCTTTGATAATTATATCCTTGTCTTGACACCTTAACAAAATGAATCTCTTTTTGCGACCTTCGATCAATGATACCTACATAAAATAATTCAGATAAAAGAGAGTAGGCTTTAATAGTTTGTTGCTTGTCACATGGAAACATGAAATGATCATAATGATGCTTGCTTGTCATATATAAATGTATATCATGTTTACTATTGTAGCTAGAATTGATTCATTTATAATTGTTGCAATTGGTAGTATAGATTACCAGCGGCAGCTCGGGATAGATAAACTATACAACGAGAATATAATGCGTAGTTACATTCAAATTTTGTTGTCTTGCGTGCTATGTTTATTAATTTAGTTTCTTAGACATTGTATGGTCATGGACAACTTGTGCACAAAAAAATTGTTCCTCGAATGGTTGTCGGGACACTAGGACCGATTCGGCCTAGGGGAAACATGGATAGTTGTGCTGACAAACTAGCACAAGTGATTTGGAAACTTTCAGCATGGATCGCTACCCACGCTGAAAGGATCGTCGTCTAATCATGCTATATCAAGGATGGCTTGTGATGCCAGCAACCCTCTTATATTTAAATTGTTGAGCTAACATTGTCTAGTTCACAGGAAAGATCATGATAAGATTTGCATAGGAAAGATAAATCGACTGTGGTAAAAATCACCAATTTGGTGATGTACATTACTATGTTGTTACATTTTCTATCATATGCTCTATAAATTGAATTAAGACAAGATAGAAAGATTACCTAATACTATTGCTTGCTTCACAAGAATATCGTATTGATTTGGTGAGTTGGGTTAATTTGCCCTCACTAGTGCATTTTAAATATGTTGACCCACGTTTATACAAGTTCTGCTAACCAAGACGACATAGCGAGGAGCTGAAGACCTGACTCGTCCATTAACTGAAGCTTGTGCACATATCTTTTGAAGCTTGTTGTTGTAGTTCAAAGACTTCCCGCCAAGGTGCTTATATCATTTGTTTCTAATAAGGGATATGATGTAAGGAACGACGTATCTTATTTTGTGTTCAAGTTATAAGCATATATGACACATTTTACTTGTACAAAGAACCTATGTAATAGATGTACATTATCAATAAATGAAATATTTTTCTTCTGTGCCATGTGTTATTCAATTTCTCTGTGTAACTCTGTTATTGCTCTACGAGCGCAACTTAGGCTCGTACAACATCACGCCTAGTGTCGACTATCGATTCTACAAAATCGGGACGTGACAATAAAGGTGAAATTAACTCTTTTAATTTTTATTATGCTATTTATTTTGATGCTCCTGATCTTATATGTCGTTCCTCCCTTTGGTGATGATAAGAAAAAATATTTGTGGTTTGTGTCTGTTGCTCCTTCCCTGTTGACGCTTTGTTGTTGCTGTCTATTACTCATAGCCTTTGTTGTATCGGCGGCTGCTGCCCTTGGCAATGATGATGAATTCTTTTTTGTAGAAGTATGCCATTTGTTATAACAATTCAAAACATATGTAAAAGACATGTATTAATTTTTATTTTTTTGTAATTAATTCAGAACATATGTATAAAAAATCTTAATTTTCTTTTTTTATTTCAATTAACAATTGATTGTTTCAAAATTTTAATAGTAAGCTGTCAAGTTCATATTTGTATGTTTGTTATGTTATATGTATGTAATTGCTAAGCAACACACATATCTTATTTTGTTTTATTAAATTACTATTTTTACTAATTATTATAATTGCTAATTTATTTTAAAATTTTATTATCTTAATAAATTATGGTAATTACAAATCAACAAGATTTAGATAAATCAATTCCAAAAATGTGTAGAGGATAGCCTCACCCAAGTCAAAAGAGAATCACTATATCACTTCTATGAACCAAACATACGAACTATAAAAGTGTACACTTCTCAAATCACTTCAACCAACATCAAAAACAACAAACTTTAGGATTTCACACTTCAAATCTCCACTTCTTCATAGCATCCAAACGAAAGACTTGCAAAAACATATGCGTAAATGCTGATATCTGGATTCCCCACACTTCGACAAACCAAACAACCTATTGGTTTGTAAGGTTGGATAATGTAATATAATTGGTATTACATTATAAATTTAATTCGGACTTTTTGTTAGACAAAAAAGTTTAAATATAATAGTTATTACAAACTTGATTACTTTGCATTACTTTCATTTAAAACTAAGTGCATCATAAAACAACCCATGTAATCACAGTTACATTAAAACTTGCAAACTTACCAACTTCTTTTTTCTTTTTTTCCTTTTTGTTTTAATCTTTGAATTATTTATTATTTATTAATTTTAATTTTGCATTTTATTATTATTTTTAATCTTATGTTTTATTTTTTCACTATTCTTTTTGTAAAATTATATATATATATATATATATATATATATATATATATATATATATATATATATAAACTCAATTATATATACCAAACATTTGAATGCAATTCATTTACAACTACATGGTTTGATTATATATTTCAACAAAAAATGGTAATGTAATTATAATTCGATTACATTACAAACTAAAATTTATTACGATTACAATTAAATTACAATGAACAAAATTTAACCATAGTTATGGAAAGCAATCTCATAAATACTTTCAAAAACTTAATAATTAGTCTTAAACCTAATTATCAATTTTTTTTCAGCAAAAATATATTTCTAATCGATTTAATAACATGAACTCTTTAAGGACCGGTCTATTGTTCGAAAATTTGTCTGGTAATATTTTTTTTTATTTTATAAGTTGGTTAAATTTTGTAATAGCTTTTACAAAGAGAGAAGAAACTGCTTTCAAAAGCTGAGTGCTTTGCTAGTAGAGATTTTATCTAAGTTTTTCCCCTTTCTTTTCTTTCTTCTTTTCAAGTTACTCCTTTCATTACCCTTTAAAGTCCCAATCTCTGTTCATTTGCAAAGCTGACTATTTTGGATAATTTTATCCCTGAATAAATTTCAAATTACTTATGACGAAATGATAAATAATTTTTGACTTTCCTTCGACTTTCCTAATTAAATTATGATTGATTTTGATTATTCGTTTTTTATAAATACTACGAGTGCCTACTCTATTTGCTTGATTAGGGAGCAATAAGGATAACATTAGCTTCCTACAAATTTATACAACATGTCGCTTCGTTTCTACATTTCATTAGGGTATAAGGAAATTTTATAGTCCAAACATTTAATAAGTAATACAGAAAATCAATAAAAAAAAGAAAAAAAAAAGAAAAAAAATGAGAGAAACAGATGCATATGAATACGAATTGAAGCATAGCATCAAGAAAAGAATGAGAGAAATTGGCATTCTTTTATGGGGGAAAAGAGATTAAGACCTGCTAGTCCTAGTCTGTCCAAATCGGATAACCACGACTTACGAAGCTCCTCCTCCGGATCCGATCCAACCCGATCCGACCCAGTTCTATAATCTGAACCGACCCTTTCGAGCTGGACCTGGTGGGCCATTCTGGTTGGGCCACTCGGTGAATCTGATGGACTGGACTATGTTGGGTTTGGGTTGCAACAGCAGGCTTTGAGCATGACTTCGTAGAGGATCACATAGTTGTTGATGCCTCATTTGATACCAAGCTAATAGAAAAAAGATGCAACAATATTTGATTTTGATCCTGGTCGTAGCAAGACTGGTCAAGCACTTGAAGCAACTAACTCAGCGCGGCTGTGCTGACCAGGCTCTATCCTAATAGAATCCATCCTTGGGATCGACATTGGGCTGGGCCGGGTCACCCAAATCCATAAAGTACGGGATCGGACCGGACATGAACCGGTTTTGTGGTCCTAGAGAAATTTTAGGCCGGGTCAAGTTGGACTTAATTACTATCTATGAAGTCCAAATCCGTCCACAAGAATCGAACATTTTGGACCAAGTCGGATCGGATCAGACCGGACTAGTTATATAAAAAAGCCCAAATAGCTGATTTTCTGATGCTGCTCAGATACAATTTAGATGTAGTCCAACCCAAGTATCGGTATTTAAGGAGGACTATGGTTCGCTCTCTGCAGGAGCTCATTGAGTTTCCTAGGTAATATAATAGTTTATTAAAAGAGCAATTGACAATTTCTTAATTTTATTATAGGTGGAAATATAATAGGCAGGAGCATGGAAGTTGAGAGAAATTAAATGACGGAAATATGAAATGTTTCTCTTATCTCTTGGGTTCATGTGCCTACTTTGCATGCATGCTTTATTAACTTTTGTTTTATTCTCCAAACTACCTACTTTGCATACATGCATATCTTTGTTTTATTAACTATCATTCTCCAAGTTGCCTCATGCATGCATACATACATTTAATACGTATTTAATTACTGTTTTTAATTACTTAGATATCCTTATCAACATTAATACATATTGAAATGTAATGAAGGGTATTTTTGGAACGAAAATTTTTCACGGTGAAGTCTAGTTTTGACATTATATAGTAGAATAGATACCCCTAACCACAACTTATGCTGATTCTTGAACATCATTCAGTTCCGACCCACTAGTTTCACCCAACTTTAATCCATAGTCATGTATAAATCACCAACATTCAGGTGTAGAATCATAGGCGGAGCTACATGGTAGCAATTGGGACCCCCACATCTAAACTATTATAATACGGCTTTGAAGAGCCATCTAAATCATAAAAAATATATATAAAAAATAACTACCACGTGAATTTTCTTTTCGGAATTTGAGAAAAATAAATAAATAACCACCAGAATATATCATAAATCATAAAATATATTAAAAATTTATATTATATTTAAACTAACTTACATTGTATTATCTAACTAAACCCGTGTTCAAAATAAAAATAAAAAATATTTATAACAAATTATAATTAAAATATATTCTAATCATATCTAAAATATTCTAATATAATTTAAAATTTTATCTAAATTTTTTAATAATATTATAGTTTTTTTAATATGCATATGACCGTGCCTAGTTTTTTAAATTACTAATATAAAAATGTATGCAATTTTTTTAAAAATTATTCTTTAGGTTTGCCTCCACAACCAAGGAGAAAAAAGTGACTAGACGTAAGACTAGAACCAAGTTTATGTTATAGAATTTTTGTCTTCACGAAACAAAATGTCTAGGTCTGCCAGTGGGCGAGAAGTAGTAACAATGGCCATGTAAACCCCCACCTTCTCTCTAGAGTTATCGTAGATAGGCGTAGCATCCCATGACTCATAAGCATCCAATGGTACATTAGAAAGGCTGATGTTTAAGGTACCGTAAGAAAAAACCGTCCACCGTAATTGTGATGTTTTTGCAGTTTTCTTTAAGCAAAAGACTATCAAAAGGACTCAAAACTGAGTCAAAGTTGATGAAATAGTTTGATTAGAATTATACGGTTGCATGATCTGAACATCAATAAAATAGTGTATATCCTTTAACCTCCAAACCTTGGCGTAGATATGAAGGCATTGATATGATATCAGGTTCAGTCCAAGAACAAAATGTTTCACGCTACAAGGACCGACCAATTTGAGGTCAGCATGATATTCACATAAGAAGAAGACCCAACCTAATTGGTTAGATGTTGCCAATTTGATGTCGCTTTCCAGTCAGGATGACATTATATAATCAATAACATTTTTCTTCTTCTTGTTATTCCGATGCAACATGCCGATACAAATGCATATGCATGTGTGTAAGAACGTTTCGGAGTGCCGTCGACCCCCACTTGCAGTTCTTGGTTCATCAATGAATGATAAATGCTATTTAACCATCGCTTGCTGCATGTACAGTATATTCACAGTCAAGTTCTTCCTTCTCAAGCCACCTCCATTTTTTCAATATTTCCATTACAGTACCCTCAGGTCCCCCACATTCCTTGCCAAACAATACTCCTCCACAACAAACACAACAAAAGAGTTACTTGCCATTAAAACTTCCTCAATACAGTAAAAGAGAGGACTCATATGTCCATATCAAGAATAAATCAATCGTAACTGCCATCCCAAATCCCAAAGTAACCTCTCTTTTTTTCCTCTGTATTTTGCTAGTCAAGCAACTCACCAGCAGACAAAGTTCACCAAATATTGCTTTTTCTCTATTTTTTCTTAAATAAATTCTTTTTCCATTGTACATGTTTTAGATTAACACAGAGAAACCATATTTTTGGCTACTTCTTAGTTCACAATACAACAAACAAAGATTGATGAGACAAAGCAATCAATTCTTATAGATCTGCTCCCTTTGTTCTTCCCTTCTCCCACACCACAGATCTCTCTCTCTCTCTCTCTCTCTCTCTCTCTCTCTCTCTCTCTTCTTTTCTTCTTCTTCAGTACACCTATTTAACAAAAAAATTATGACAGAACATAGATTCCTCCTCTCTCTATTTCCTCTAGGATGCACTACATTATAGAATGCTGGGTTTAGTATATGAAGGGTTCACTGGGATTTTCCAGCATTGATAAATACATAAAGAGCCATAAAAAATGTTCTCGGCAGCAAGATGGAGGAGCGAGAAGAACAAGAACAAGGACAAGGCTGTTTTCAGATTCGAGTTTCATGCAACCCAGGTATGTTTTTAATGCATCAACGCAGTATCTAAAATGTAGCCTCACACTTCTCTCAGGTTTCTCACTTTCCTCCACCATTCGTCTCTCTTAAGATGACCAAGTTAGGATGGGAGGTCGCAATGGTCTCCGTAGTCCCTACCGAGGTTGGCAAACCAACCGCGACATCAGAAAAGGTGGTGGTGCTTGACGGGAACTGTACCTGGAAGAAACCTATCCATGAAACTGTCAAATTTACAAAGGACACGGAAACTGGAAAATTCAAGGACAAGCTCTACAATTTTATTGTTTCTGCAGCTGTATGAAAAATTTCCGCTTCTAACATTTTTTTCTTTTAATTTTGGTGGAGCTAGTTTATTACTACATTGATGCAACTTTGTTCAGGGATCAACAAAAGTTACAATCATAGGAGAGGCTACTATAAATTTGTCAGATTATGCTGAGGTTCTCAAACCTGCAACTATAGCTCTCCAGCTCAAGGCATCTGATTCTGGACCTATCTTGCATGTGAGCATTCTTACTTCTCCATTAATAGACTAATTTTTATGTTTTTGCTATTAATTGAATTCACTAGATTTCACAAGTTTCCGGCTGGATCCCAGTAAAAAAACTACCAAATTGTTGATCGTGCAATTATTTCTTTTACCAGCAATTTTGGTTTTTCAACTTTTATTTGTTTGGAAACAATATACTCCGGTAATATGAGGTATTGTGAACATGACAGGTTACTCTACAGAGAGTGCAAGATGAGGGCAGGAAAAGGTAAGAAGTTGCGTTCAGGAACTAATATGTTTTTAGTTTAGGTATCTATATAAATAATATTTTCTTTTTCTTTTTCTTTTTCTTTTTCCTTTTGTTTGTTATCAAATCAGAAAATCTAACGAAGCCCAAGAGCAAATGAATATACCAGGCAAATTGAACAACTACAACGAGAAGGAAAGTACCCAAGTTTTGACAACAGATGCACATTCCACAGAAGTAAGTCTTGTTTTGAGAAAGTAGTCCCTCTCTTTTGCCAAGCAAAATTCAAAATCTTCCATGTAGTCTTACACCTAGCTAGGAGCCAATGGCAAGTGCAAGTAAGATTTATTGTAAGATACCAATTCGATGACTTCTGAGGAAGAAGCACCTCTGATGGGAGGGTAAGCATAAACCACACCACCTCGTCAAGTGCCGAGTATAGAGAATTATGATAAGTTCGTAAATTAGTACGATGAATTCATGAATTTGTTGCAATTGAATTCTCTACGAAATCAACACTACATATGAACCAATCGAATGTCCAAATGTGTAGTTAGGGTGTGCATCGGGTTTTAACACTTACCTGCACTTTCTTACTACGGTTTGCAGGATGCCTCGTTTACTGGATCATCGACGATAACTCCATACTGCAGAACAATGTCTCTGCTGGAGGAATCTAGCGGCAGCGCCACAAAGTCCAACAGCTCTGGCCTAGCGTTTGCATCAAGTAACAGTGACGACTTTGGGCAATACTCTCCAATGGAGAATGGAAACAGCAATGATAATACTCAGAAGGACTACGTTAGCTTCGAGTCACCTTCCAGCAAAAACGGTACTGTCCTTGAGAAAGAATCAAATAAATTGGTTTATTTACGTAGCCATCCAAAATAACTTAGGATAAAGGTTTTGTTGTTGCGTTTTTTTATTAATCGACTGCACTAGAACGTAAAAGGTCGGTCGCTGATATATGCTAATAACTCAGGTCTTTCTAGGAATATGGATGGTTTAACAAACAGTTCAGAGGAAACAAGACTCGAGGAGAACTTACAAGATTCAGATGTTTCTGTTCTTAGTAATCGCTCTCTAGTAAGAGCCAGACAATTGTGGGAGCTGGAATTGCAGACTCTGAAGAAACAAGTAGTGAGAGAGACCAGGCGCGCACAGGATCTTTCGAGGGAGTTGGCCATGACTAAAAAGGAAAGGGATGCACTTAGAAAAGGATGTGAAGAACTGAAGGGCTCGAGGAAGTCATGTGTTGAATCAGAATCGAAGAGGTCCCTGTCTAATGGTGAAACTCCACGGTCCATGCTAGAAGAGGTCAAACAAGAGCTAGACTATGAGAAGAGTTTAAACGCGAATCTCCGGTTGCAGCTGCAGAAGACGCAAGACTCGAACTCAGAATTGATTCTTGCAGTGCGAGATTTGGATGATCTACTAGAACAGAAAGAGAGAGAATTGGCCTATATGAATCGCCCTGCGTTGCCCATCAAACTGGCTACTAGCAAGGATTCATCGGAGTTGATGTCTGGAAGTGACCATATACATTTGCAAAGTTACGATTACGAAAGAGAGCTAATCGAAACAATGTATGACGAGCAATACGTTCTGGAGGCATTAGCGAGGGGGCGCGATGATGCAAAAGTAGCACAGCAGATCATAGACCTGAACAACGAAATAGAGATTTGTAGAAGAGAGCGAGAAGAACTAGAGATGCAGATAGAGCAGACTGCTCTGGACTATGAGATTCTGAAGCAGGAGAATCGTAACATCTCTAAGCAGCTGGAGCAAAGCCAGATGCAAGAACAATTCAGGACGCAACATGAATGTTCAGCACATTTAACCATCATCAGTGACCTTGAAGACCATGTTAGAAGCTTGGAGACTGAACTCAAGGAAAAGGCTGAAGCATTCGAAGCTGATACTCAAACAATCACACAAGCAAAAATTCAGCAGGAACAAAGGGCTATACAAGCACAGGAAGCACTGAGGAAGTCGAGGAGGAGCAATGCCAAGGCTGCTGAACTACTAGAGGAGGAATTTGAAAGGCTCTCTATGCAAATTTCTTCAACGTTTCACATGAATGAAAAGTTAGCAATGGAAGCAGTAGCTGAAGCAAGTGAACTGCGCTTACAGAAAAGCTACCTAGAAGATCTGCTTGAGAAAAAAGACGAGGAACTTTCTTCCGTGCATGATCAATGCCAACTGAAAGTTCAAGAGTTATTAGACATGGTAGATACTAAGACAAAGGAAACAGAAAAACTGCTGATGGAACTCGAAGAGAAATCTCACGAACTCGATAGTCAAAAGAGAAATGAGGTGGCAAGGAATAAGGATCTCTCTGAAGAAATACTGATACTTAAAGCTGAAATCTCTGAACAGATGGAGGAGGAAAGAAAATTGGTTTCTGAGATGGGACAGTTGAAAGAATCTAGTAAAGAAATTGAGAATGAATTACAAAGCATAAATGCTGAAAGGGAAATGCTTGGCAGAGAACTTGATGCAGCCAGATTTGAAGCAGATAAAGCATTGAAGGAACTACAGCACCTGAGACATTTAAAGGACGAGAAAGAGATGGCGATCAAAGATCTGAATTTGGAGGTGACAACTCTTAGAGCAAACAATAATGACTTGAAGCATTCGTCTATTGAGGATGAGAGAGAAGAGGAAAAACTAAGAAAAGAGGTCCTTCGATTGAAAGACGACCTTTGTAAGAAAAGAGAGAGAATCGCTGTTACAGAGAAAAAAGTAAAAGATAGCAGCACAAGACGCATATCATCAAATGGAACTACAAAGACATCATCAAGGAACAAGAACAACATAAATGGTCCAGCACCTCATGGATCAAAGGAAGTCTCAACTTTAAAAGAGAAAATTAAACTTCTTGAGGTATAGTACAGTTGCTACTTCTAAATTATATATCTTAGTTTCTGCTATTACACATGCATCTAATTATGAGAACCTCTGTAGCTTGCACTAATTAAAAGTGGCCACATATGACAGGGAAACATAAAGATGAAGGATGTAACCTTAGAGGATGTGACAAATTCCTTTACAACGAAGGAGAAGGATCTCTGCAAGAGGATTGAGGAGTTGGAAAAGAATGTCAGACAATATAGAGATATTCATGAAGGCAAGATACACAAGGTTAGAAATAAATTCTATAAAGTTCTTATTGATCCACTTCCTTGGGGTTTATAAGTATGACTGCATAGAAAGACAACCAACTGCATATTTACATTGCCGATCAATACTTCCAGCAGTAAACATATAACTTAAATCATGACTACTGTTCATATGAAATTACTTCCGGCAGGAACCCATGATTGTGGACAAGGGATCAGATTTAGTGAATGTCGATGAGCCAACAGCTGGAGGTAAAGAAGCCATCTATGACCAAAATGGCATCAGTAGAGAAGAAATCCTAAGGTAATTTTATGTATCATAAAGTTTCTGAACTAGCAAACTTGGATATTAATTTTGGATGATATTATTTATTAAGATAAATAATTCATCAGTTATCTTTTGTATTTTATGGCAGTACTTTCGAAGTATCATTGGAGAATGACAAGGGAGGTATTGTACCAAATAGCCAGACTCAGAGCTCATGTGAAGTGTCAGTACTGAAAGAAAAGAACATAGCTATGGAAGCAGAGCTTAAAGAAATTAAAGAAAGATACTCTGAAATAAGTCTCAAATTTGCAGAAGTAGAAGGTGAGAGGCAACATCTAGTGATGACAGTCCGCAGTCTTAAAAATTCCTTTAAGAATTAGATTTACGTTGCTAATTCATAGAACGGATTTATGTACATATTCTTCTTCTTTTTCATGGTGCGGTAACATATTTCTTGACAAGAATGTAGAGTTCCCAGTGGACCAAATTCCAGAGAATATATATTCCGGAATAAGTTTGTAACTATCCAATAAAATGTGTATTACCAAAAGAGACTAATGATTCATTTTCCGAGCTGAAGTTATTTTTACCATTTGCTAGCAGCATGTATTAGTGTTTTAAATTCATAAAGATTTGCTCTATGCCGGTTTCGGTAGGCGCACATCCCACACGTGGTTTCACTACTAGTAAACACTTTACTAAGCTTCACTGTACTAAACAATTGATGGTCATCCTAGGCTGTGTTAAAACATATATTACATCATCAAAGCATCTCTACGACACGTCGATGATGATTTGCATCCAATTCATTTTACTCTAGAAGCAGTATAATCATATGTTAATTAAGGTTTGCAGTATAGCGCGTCAACATAGCATGCTACACAATAAAAAACAAACACCATCGTGATCGTACACCACAGGAATAGCATCAAACAAACATGACTATCGGTCAAGGTAGATTGAAAAAAAACAGCTTTTGAGCTTCTAGAGAGATTGGAGTGGATAACTTAGAAGTTTATGGTTCCGATCTCTAATAGTATAAAGCCTAATATTAAAACAACGGTTCCTTACCGGCCGGGACTCGATTTTGTGGGGTCCACAGCCCAACCAATGGGAGGCCATCACGTGTCCTCGGTTCACTCATCGGTTCATTAAATGTTTTTGCTTTTATAAAGCAGCTTAAAAGTGTTAAAAAATGAACCGCCTAAACTATGTATATCCTCATTAATTAAAAAAATACGAAAGAAAATAATTCCAAAACTAACTTTTAAACGTAGTTAAAAATTAATCTAAATAAGCTGTCGCAATTAAAAAATATATGTCATAATTAATAGCTTAATTATATAATATTATCTAACTACCTACACATATAACTATAACAAATTTTAATTAAAATATAAATATTTCTATAAAAAAATCATAATATATATATATATATATATATATATATATATATAACAAATCTTAATTCAATTATATCCAACTATTTAAACTTATTTTCAACAATATGAGGGAAAAAAAAATTCATTTTACGTGAATTTACTAGTAACCATATATATAGGGGAAGCCAATTTATATTTTGATGGGATTTCAATATCATTTGATTCATTATAAAATTTAATCCAAATCCAATTAAGACTAACAAAATCCTAGAAAAATATTATTAATGAAGTAAATCATAATTGGTTCATGTTCTACAAACTAATTCGATTGATTCAATTAATTAGAATGGATCCAGATTCTAATGCAAACGCCAATTCTTGGTTGCTTTAAACCAAACCTTTCTTGGTTGGATTTACTCTAATGTGCATGACCTGTTATGATCGATATTTAGCAATAGGTC
The DNA here is from genome assembly GCA_036927795.1 of Iris macrosiphon. Classification (NCBI taxonomy): domain Eukaryota; kingdom Viridiplantae; phylum Streptophyta; class Magnoliopsida; order Asparagales; family Iridaceae; genus Iris; species Iris macrosiphon. The sequence continues at coordinate 142,464,129 of JAYESA010000013.1, read as the reverse complement.
CAAATTCAATTGGATAATTGATCACTTTGCCAAATCCAAAATGATTTGATTTTGATCCTACAAGTAAAGATTCATACACAACACTTTATCATGACTACCCATAATGATGCGAGGGTGTAGATGCATCCACTAATAACCTAATCAAATAAGCAAATAAAATCAAATCCTAAGAAAGCAACTTAAATTCTAACAAATCAAATCCGACGGCATATAGTAAAATCCAATTGTCCAAATAAACTACAACTGGATCCCATCTCAAAGTGGACACAATCTGACTGGTCCTCCATTACCTCAGTTTATTTTCCCCCCAACACTGATTGTGATTGAGTAGAATCCTCAGACGCTACCTTCACTGAACAGTAATAAAATGTTGAAAATTTTAAATTGGTTAGTGGCTCTACATCTTATCGCAATCTTTAGTGGTAAAAAAAATGTCATAAACTCAAAACTTTGGGTTAACCAACAAACTTTACAAACTTTGGCAATGTCACCTACAAAATGGATGGTAACTGTTGACCAAGATCCAACTTCTCGTACAAAAGTTTGGAAGAAAAAAAAAAATTGTTTGTTATCGCGGTTCAACAGTAGGCGACAAGGAAAAACAAGTCAGCAAATATATACACTAAGAGCACACCTATGATGTTAAGTGAGACAAAAGATTTTACCTATATGTAACTAGCATTACTTCCATTTGTGATTTTGCAGAAGCCATATGGAGGTTAATTTACAATAATTGAAAGTTATCTCCTTGGTTGGCAGAAACGTTGACGTTCGAGCTTTATTCTCCAGGACTTTGGGCACGAAAATATCATTACTATAGAAGACGAGCACTCAAATCAGTCTGAGTGATAACTGCAGAAAATCGACAAATAATTTATTTTAGATCTCTCACATAAGCTAACAATTGACTTACTTAACATATCTAAGGCTATGAGAAAATGGTAACTCTGAGATTATGTTTGACTAAATGAAATTATTGATGATTAAACATGAGCCTTTTTCTTTTTTTAACCAAAAGAACACTGATAGAGCAAAAAAATAAAAACGAACAGATTTTTTGCTTTCAAACCAACTCAGGGCAACAAGATAAAAGGAAGAATTGCTCAGAGTTTACACAAATTCAGAACAATGCATTTACGTTACCTCTTTAACGCCTTTAGTGCAAGCTCTCTTGCATCCTTTAATGAGCTTAAGAAGTGATTTGGCTCACAATCATTAGATGCTGGTCCTACACAGGAAAGTACTTGTTGACACACTTTACCCAATTCTTCAAATTTCTGAGTTTCCATAGATGAAGAAACAGGCTCCTTAGAAGATTCTTCCCAAACTTTAGGCTGTGTTGGTATTCCCGTTATCAACTTATGCACCTGACCCCCCGCTCGAGCACTAACTTCTGCTTCAAGTTTTAAAGCCATAACAGCAGCTCGTGCAATGCAGGAAGATGGCAGCTGCAATTAGAAATGGCAAAGATCTCAAAATTGAGAGCAAAGCAAAGAAAAGAAAAGAAAAGAAAAAATATGCATGCCGCAACTATGATCCAAGTCTCAATAAAAGAATTAAGAATGAATGAGGGCGTCACATGACGGTAAGGCTTTTTACTTGCATCCTCGAGGATGCAGGTCTGACTCACAGAAACAGCCTCTTCAGAGGTAAGGCTTCATATATCTTGACCCTGCCCAGTCACTGCACAACAGGAGCCTTAGTAGCGCTAGGAAACCCTTTAAATAAATGATCTGAGTCTAAGATATGTTAATTACTAGTTAAGATGGATCTCCATGGAAGTAACATGGAGCTATGGTGACCATTAGTTACTAGTTCAGATGCATCTCCATGGAAGTAACTCAGTGCTATGGTGACATTTTGAATAAAGAATAATCCCACATAAGTTAGTAACCGATTCACAAGGAACAAGTTAGGTCCCATCCTTATTTAAACATTTAAATAAGTGGTTAATTGTTGTCAAGACTAACACCATGAAAGATGTGAAAACAGGAGTAGAAACGTCTTCATTGAACTCAGTTCTATTGAAGAGAACTGATTCTCTGAAAGCAACTAAAATCTGAATAACAACAGATACCAAAGCAAAATAATATAACATTATTGAGAACTTGGCTCCATATATGGACTTTATTTAGTTGAGAGTGAGTACATATCTAGAGGATAGAGAGGCCTACATTCCTAGTCTCCTGATGTGCGACAAACAAGCCTAACAAAGACAAAGGACATACAAAAGACATTTCCCTTACACTCCCTGCAAGCTGGAGTGTAGATGTCAAGATCTTTCAGCTTGCAGAGAAAATAATGATATTATGGTCTAGGTAAAGCCTTGGTGATAATGCTTCCCCCCTCTTTCTGACTTCCACAGCAGATTCAAAGACCTTACAAATAGAATCCGAAACACTGTTATAGGAGATCCGCCACCGGGTCTTTTCTTTTGTCCATCCATATATATATATATATATATATATATATATATATATATATATATAGTGTTAAGTTTGGCATTACAATGGGCAAATCAACATCATCATTTAATTGTGTTAAGTTTGGTCGTTTTCCTAGGTGTAGTACACTATTCAGTTGAGAGCATAAATGTAACTCTCTTGTAGACAGTAGATACTGAGTTTGATAGATCAATATAATTTAAGAGAATTTTTCCTTAACTCATTCCTTTACTGGCTATGTATGTGTGTGTACACACAAAAAAGAAAAAGAAAAAGAATATATATATATATATATATATTGAAGAAGATAAATAGTATAGATGAGAAAAGAATGTCACAAGGCCTCGTGACCCGGCCAAGGTATGAACACAAGTCTCAACACTCGAAATAAAAAACACCAAAATGCCACCCCTATGACTCTAAGCGAGTCTCCTCCGATGATACCCTTTAGTAATACGCGAACTAGGAGGCCGGGCCGCTAGCATCTTCTTCAGGGTTCCCTCCTTGTTTGACTCATTTTTGAGATTCCTCCTAGCTTCCCATGCAGGATTAACCGTAGCAAGTTGACCTTTATGCTTGTTGATTAATTTCTGCAGTGGAGTCAGTACCTCCATCTCCATCTCATAGTATATATCCTCATTAGACCGCACGTTCAACTATCCAGAACTACAGTCGACATTCATCCTGTTGGGACAGAAACTAGGAGCACCAGGCATATACAGGAGAGGCGCCATACTCGAAACTCCAGCAGTGTGGACTATCCCTGGTCAAACCTCCTCGTTTGCAGGACTCACATCCGTCGGGTCAAGACCATTAGCATTCACATGGATATGAACCTGGACTACCCCAGGCAGCAACTCACTATCGGAAACTATCGGAAAGGATATGAGCCTCGAACCGAAAATAATATGAGCCTCGAAGCCATCAGGAGCAGGACACAATATCCCTTCTCCCAGTTCTATCTCCATGGCGCTCTATCCCTCCATGGAGCCTGCCTCATTCCCCACCGGACAAGATGCACTCTCATGTCCGCCACACCCGTTTCCAGATTTGGTATTCTTGAATTGGTGATATTTAAATTTTTTTTTACTGTAAATGTATTTCTGCTGTATTTTGTTGGTTCCTGTCATATATTTTGTATTTTATATGTTTGGATTTCTGTTTATTGTGGGAGTCTCCGAGACCAATAGTGAACACATATTGGCAATTGTCATGAACCCGTACTAGGATCCGCATATAGGATGGATACCTGACCCTGTTCACTTTTGGAACCACTAAGTCTATTTGGATGGTTGAGATTTGTTTGGAGAGTGTCATGACTTAATCCTATGGCTAATCTCTTTTTCCCACTTGGTATATATATATATATATATATATATGGGTTTTCTCTCTCCTCTCTCATTCTTCCTCATTTTCACATTCTTCTTTCCTCTTCCTCCTTCCCTTAAGAGCTCCCCCTAGGACGAACCCTAACCCTAGCCCAAGCCCTAGACTTGGTTCTAGGAATATGTTTATTAGTCCACCAAGGCAAGTACATCTTGCTCAAAGTGATGAAGCCATGATTTTGGATTTTTATATATGTTGTAATTAAAATGTGTTTGATGAAAAATGTTCTCCTTGACGTTCTCTTCCATTTTAGTTATTGGAGTTTTCGGTTTTGGTGAATGGTTTGGAGTAGATTTGAGTTTCAAAATCTAGGACTTTTACAAAATCGGTGGGATTGATCTCCAAGAACTTAATGTTTGTGAAAACTAATTGTTCTGTGTGGTGGAGAATTTAATTTTGTGCAGTTTTGGCTTTTGTTTCACTGGATTTGGACTTAAAACAGAGATTTTATAAAGAAAACCATTTTTGGAGGCTTTCTCAGATTTTTCATGGAGGCTGGTTGGAGACGATGAAGTTCCATGTGGCCGGGAAGTCTATGCGGCAGCAATGCTATGCGGCACGAACTTTCCTACCGTAACCCTTCACAGCATGAGCCTATCTTGTTGGGTGCATGACTGGTCCACATAAGTGTTTTGCTAAGTGCCCAGCTTAAGTTTAACGCATGAAGTTTTATGCGGCAACCTGAGCATGCGACAGACCGGTGCATGCGGCGATGGAGTTCTTGCGGCATTGGTTCCATGCGGCCCTGATCATGCGGCTTGGAATGCTATGCACCTGCATCTTTGCACCGTTCTTGCATGCCTTTACATGTTTTTGTCCTTTACTCTGGCACATATTTTCATGATTCTTGTCTTATCCCCCTTGACACACTTGATGGCTTATCACATCAGTCACATCCATCAATTCTCTGACACGCATTTATTGTCCGTCACTCAACACTTGTCCCTAGACGTGGACTTGGTCTTGAGCATGTGGCAAGTTGGTTCATGCGGCGGCTTAGTCCATGCGACCAGTTGGTTCATGCGCCAACCCCCAATGCACACAACTTAGACACGTGTTATCCTTGATAACCCTATGTGCACGTATGGCACTTTCACTTGGGTTTAGCTGTTTTATTTTGAATGTTTCTTTACTCTATGTGGTTGATCCTAGAATTGCTTGTGTTATGATTCTAAGGGAGAATGAACGTAGCAACCAGACTGTGCTAGACATGGCTATGTACTAGAACTGACTACGTGTAACATTTTGGATTAGACCATGTGTTGACCCAATTGAGGTGGAAGATGGTATTGACTTAGTACCTGCTAAGTGGACCCAGATCAGTAGGTTATTTACCTTTTCGTCGGATAGAGTGAGGGACATAGTTCTACTCGGGAGATAGATCTGCAATCCCGGTCCTTATTGATTTAAGGATTGTGGATATGCTCCAGAGTGGTTCACATTTTTTCCCTTACTCCCGTCCGGCATCATTAATTATTAATTCGAAGACTTTATAATTGAGGCTTCCAAATTAGTTGATTAATTGATAATCTGTGCACCTGATTTGAGGAGATTCTACGCGATCGAGTAATTAAATGTGATAAGAAGATTCAAATGACTGATTTATATGACTACCCGTATCCGAGTTGATACTTCCTTTCGCACCAAGTGTGCCACATGATTTTACTTGTGCACCGAAGTTCGATAAACCTTGTTAGATGGTAACATGACTATGCGACTCTTGACTTGATTAATATAGTTATTTGATCGGCTGGTAGGCCTGATATCCTGACTCGACTGTTGTATCCGTGCTGATACATTCACTACTTGCGCAAGCATCGTCGTCTACCCAGACTATAGTCCATGATGTCTAGTCAAGACAGTGATCCTTATGTATATTTAAACTGTGCAAACTAACTATGTTTTCGTGGCAGGGAAGGTCATGGTAAGTTTTGTACAGGTGGTTCAGACGGTGCAGGTAAAGTCACTGAACGGTGGCACATTTTGTTATGTCATTCCATTCTATCGTATATATATAAAGAATTAAAATAATGCAAGATAGAAAGAAAATATGGTAGTCGATCGTCTAGTCATAGTCTTTGATTAATTCTAGCCAACGCCGTTGTCGTAGGTTAAGGTCCGTCTGGGTGAATAGGTACTTCAAGCTTTTGTGATCAGTGTAAATTCGGCAAGCCACTCCATAGAGGTAGTGTCGCCACAATTTTAGCGCGAACACAATTGTCGCTAGTTTTAGGTCATCGTGTCCTGCCCGTGTTCCTACATGCTGTGTTACATGTGCACTGAGGTGCGGCATATCTTGCTACATGCTACGTGTTACATGTTTTACTATTCTACGTGACATGTAATATTATATAATTTCTCCAGTACGAGCCTTGTATTAGGTCAGTAATCATAGTGTGGTTATGTTGCTTGCTTGATTTGTTATATTACGCTTGGATAAATCCAGATTTGGCTCTCGAGCAACAATGTCGATTCGTACCTAGCGTACACGCACTACGGTGCGTCATCTAAGGAGAATGACCATGTGACCACGACACAATATTCTATACAGCCGTAGGGCTAACTAGGTAACTTAAATTAGTAGAAGCATTGTGAGGGAATAAAATCTCGAGATCATGCGTGTTAGCTACCGGTAGGACATGTCCTAGGGCGTCATATTGGTCCCCAACGGATACTGTATATCATCTACAGCAGTAGAGTGCAGTATCTGGTTATTATATAGTATTACATGATTACTTGCGCGGTTGCCTTACTAGGAACCGGTGCCTACATACTATGTGCTATGCATTTATTGGCTAGGCCAGCCCGCCTCACCATCACCATGATCTGAGGATTCCAATATTGTATTACTGGGATAACCCAGATATCACATATCAAGACTTAGGATTGATTGGCCGATTAAACGAGTATGTGCTGGAAGTCTAGGGACATGAACTATTGTGGTGCGACGGTTGAATCCTTATCCTTGTTTGATTGTAGGGTTGCATCAATGTGTCATAATAGGTCATGGACCAAAGCTACATGTTATATGTACCTTTATCTTAGCTTATATTATAGCATGTGTGTTCTGGATTATATTGATGTGTTGTATCTTCGTCGTGTTCATAATTGGTGAGTCATACCCTATCTTGACGTAGCGCGACACCTCTTGTCCTTGTTTGGTTATAAATGTGTTCTACCGCTTCGATGAAAGGTCATACACTTACAGTTGTGGCACGAATTCCTATTTTATGTACTTTATTGAGTTTTGCTCATTCACTTGTGCTCCTTTGTGGTACTTGCTATTCGAGAGTCGAGACATGACCCCGCTGGTTTTGTTTGGCCAGGTTTAGTAGCAGAGCCCGAGGATCCTGTCGTGTATCCGACCAATGGCGAACACCAGGAGGATGTCTGCCGAGGAACTTGAGTGGATTTCTTCTCCCCCACTATGAGTACCATTTTTACCTTTTTGGCGTTTAGCCGACGACACTTGTTAGCCGGTTATCTGGACATTAATTCCTTTACATTATTGTATATTATTCAGACATCGGCTGACTTACAATTATGTACTCTTAACAATGTACTAGTTTATCATTCTGTATAACTGGTTTCATGATCATTCTGATAGAGCGTCAGGGACGCCTAACTGCTTTATCTTACATGCTCATTCTGATGTGTTGTATTCTTTCATGGAGATCTTGACGAAAAGTATATGTGGTGTAACCTCCCGAATTTGTTACAAGGGAGGGTAAAGTATGTCATCTGCAAAAGGCCCTTTATGGTCTTAAACAATCTCCTCGTGCATGGTTTGATCGTTTCACAAATGTGGTTACTCAGTTTGGCATGTGCCAATCAAAGAAGGATCATTCAGTATTTTACCGTCAGACATTAGCTGGGAGGATACTACTCGGTGTCTATGTGGACGATATTGTGATCACATGAGAAGTTTCTAGGAGAACAATTTCAAACCAAAGATTTGGGATCGTTGAGCTATTTTTTGGACGTAGAAGTCACACGAGATAAGCGGGACATTGTAATATCTCAGAGAAAATGTGCTTGATATCCTAAATGATGCAGAAATGATGCAAGCTAAGGGAGCAACCTCGTCCATGGACCCAGGGATAAAGTTACTTGCCGACTAGGGGACACTGATGACCGATCCTGATCAATATCGTCGAGTAGTTGAAAAACTCAACTACTTGGCCGTTATGACTCGTCCAGACATTTCATTTGCCGTCAGTTTTGCAAGTAGATTCATGTCTTCACCACAAGTTCCACATTGGAAGGCAGTTCTCAAAATTCTGCACTATCATCTAGTTCAGAATCCGGACAAAGGAATTCAGATGGAGAATAAGGGACATACTTATGTTGAGTGCCTTACTGATGTTGATTGGGGTGCCAGTCTTACGGATAGACGGTCTACATCTGGCTACTCGATCTTCATTGACGGAAACTTGGTATCATGGAAGAGCAAGAAGCAGTGTGTGATCGCACGATCAAGCTCGGAAGCGGAATATCGGACAATTGCTCATGGCACAGCAGATGTGCTATATCTGCAGCATCTTCTACAGGAACTAGAAGAAGAAACAGGATATAAAGCAGCAGATATGTGGTGTGATAACCAGTCTGCTATTCATATTGCTACTAATAATGTATTTCATGAAAGGATAAAGCACATTGAAATCGACATTCACTTTGTCCGTGATGAGTATCAGAAATGGATGATAAAGTTTCACCATATGAGGACCGGCGATCAGATAGCTGATATATTTACAAAATCTGTTCTAGGTCGTCGGGTTCAATTTCTCTGTAACAAGCTGGACATGATTGACATCTATGCTCCAGCTTGAGAGAGGGTGTTGAGTTATATGTTAAGTTGAGTTTAGTCCCACATTGGATAGACTAATTGGGAGAGGGGTTAGTCTCTCATATATAATATACTCCCCTCTCCTCTTAATGAATTAATCTATCATTCACATTCTACATATGTTATTGTCCTAGCCTTAACAGGTACCTTGTGTCAGCTGATGTTACCTTTCTAGAATATACACCTTTCTTTTCGTCTCACACGTAGAAGACAGAAGGAGGAGGATGACGTGTTGATATAGACTGTCACGTCTCCCATTTCTGCTCCATCTGTGTCTGCTCCTACTCGGCCACCCATCACTCAGGTTTATTCTAGAAGACAAAAACCTCCTTATACATGTCCTGTAACATATCCTTCGCCATCAGATCCAGTATCAAGTGATGATCTTCCTAGCCCTTCGCAAAGGTAAACGCCATTGTATTCTTCTTCTTTTTTGTCTTATACTCATTTTACGTCCTCTGCTTGTTCTTTTATTACATCTCTTGACTCTATCTCTGTTACTGTTCATGAAAGCCCTATCCCATTCTAGATGGCATAATCCATCCTGGATGACGTAATGCTATGATAGAGGAGATGAATGCCCTAGATGATAATGGTACTTGGGACTTAGTAAATTTACCTATTGGAAAGAAGGCTATTGGATGTAAATGGGTTTTTGCAATCAAAGTGAATCCTGATGGGTTACTTTCTCAATTAAAAGTCTGTCTGGTAGCTAAAGGATATGCTCAAACTTATGGAGTTGATTATTCTGACACTTTTCTCACTAAGTTAATATCTGTCAAGTTATTCATTTATATGGCAGCCACACATAATTGGCCTTTGCATCAGTTAGACATCAAAAATGTCTTTCTTCACGGAGATCTTCAGGAGGAAGTTTATATAGAGCAACCTCCTGGTTTCGTTTCTCAGGGGGAGTATGGAAAAGTTTGTCGTCTTCGCACGTCACTATATGGTTTGAACCATAGCCCAAGTGCTTGGTTTAGCAAATTTAGTCAAGCAGTTGAGAGGTTTGGAATGAAGAAAAGCAAATATGATCATTTTGCCTTCTATAAACAGTCTGAGGGTGGCACAATTCGCTAGTTTGTCATTACTGGGAGTGATGCTTCAGGTATTTCATCCCTTAAATCCTTTCTTCACAGCTAATTTCATACAAAGGATTTAGGGATGGCGAGGTAGTAAGAAGTAAGACAAGGATCCTCTTATCTCAAAGAAAATATTTGAGACAGGAAAATTAGTGGCTAAACCTTGTAGTACTCCAATGATACCTAATTTGTAACTCACAAAAGATGGTAAATTATTTGAAGATCCTAAGAGATACAGAAGATTGGTTGGGAAGTTGAATTATCTTACAATGACTCGGCCAGAGATTGCATATTCAGTTAGTATTGTGAGTCAATACATGTCTTTTCCAACAGTTGACCATTGGGCAGGCGTAGAACAGATTTTGTGCTATTTGAAAGGGGCACCTGGACAATGAATCTTGTATAAAGATCATGGTCATACTAAGATTGAATATTTTTCAGATGTTGATTGGACAAGATCCAAGGAAGATCGGATATTGTGTCTTTGTTGGAGAGAATTTAGTCTCGTAGAAGAGTAAGAAGCAAAATGTACTCTCACATTCGAGTGCGAAATCAGAATACATAACGATGGCATAGTCTGTGTGAAATAATGTGGATACATCAGCTTTTGACTGAATTAGGCGTTAAGATTTCAGTTTCAGCCAAGTTGTGGTGTGATAATCAAACTGCTCTTCATATTGCTCCAATCATGTATTCCATGAACGAACTAAGCACATTGAAGTTGATTGCCATTTTGTTCATGAGAAAATACAGTAAGGCTTGGTTTCCACGGGATATGTGAAGACTGGAGAACAATTGGGAGTTATTTTCACGAAACCTTTGAACAGAGCTCAGGTTGACTATCTTTGTAACAAGTTGGGCATGATCAACATCTATTCTCCAGCTTGAGGGGGAGTGTTACAGCCTGTATGTTACATCCTATATATTATAAAATGTTACAGACTGTATATTACAAAGTAGAAATTTTGTATAGTTGTATAGCTTGATTATAGGAGATGATTAGGAGCCTAATTAGTTGTCATTCCTTGTATGGAATTCCTTCCTAGAATAGGATGCATACTTTATGTATATGTACATGTTATTATAGTGAATGAAGATAATAGCATAATTTTCTCCCATTTTGTCTGATTACACTATATATAAAGGCATTTAGTATTTTAGGGTTTTAGTTGAGAGAGGGATTCCAGCAAAAGCCATAAGAAATTTTTTGACTTTGGAGGCGTGTTTGAGAAAGCAAACGAAATAATTTCAATCTGAAAATTTTCAGGTATGTTCTCCTCCATCTTAGCTTTCTAAAACATACCCCTAAGTCGAAAATATACCCCGTTTGACCCTGAAGAAATTCATCTAAACAGATGCGTTTTCAGTAGTGTATACTCCTACTTTTTCGTCCATAATTCTTAGCTCATTTATTATTATTTTCAATGGAACCAATTTTGTATTAAACCTAATGTAGCCAGAGAACGGATCTGATGGGACCAGTACACACTGTGATTGCTGGTCCATCTTCGGGAGCACACCATGCTCCAGTTTGGGCCTTCAATGAGACCTCTTATGGCCATGGAGCAGGATGCCCCCAAGTAGAGTTGATGACGCTATGGGGGAGGATCTTCCTTCAAGGGTTGAGGCTCAACCCAACTCCAAAGGGTGGAACTCGATGGACAGTTGCACTGAGGCGTCGGCCAAAGAGGTCTTTGATTCGGAGAGATGTTCGGCCAAGGCTCAAAGTCACGACCTTCAGTTAACCAAAAATTAAAGAAAAGTGAAATGACTACAAAATGCTTAAGCAAGGAAACTACGAGATGGAACATGCGGACGAGGCTACGCCCAGACGGAGAGCTAGGAGGCAAAAACTGGGATCTAGCCCAAACCTCAGAATCAATGTAAGAACTACCAAGGGTCGGTCGAGGAGGCTACCATGAGTAGCTAAGTTGGCTAAGGGTTGTTGTGTTGGTGTCATGTTTCCTAGTGTTGGGCATTTGAGTCCTAACACTATTGAACTGTTTATTTCCACTATAAATAAATTACCATTTCAAATATATATATATATATATATATATATATATATATATATATATATTGGTGCACTTCTTATTGTGGCTTAGGCGCATGCATCTAAGGGGGGATTCGAACCCGGTACCACCGCCCCGGGAAACCCCGCCGCTACCAACAGGCCACGGCCTCATGTGCTTCATATATATATATATATATATATATATATATATATATATATATATAGAGAGAGAGAGAGAGAGAGAGAGAGAGAGGGCTTGGCAGTCAATAGTACAGTGGCATAAAGCTTTCTGTAGCAATTTACATAAATGCTAGGCAAGAACATGTACCTAGGTTAGTAATTCTGAACCAGAGTTTTGTGAGCAAAACAGTAGAGAAAAATCTTAAATACCGAAGAATCAATTAAGCAATCAATAAACAAAACCAAAGATCAGAAAGACCTAAAACCAAACAAACATCAGATAGAAATTCTTAATGAAAATTTGATGGGAGATGACCAGTAAGTTAAAGGTTCAACATTCGAGAATGTACAACGCAAAATGCTCTGATAGACAGCTCCACATTTGCAAAAAACAACTAACATGATCACTGAAAGCTAACCTGAGCAAGGCGCGCAACATTAAGACCAAAGCTCTTATCTGATGCACCAAGAACAACTTTATAGAGGAAAGTAATGTCTCCCCTAAGGTTCGCACCACCAGCTTCTATTTGTGATTCGCTGACTTCCAAATGTTTCTCTGATGTCAAATATGAAACATGATATGTCCCGACAGATCCCTCAAATTCATTCTGAATTTCCAAAATTTTTGGGTAGTGAGAGACAAAAAGAACCAAGCACTTCTTCTGTTCTAAAAGATAATGCAGTGTTGCATAAGCAATTGCAACACCATCATGTGTGCTTGTGCCTCGACCAAGTTCATCAATGATCACTAGAGAACGAGATGAACATCTATGAAGTATATTAGAAGCCTCACTCAATTCTTCAAGAAAAGTGCTATTTCCCAGCTGGATACTATTTGATGCTCCCATACGAGTATATATTCCATCTAGTACATGCAGCTTTGCTGACGACGCTGGTACGAAGGAACCAACCTAGTGGGAAGAAAATATAGTTCAATCTAGTAAGTTTCATGAGGGTATCTAAAATACCAAAACCTTATATCTCACAATTGGAAGGACACTAAATATTGGCAAAACAGGGCAGGCACAGCTACTGTCAAAGGAACTCTCACCATCGTCCAAGCCTTCTCCCATTAGAATAGGGTCGGCTATGGAGCATAAGAAAGCTCCATATAATATTTGACAAAGTTTTCTGACCAACTGTCAACCTGACATCAACCCTCTACATTGATGCCAAATTCCTAACCAAGTCCAATAAATTACCCCATCTAATGAATGTTGTTGCAAATCCTAATAAGAAGAAAAGGCCAACAATATATGAGAAGAGTAATGTGCTAAAGCATGTGTCTATGTACTGATAAGATCATTTGTACCTGAGCCATAATGGCTATGAGGGCAACTTGACGAATATAACAACTCTTTCCTCCCATATTTGGTCCAGTAACAATTTGGCAGTACTCAGCATCTACATGCAGATTGGTGTCATTTGGAACAAAGTTCTCTCCTATCACAGATTCCAAAACCTGTGAAATCATGTGCACAAAAGTAAGAAAAAGGAGGAAAAGCCCTTCAAGAACTGCATTACGTCCATGTGGCTACTTTCCAGAAGTTCCTACTAGCAACAATAAATCTTAACTCCATTTATCCTTTATGAACATTATGATTATTAGCCTATTTACTAAAAGGAAACCTATAATTTCACTTAGTAAATCTTGCTAGGATATATGTGTTGGTTAGTTGTATGAAAAATAACTGGCTTGAATTGTCAATCCTCTTAGCAATAATATCAAATACAATTTCAAATTACTATAAGAAAGCATATGGAATGAAATTGACATCCTATGAATAAAATGGGAATTTATTTCATATAAGATTGGAACTCGATGAAATATGTTAATTTAAATGAAAATGGCTATGCAATAAAGGTAATCTATACTACTATATATAAGAAAAGTTGGCTTCACTGTGAATTTTTTCTTCCAACCTTACATAAGTTTATTAATTAAAATTGTTTTAAATTTAACAAGGACAGGTAGGTAATTACGTATAGAATTTTTTTTAAGAGAAATGTAGTTTTTGTGCCTTTGTCCTTCCCTTTTTTGGTTCTTTTTTGGATCAATCACAACAACATATTCAACAGACCTCGACACATAAGCAACGAGGTACCATGACCTGAGTGTAAATCCAAATTTCATTAGACTATAATATAACTTCTACCCCTCTAATTTATTTTATTTGCTTATCTACCTACAAGTACTATTGTCCCATTCTACTAGCTGGTAGTTCTAGCACCTCACAGGCTCGTATTTTATTTTATATATCTTATAATATAATAAGAAAAATTAGGCTTCATCGTAAAAGTTTTTTTTTTCAAAAATATCCTTATTTATGTTTACTGATTAAAATTGTTCACTAAGTTTAACTTGGACAATTGGATAATTACATAGAGAAAAAAAGGGGACTGTTGTTTGTTCTTTCAGTGTACTATGAAAATGAAATACGCGCACGTGCATATATATACTAGTTGGGGGATTAAAGTTTGAAGTTCAACAAAAAGGAAAGGTTCTAGTCTTTCAGATAAGGAGAAAGTTAGGCATTTGATTATCCGTGAAACAAGTTGAAATTTGGAAGTAACAACAACAAACAACAACAAAAAAGATATTCTTTATCCCAAATTTTGGGGTCAGTTTGAAATTTGGAAGTATATGGCATGAAATTGCTGAATATTATTAAAATAAAATTAGGAAGAGGGTGTCACCTGGCACCATGGTGAATCTGCATCTTCGAAGATGCTTAGTTCAAGTCATGGAAACCTCTTAAAATATTGAAGTAAAGTTGCATATATCACCAACGAAGGGTTGGTCCAGTGGTAACACTAGTAAGAGAGGGGAGGAGTGGGACCGAGTTCGAACTGACGTTCCAAATATGGGAATCGATTTTGGACCCTTCCTATGACTATCGATATCAGTGGTATCGACATTTTCCTCTATTCGGGTAGGAGTACCAAATTCTTCGTCTCGAAAATCTAACATAATAAAAAGTTTTTTAAAAAGCTAAAGAAAATTGATACATTTAGACATAATCTTATATATTATATGTTGTTTTCGTTAGCTTTAAATGGAAAATATACAATTGTAATAGATATATTTGTTTATTTATTTACTTTTAGATATAATGCAACCACAATAAATAGTTTTGATGAAATAATATTAATATGGATGAATGTTGTGAATTTATAATATACAACTTCGACAAATGTTAATGATTACACTTTATTAATAAAAAACCATATCGATACATTATAACATTGTCAATCTTTGGCACGATTGAATCATTGTGTTGACACTAATTTTTCAATCTCCTTTTTTTTTTGGTTCAATTTTCTCTGCCAAATTGGCTGTGAAAGATAACACAATCGGTATCAGCCAGTAGCGGTAGCGGTCACTATTGGATCATGATGTAGGATTGGATCGGGACATGCCAAATCGTATCGGTATCGACAATATTGTAACGGTATCAGTTGATACCGCCAACTATGGTTTGAACCCTAATGAGGGAAAAAGTCTAATTAAATGGGAGGGGATCTTGGCGCTAGTAGCCCATGACAGGGATGGTCAGTGATGACTCACCATATCTAATTTTTTTTTTTACATCTTGACCCACTCTAAAGCTTACATTAGAGAGCGCTTTGTGACACTGAGAATCCCTTCATAGACAACCCATACTAAGAAAAACATGCAGATGTTTCGCAAATTCATGATTGTTCAAAAAAGTTGAAATAAAAAGTATGGTGTGACAATGTAACTTCCACCACTATTGTCTCCAGAAAGGAAAAAACTTCTCAGCCACTAAAAGTGGCGATAAGAAGCAAGGGCATAGCAACCCTCAATTTAAATCATGACAAAAATGAGTGATAAACATCATGTATTATATAATTTCATGTAAATATGCATTAATTAATTTCACTTACCGGATGACGACCTGACTGTAAATTAATTTGAACTGGCTCACCATCATCTACAAAATCTGGCCGAACATAATTCTGAAAAGGATTTTAAGATATATAATATGAAAGAAATCAAGAAGAATATGCATTGAACTGTCATTAGCCAAATGACACTGTATTCTTACCTTATTTTTTGAAAGAGAGGCAAAAGAATGCAAACAGTCCAAAGCAGCAAGGGCTTGAACAGCTGCTTGAAATTGACTATAGTATTTACCAAATTCCATTAAGAAATTTCTCCAAGTAGTCTTGCAGGTAACAGCAAGTTCTTCCCTGTGGAGTGCCAGTTTGTCCAAGGCTGCCAAGATTTCTGGGGTGTGATATCTGTTAGTCTTCTTGGTGCTATTGACTTTGACCCAATTTGAAGGAACTATTGCATCTAATGGCAGCTACACTTGGAAGAATTTATCCAATAAGATTCATAGGGACAGAAATCATATGATGCAATAATAAGAAAAAGAAAATGTTCCACCATTTACTATCACATTCAGTATGTAACCACCAATTGGTAAAAGGCAATAGCTTTAAGGACTAATCACACATGAAATCCTAGTTAACAACTACAAAATCAGTAACCAAATAGCAAAAGGAATGCCATGATTAATAGATATGCATCAAACCAAAAATGTATACGTCAAATGTTCCTGAATTAACTGCCATATCTCGGTTCTAATGCAATGCATAATGAGGGTATCGACTTTTTAACAAAATTCTGCAGGAAAATATCAAGTGCCATGGTAAGGGCCAAATGGTAACAACTTATGTCCAATATAAATTATGTAATGTCATTTGATGGAATATGCAAATACATGTCTGAGAAGCAAGAAAAAAATAGGAAAAAGTCACTAAGCCAAACAAAGAAATAGAAACAGCATCTTCGGGAACATGCAACAAAAGTATATGTCAATGGTTGCAAAAGGGTTATAGCTAAGAGCATACATGTTTTGCAATAGTAGGAATGAAGAGATTATGTTTTAAGATGATTAGAAAAGTTCGCTTTAGAGATTAGTAAATGATTTTACTTCTATCAAGTGTGTTGTCCCAGAAACACTCATGAACTCCAAACTGCTCATTCGAAGTTGCTTTCGATATTGGACAATCAGTCGATCAAGATTTTCATTGGCCATCTGGACAGCTATACGTCGGCTGAAAACCTATGAACAATAAAACATTATCACATAATACTGTAGAACTGATCAGGACATCCATTAAATGGGATGCGATCTTATACCTCGGGGAATTGATCGGTAGAAGCTATAAATAAATTCAGCATATCACCCTTATCAGCTGCATCCTTATTTAGTGAGGACAGGAGCCTTGCAGCATGAGAAATTATAGTAGATGATGAAGCTGTTAATATCAGCCTTCTGAGCAAAGCAGACTTCACATCATATCCTTTTGATGCTCCATTTTTGCTATCATCCTCAACATGAAGCTTCCCTAATTGCTTGCCACAGATTAGGATAGCATGAATCACTCCAATGAACTGTAGACGTTGACCAAATTGTTAGTAGCAAAAGGAAAAGAACAGTCTTACCAGCTGTTCTTTATGCTCACAACTACAAATCAAAGAGTTTTAACCAATTCCAATAGTAGCAACATAATGCTCATCAAACTGTAATACGAAAATATTATTTGACCAAATATTATATAGAAAAAAATTCACATGCATCTCAAGATGAATTGGGTTTACAAAAATTGATTACCAGAAGGCTTCACCATAATCATGTACTATGTCAACCTAAAATGAAAATACAGGAAATATGTAATTGGAATATAATGAGTAGCGATTATTTGGTTATAGCTATTGCCACAGGGCCTCGCATAATAATAATAGGTGTTAGTTATTTTATTTTGTTATTTATCGTATGAGGGTATAATAGTAATTGTGGGTGTATTGCATATCAATATAAATAGACATGAGATGCAACCTAGGGTTTAAGGGCCCTTGCAATCTTCTTTCTCATATTCTCTCTTCTCCTACTTTCCCTTCTCCTCTCCATCTCCAAACTTCACTTGGTATCAGGGCATATATTTGTAAGTATTGTACATCCCATCCACGGCAGCCCCGGAAAAAAAAAATCGGTTGTTTTTCGTCTACTTTTCATGATTCGCTGTTCGTGGTTCGTTTATGAGATCTAGGGTTTCTACAGATCTCCGTTGGTTATTCGTCATCGGTTGAGATTCGTTGTGAGATCTAGGTTTTCAAAGATCTCGTATTTTTGTTGCATCCGCAAGTATGGTGGGGACCGAATCTTCTAGCAAGGTTAATAGTGGTGGTGGTAGCGGAGGTGGTTCTCCTTTTACTGTTATTCATAATGATGAATTAGAAAAGTCGATTACAGCGGTGAAACTCAATGGTGCGAACTACCTTGCCTGGTCCAAGTCCATCAAAGTGGTGTTAAGGACGAAGAAGAAGTTGAAGTTTTTGACGGAAGAACCCCAGCCTGAAACTTCCGCTGAGTATGAAAATTGGATGAGTGCAGATGCATACGTTATGTCGTGGTTGTGGCATAGTATGGAACCACATATCGCTGCTAATGTCCAGTGATGTGAATCAAGCAAACATATTTGGACATGATTCGCAGAAGCGAAACGTTGCCCGTATCTATGAGTTGTACGAGTTATTGTTCAATACAAAACAAAATGGGAAGCCAGTGAATGAATATATGGCTTCAAAGAAGGCTTTGTGGGAGGAACTGCTTCAATATCATCCTGTTACTACTGATTTGAAGGAAGCTCGGAGACAGAAGAAAGAGTTTCATGTTTCACTTATCCTAGCCGGCTTGGATCCTGCGCTCGAACCTTATAAAGCTCAAATCCTTGCTGGAGAGTAGTTACCTACGGTGGCAGATACTTTCTTCCGTCTCAATCGTTCCTTTCTAGGACAGAATTCTATGGTGCCGAGTACTGACTGCCCTAGTTTCTAGTGCTGCTGGTTGTGGTGGTGGACGTGGCGGTAGAGATGGTGGTCGTAGTTTTGGCCGAGGAGGAGGTCGTGGTGGTAAAGACAATGGTCGTGGTGGTAGCCGTGGTGGTGGCCGCAGTGGTGGTGGTGGTCGTGGTCAACCACGGAAGTGTAACTATTGTGGAATGCTCGGTCATGTAGAAGACTATTGTTGGGACAAGTGGGGCAAACCAGAATATGCACATCAAGTGCATGATAAAAATATGCAGTCACAGGTCACCACTTCTGCTCTCAGAGATGATACTTCGGGTTTCAATCAGACTTCAACGTCCGATACCTCATTTCTATTTCAACAGATCCTCCAGAAGTTGAACGCGCTTGCTAGTACCACCTCCCAACCTACTGCAACCATGGCACATATAGGTAATCATGCTTTTGTGGCAACCCAGTCACCATCCACCTCTTGGGTTATCGACGCAGGAGCAAGCTCTCACATGTCTAGTATAACATTTATCTTTCATAATCGTAGTTCCATGAAACATAATATTATCTTGGCTGATGGGTCTACTCGTCCTGTGCTTGGGAAATGTGTCATTCACCCTACTCAATCACTATCATTATTTGATTCATTATATGTGCCTAATTTTTCATTTAATTTGTTATCTGTGAGCCAGTTAACCAAAACTCTTCAATGTTCTGTGACATTTTCTTCCAATTCGTGTGTTTTTCAGGACCTCGTGATGAAGAAGATGATTGGTTCGGGGCATGAAAAAGATGGACTGTACTACTTGGATCTACCTGGAAAAGCCTTCACTTCTGTTTCTACTTCTCCGTTGCAGTGGCATTATCGTTTGGGACATCCGTCTTTGGCTAAGTTGCGTCAAGTTGTTCCTAGTTTGAGTCATGTTTGTAGTCTTGAATGTGAGGCTTGTCAGTTAGGCAAGCATCACCGTAGTTCCTTTCCTCGGCGTAGTGAGAGTCGTCAATTAGAGTCTTTTGATCTTGTTCATTCTGATATTTGGGGTCCGTCTATAGTCAAAAGTCCGAAAGGATTTCAGTATTTTGTTATTTTTATTGATGATTATTCCAGAATGACTTGGTGTTATTTAATGAAAGAAAGATCTGAGTTTCCAAATATGTTATCTGCCTTTTATAATGAAGTCTATGTTCAGTTTGATAAACATATCAAAATTCTGCGTTCTCATAATGCTTTGGAGTATACTCAATCTTCTGTGAACAGTTTCTGTGTTGATCGTGGTATGATTCATCAAACCAGTTGTGTCCACACCTCTCAACAAAATAGTATAGCCGAACGCAAACATCGACACATTTTAGATGTGGCTCGAACTCTCATGTTCAATATGCATGTCCCTAAACAGTATTGGGCAGATGCCGTTCTTACTGCATGTTATCTTATTAATCGCATGCCACTATCTGTATTAAATAACAAAGTTCTATTTACCATATTACATACAGATGTCGCATCTTTTTTCTTATCTCCTCGAGTGTTTGGGTGTGTCGCTTTTATTCATAACTTGGAACCTAATCGAGATAAGTTGGCTCCTAGATATCTGAAGTGTCTTTCTTGGTTATCCCCGTACTCAAAAAGGTTATCGTTGTTACAGTCCACAGTCACGCAAATATTATGTCAATACGAATATTACATTCTTTGAGTCTACCCCTTTCTTTCCTTCAGGAGACCGTTGTATTCCTTTTACAACAGATTTGATATCTTCCATACCACTTTCGGTCATTCTTGAATCAATTTCTGTCTCCATTCTCCATTTACAGGTTTATCAGAGATCCAAGGACAGGCCACTGGTTCTGCAGAATTCAGTCTTCAACCAATCATCTTCCGTGCCTGAGGTTTCTGCTCCCATCACCACAGATCCACATGATCTTCCTATTGCTCTCAGAAAAAGACAACGCCTTTGTACCACAAAGAATAAGCATCCCATTTCTAACTATGTATTACACCGTGCTTCATCATCTTTTCATGCATTTGCTGTTTCATTGTCTTCTATTTTTATTTCCAAAACTTACAAGCAGGCTATGTCATCTTCTGGTTTTTAAAGTGCAATGGATGAGGAGATGTATGCTTTACATCAAAATCAGACCTTGGAGCTTACATCACTTCCTGTTGGAAAGCAAACAATGGGTTGTAGATGGGTGTACACTGTTAAGTATCACCCTGATGGTTCTGTTGAGCGCCTCAAGGCACGGTTGGTTGCCAAAGGGTATACTCAAACATATGGCGTAGATTATATGGAGACTTTCTCTCCAGTGGCTCGGCTGAATTCAGTTCGGATTCTTATTTCCGTGGCGGTTAATCACCAATGGCCTATATATCAGCTGGACATAAAGAATACTTTCCTGCATGGTGACTTAGAGGAGGAGGTTTATATGGATCAACCACCGGAATATGTTGTAGCAGAAAATAAAAAACTCGTATGTCGATTGAAGAAAGCATTATATGGACTGAAACAGTCACCTCGTGCTTGGTTTGACAAGTTCAGTTCAGTTCTCATTCAGTATGGCTTTCGGCGTACCACATCAGATCATTTAGTATTTTGCCATTCTTCCTCAGCAGGTATTATCGTGTTGATTGTTTATGTTGATGATATCATTGTATCTGGGAGTGATCATGCTGGAATTGTAGACTTGAAGGCCTACCTTAGTCGTCAGTTTCATACTAAGGATTTGGGTCTTCTTAGATATTTTCTTGGAATCGAGGTTGCTCGATCTAAGAAGGGTGTGTATCTGTCACAACGCAAGTATGTTCTATACTTGCTCTCCGAGACTGGGATGTTGGAGTGTCGGCCAGTTGAGACTCCTATGGATTATCATGACAAGCTTGATGCTGATAGGGGAGAGTTATTTGAGGATGTTGGATATTATAGACGTTTGGTTGTCAAACTTATATATATCTTACTGTTACTCGACCAAACATCACATATGCAATTGGAGTAGTTAGTCAGTTTATGTATGCCCCTCGGCAACAACATTGGGAGGCTATCTCTCGCATTCTTCGATACTTGAAGGGTGCATCTGGAAAGGGTTTGTTGTACAAACATTCCCAGTTGCTTACGGTGACTGGGTTCAGTGATGCTGATTGGGCAGACAGTCACAGTGATAGGAGGTCTACTTCTGACTATTGTACGTTTGTGGGTGATAATCTTGTCACGTGGCGTAGTAAGAAATAAGAAGCAGAATGTTGTGGCTCGTTCTAGTGCAGAGGCCGAGTGTCGTGCGATGGCTCATACAGCTTCTGAGATGATGTGGGTGCAGTCTCTTCTTCATGAAATGGGAATTATGATTCATATTTCGATGGAGATGTATTGTGATAATCAGTCGGCAATGTTTATCACAAGTAATCCAGTGTTTCATAAGCGCATGAAGCATATTGAGGTGGATTGTCATTTTGTTCGTGATTTGTTGCTGAAGAAATAGATTGTCACTCCTTATGTTCGGTCAGAGGATCAATTAGGTGATATCCTCACCAAACCACTTGCTCGTGGTCCATTTTCTGATTTATGTAGCAAGCTGGGCATGTCTGATCTATATGCTCCTGCTTGAGGGAGGGTGAGAGTTATTTTATTTTGTTATTTATCATACGAGGGTATAATAGTAATTGTGGGTGTATTGCATATCAATATAAATAGACATGAGATGCAACCTAGGGTTTAAGGGCCCTTGCAATCTCCTTTCTCATATTCTCTCTTCTCCTACTTTCCCTTCTCATCTCCATCTCCAAACTTCACTATAGGCTAGTCCAAATTGCATCAGAAAGGTTAGTAAAAACGAAGCCGACAGGTAATATATTCATTTGGGAAATTAATTTCACAGATTATAAATTCACTTTGCCCATGGAAATAAAAGTAGAGGATAAGACGACAAGCATGTAATTACATGCTTCCTTGTGGAACACAAGCCATAGGGGGCTAAGTGGAATGACACTCTCATACAAGGTCATTGGGAAGCTGCAGAAATGAAATATGGGGGTATTTTCACTGGAAAGAGACCAAAGAGATGATAGCTTTCTCTTAGGTGTGTCCCATCACCAGCAACGACTCTCATATCTCTTTACCCTCATTCAAGCACATTTTAAACTCGTAAATGAAGGAGCAAATAGCAAATGACCAAGATCAATATGATCCATAATTTGAAAATGAAATTAACACTAAAACCAGAAAGCCTCCCCTTCATTAAGATATTCTGCTGTAAAATAACACATCAAATTGCCACGCCCACCAAGAAGTTTGTTTATTATACATGATGATATTTAAACAGGAGAAACATATAATGGAACCATTAAAGTGTATATATTTTGGATGCTGAAGAAGACATCTTAACACTTTAAATCAAATAAAAAATCAGGATAGAACGTGTGCACTACTAAGAGAAGCATGCATATCTTACGTGAGGTTAAAACAAATTCCCCAAGGCATTCTAAGGAGATAGATCACCTCAGTTGCTGTGGCTGTTTGGTGAAAAATTCTTGTTATTCCACGCTGAATATCGGGAGATTTCCCTAATGTTGTTAATACTTGAGAAAGAATATTACTAATCTCAGGGAGTTTAAGGGCATTGCAGAAATTCTCTTCTAACCCAAATGGATTTTGTAAAGTGCTGCACATCGATTCCGCAATCTCAGAGACAGCATCCAAACGAGCAATGATCAAGTTTCTATCACATAAGGGATGAGTTACCTGCAAGAGAGTCCACAATTCAATATAGAACTGAAATATGCAGATTAATCTATAGTAAGGTTGATATGGTACTCATAGAAACTCTTTTGCTCCTGTTTGCTTAGACTAATATTTTTTAAACTTATTTTACACTATAAACATGGACATGTACAGAAGCAAAATGCTATTCAACAATTACACATAATCAAACTTCTGAAAACTGTATAAGAGTGCACATGAGTTCCCAAAGTCCATATCTTACCCAGTGTTTAAGAAGCCTTGAACCAAACGCAGTACTAGTGTGATTTATAGCCTGCAATAATGATCCTTCTGCTCTACCATCAGAGTTGTTCTTCAAGATCTGGAAGAATTTGTAAAAACAGATTAATTTAACAAACACACCAAATTGAGGATTAGACATACTAGATATGATGTCATAACCATCTAATGCAGTGATTAAACTTCAAGTGCTAAAACTTCTGGTAGCTGGGCTTATAGATCTCATTATTAAGAATGTTAGAAATTTGGTCAATTATGAATTTGGCCTTGATTCAGGCTGCCGTATATTAGGAAAGGCAGCAGGCTGTTGTATATTAGGAAAGGCAACTGTATTGCTATTCAGGCTGATGTATATGAGCAAAGGTTGTTGTATTGATATTTAATGTCATGGCTGTAAATAGGCAGTTGTCAACATTTACTTCCTTTTTTAACTCTAATTCCTCTCCTCCTTATTAAAGAGGTTAATGTACTCATTCAGAAATTAATCAAGACATAATCTTCCATATTTTCTAAGTTGGTATCTGAGAGAAGTTTTCTCTGAACGTGTCTTGATGCCTCAAACTTGTTAAGCCGTCTGAGGTCTCTACTGCCAAAGAGGTCGACTCATGTTCCTTCAACAAAGAGCAAATTGATCAACTCTTGAAGCTGATTAAATCCAGTTCCTCATCCGGTATTCCTAGTGTTTCCTAGGCACAAACAGGTACAAAGCATAAAGCCCTTTTCTTGTCTAAATTTCTCTCCATAGATTATAGATTATGGAGCCTCCGATCATATTACTAGTTTTTCTCATTTATTTAATACCTATTCTCCTTGCTCTGGCAACGGAAAAAATTCAGAATTGTCGATGATAGTTTTTCACCTATTGCAGGAAAAGGTTTTATTCAACTGACCGAGAAAATTAATCTCAATTCTTCTCTTTACGTTCCTAAATTAGCCTGCAATATTTTGTCTGTTAGTAAAGTATCGAAAGATTCTAATTGTCGTATTACTTCTTTGAATCACATTGTGAAGGTCTTTACTACTTTGATGAAATCTCTATTAGTAAAAAAAAAACTCAGGGATTTAGTAGTACTAGTTCAATTTTTGTTCGAGACAAAATTATGCTATGGCATCTTAGACTAGGACATCCTAGTTTTGCCTATCTGAAATATTTATTTCCAGAAGTATTCAAAGGAACGGATTATTCTTCTTTTCAATGTGAAAGTTACTTTTTGACAAAAAATTATCGTTCTACATATTTACCAAAACCTTACCAAGCTTCCAAACCTTTTTATATAATTCATAGTGATGTTTGGAATCCTTCTAAAATTTCTACTATTTATGGAAAAAATGATTTGTTACATTTATCGACGTTCATACACGTTTGTGTTTATTTGATGAACAAAAAATATGAAGTGGAAAACTTATTCAAATTTTTTTACATTATGATTGTAAATCAATTTCAAACCAAAATTGGTATTTTACACTCTGACAATGGAACATAGTATTTCAATGAGCACTTGGGTGAGTTTTTGAAAGAAAAAGGCATTCACCACCAATCTACTTGTAGGGATACCCCTCAACAAAATGGCATTGTTGGACGAAAAAACAAACATTTACTCGAAGTAGCACGTGTCATAATGTTTTCTATGCATATCCCAAGATATTTATAGGGTGAAGCTGTCCGACGACATCCTATTTGATAAACATGTCCACTAAAGTGTTAAAATACAAAACACCACTTGAGTGCCTAAAAGAATACTTTCCCAAAACTAGGTTACTTCAAATTTAATTACATGATGTCTTTTTATGAAACCATGCAAACTTTATTACAACTGTCTTTTAATTAAATCATGCAAATTTAATTAGAGAGTATGTCTTTTTATAAAATCGTGCAAATGTAATTACGTCTTTTATGAAGCCATGTAAATTTAATTACATGTGTCTTTTTATGAAACCATGTTCAAATATATTTATTTTAATAGTCATATCCCCGTACCCGTATCCAAAATTTGGATCATTTTTAGTCGAGTCCGTGTGTCCTTCAATTATGAGTTTGAAGGGTCCGACTCTTCAATATGTATCCGTACCCGATACCCGTACCCGTCCAGGTACAGGACAGGGTCTTTGGAAGGAAAAATAACTTTTTCTCTGATTCTTTGTGGTTGATTGACTGACTAGGAGGTTTAACTTTTAAAACCAAAGCATAGTTTTCAAAGTAGTTGACTAACTCGTGGGGCAAGACAACCCCATATCACTTAATATGGTGGGCATGTCCTTGCTGCTGTCTGCGAAAGGCAGAGAAAATGCAACTAACTTCTCATCAGAAAATATGGATGAAAGACAATACTATGATAGTAAGTAACAGTCTACTCTCATATTTGTCAGCCAAGGCATGAATGACAATGAATGAATGACTCAGCATTCCGTCAGGCTCAGAAGAGCAGTTAACTTTTTGAAGACGAAACTGAGAAGGAAGAAGAGAAATTTAACCAGAAAAAGTATTAAAAAAAAACTGGAGTACTAATTACTTCTTTACATGCTGTACTTGTAAGCATTATGATCAGAATATCAAGAGTATACGCAACCAAATTCACAAGAATAAAGACACTTTGCTGAATACAATCAATAAGTAATTGCACTACAAAATCATATGAGAAATTTTCTAAAAGAACAAAAAAAAAAAAAAAAATACTTACCAGTATTGACCCACAAAAGTTTTCTTGCAAACGTGACAACTAATAATTTGTCACTAATTCAATGTTATCCGGATTCTCCACTTTAGGAAGAAGTACCCGTGTCCACCCGATAGGACATGGGTACGGATATGAAATCGGTATCTGATCCTCAATGGTGACAATTGGATCCTTCATGGTGACAATCGGAAAACTGGTAGTGAAATAGAAAGTTTATTTTAATGTGGTAGCGAAGTAGATAGTTTATTTTAATATGGTAGACTGGTAGTAAAGTTATGAAACCTTACAAATTTAATTAGATGATATTTTTTTTATGAAATCATGCAAATTTAATTATAAGCTTAAATATATGAAACCATGCAAACTTTATTACAGCTGTCTTTTTATGAAATCATGCAAAATTAATTAGAGTATGTCTTTTTATGAGACCATGCAAATGTAATTACGTCTTTTATGAAGCCATGCAAATTTAATTACATGATGTGTCTTTTTATGAAACCATGTTCAAATATATTTATTTTAATAGTCATATCCCCGTACACGTATTCAAAATTTGGATCATTTTTAGACGAGTCCGTGTGTCCTTCAATTATGAGTTTGAAGGGTCCGACTCTTCAATATGTACCCGTACCCGATACTTGTACCCGAGTCCAGGTACAGGACAGGGCCTTTGGAAGGAAAAAGAACTTTTTCTCTGATTCTTTGTGGTTGATTGATTGACTAGAAGGTTAACTTTTAAAACCAAAGCATAGTTTTCAAAGAAGTTGACTAACTCGTGGGGCAAGACAACCCCATATCACTTAATATGGTGGGCTTGTCCTTGCTGCTGTCCGCGAAAGGCAGAGAAAATGCAACTAACTTCTCATCAGAAAATATGGATGAAAGACACTACTATGATAGTAAGTAACAGTCTACTCTCATATTTGTCAGCCAAGGCATGAATGACAATGAATGGATGACTCAGCATTCCGTCAGGCTCAGAAGAGCAGTTAACTTTTTGAAGAGGAAACTGAGAAGGAAGAGGTGAAATTTAACAAGAAAAAGTATTAAAAAAAATCGAAGTACTAATTACTTCTTTACATGCTGTACTTATAAGCATTATGATCAGAATATCAAGAGTATACATAACCAAATTCACTAGAATAAAGACACTTTGCTGAATGCAACCAATAAGTAATTGCACTACAAAATCATATGAGAAATTTTCTAAAAGAAAAAAAGAAATACTCAACAGTATTGACCCACAAAAGTTTTCTAGCAAACGTGACAAATAATAATTTGTCACTACAAAATCTGCAAAAGACAACAATTAAAAAAAATCTTCCCAATTATTAACAATATATTGAATTACCTCCAACTGATGAAGTGTGTTCGTGGACAATTTCATCTCGTAGGTGCTAGAGAAAGGCCTAAATGAAGCACCCAAACATATTATCCTTTCCAAGCCAAATACCTTGAGGTAACGAATGGTCAATGCCAATGCTTGGACAATTAATTCTGGCATGGCTATGACATCCTGGAAAAAGGCGCAACATGATCGTGTAATCAATTTATAATCAGTGCTAAATTGGCATATTAGGGAGGCAACATATTAACAAAACTCGTGTACAATTTAGGGTTCCATGAGAGCCTGGATAAATATCCCGCTAGAAGAGAACTGATAAACCTGATAGATTAAATAAGCAGTAAATGTGAATTCAGTTTCGTAGAAGTACCTCAATACCTAGATGATGATTTCCCTCTCCCCTGATGGCCGGTTGCCTACCATGTCCCAAAGTTAAGGTATCTTCCTCTAGTTTCTCATATAAAGACATCACTTCCCCAATGGCGCCCCCATCATTAAAACAATTGCGTGACAAACGCTCAACTCGGACATTAGATGAAGGTCCAGCATGTGCCAAAAGCAGCTAAAAACATTTAGTACAAACTTTTATATGAATCAAAAAATAAATGCAGGAAAGACATGATGAGGAAACATACTGCAGGAAACTATACAAGCAACAACACGATAAGATTATTATAATAGCTTGATGATATAGATATGCACGAGAGATTATGCAAAAGGGGTTAATACGATGCTTAAATTTGAAGCTCAAGTTTTTAAACAGTAATTAGTTTACTCAGCTTTTTTGGAAAATGTACCGTTCTGAAGATGAAGGACAAGCTAGATAGTAGAAACACGATTAAATAAACTGAGATTAGAGGATGCCTGACTACCATGCAATAACTATCACTATCCTACCAACAAATAACCCAAAAAGGTTGCAAACTTGAAGAACTCTTCTGGAACCAAGCTGAATCTGCTCCAAATATAACAATTACACACGTCCAAGCCTTCTTTCCGGGGTTCCGATGATCGGGATTCCAAGGATGTAATGGTAGGGAATAAAGTTTAAGGGTTTGGGTTTTGGTTTTTAAAGAAGAAGAAGAAGGTTAAGGAATGTTAGGGTTATAGTTTGAGGGGGCAATTAAAAAGAAGAAGAAGAAATTTATTCCAAGAAATATACATCATAACTCAAATAAATGTCTAGAATTTTCAATGAATTAGAGAGTACGAGTTTATATAGACAACCAAATCTTGGTCATAAAACTGTTTGTCCTAATTGAATACAAAACATGTAACCAAAATAAAAACCAATCCTCAATACAAAATATAACCAAATCATAAACTATAACTAAGCCTAAAATCAACATGTGCATACATGTGCATAGGTAATTAAAACAAATATACCCAAATAAACACACCCAAAAATAAATCCAAAGTTCAAATTATCAAATCTACAAGTTGAAGCATCCTAAAGTTGAAGTGATGTGTTGACTAGTTATTCGTTAATCTCCGGCTTTGAAAGATTCTCCTCCTGGTAATACTGTGATGATCTACGGAAAGCCTTTGATGACTGCTCTCTACATCTGAATGTCCTTGTCGTTGCATCAAATAACAATGTATTGCATTTGACGACAACAAACCAATCGCCTAGCATAAACTCGACGTCTAGTCTATGATATCTCGAAGATGGCCACAGTAATACAGTATAGATGGTGGTACTGGAATTCAATACAACTCTCCATGATGATATTGGTGGAAGAGGTCAACCAAAAACTCCTGGCAATATAACTCTTGAAAGTGTACCAGTCAATGTTCCTAGATTGGGCATAGATGACGACCCCGAAGCACTATTACCTAATAGCTCTGGTAAAACATATGTAACAGTGAAGTTTGGAGATGGAGAGGAGAAGGGAAAGTAGGAGAAGAGAGAATATGAGAAAGGAGATTGCAAGGGCCTTAAACCCTAGGTTGCATCTCATGTCTATTTATATTGATATGCAATACACCCACAATTACTATTATACCCTCATATGATAAATAACAAAATAAAATAACTCTAACAGTAATAATATCATATGACAATGGTGCTAGAACTCTTAGGATAATAACAAATGATCCTCTTGAAGGTAACTCAGTAGTAAACGATCCCACTAAACAATGTGATGAAAGTGGTGTGATAAAGTTTATAATGATGGTAGACGGTGGAAACAATCCATGATAGGATGGAAGCATCTCAAGGTAGAATTCAAGGTGTGTATCTGGCCAGGGCCAACCCGGGTAGGAGATCAGGCCGAGCCGGGATTTAGATTCAAAACTTCAAACCCAGTCCAGCCCGAGACCCGGGTAGGGTCCGGGCCGTGTCCAGACTAAATCCGGACTGGACACAGGTCGGGGCCACGGGCCGTTCAGTTTTTTTTAAAGAAAAAATATTAAAGATTAGTATATATACTATATTTATATACATTTATAACATCAAAAAGGTGGACATAGTGGTTAGTAGGGGAAGCTTTAGGACCTGTTTGGTTAGAGTTTTTAAGGCAAAATTCTGAGTTTAAATTTGAGAGGAGGCAAATAACGTTTGGCAGCCAGATACTTAGTGGTTTTGAAAATAAAATTTAGAGAGTAGGTGTTATAACTCAACTTTTCCAAAGCAAATGAAAGCAGTTTTCAGGATGTATGCTCTCAAAACATTTTGTGATTGTAGCATGGTCCCACCCCCAAGCCCCCTCCCCGCTCCCCCCCAACACAATACTCTCTCTCCTCATTTTTTCCTTCCCTTTTCTCATAGATCCGCCAGCAGAGGGAGTTCGACTGTCGTTGGACCGCCTAGCTCGAGCGGCTCCCTGTCGAGCTCCCTCGCCTTCCGGCCTTCGTCGACCGCCAAGCTCCGGTGGAAGCCGCTGTGACTGAGCTCAAACCCTAGCCCCGACCCCCAACGACGACGACCTCTACGGGCGGCTCCTCCGACCCCAAGTCGGTGTCACGAGAGGGTTCAGACGGTGGGGTGACGAAGTGTGGAGGGTGGCGACGAGGTCTCGACCTTGACGAAGAGTCACTAACATCGAAGTCAACGACGAGAACGACGACCGTCTCCGCAGTAACGTCGTCTAAGAGGAGGACGACGACCTCGACCTTGGTCGTGAATGTGGGAGGGTGGCGGCGGGGTCTCCGCCAGCAACGTCGTCGATGAGGACGATGACCTCGAACGCCAGCAATGGCAAAGTCAACAACGAGTACGAGAGGGTGGTAACGGGGTCTCGACTTCCTCTGCCTGCGGGGGAAGGCGTCTGCAAGCGTGTAATATTGGATGGAGAATTGTGTCGGACACGCGATGAAGAATTTGGGTGTAATATTGTGTCGAATACCAAAAATTGTATGTGGACGAGGACGACAAATGTTTTCAGACTCGACCGACGACGAACTCAAACGACGATGACCTTTGTGTCGGACACGAATTGGGTGGACATGATACAGATGCTTTGTTGGACATGGACAAATTAATTCAAACGCAATTTTTTTATAAAATTTTAGTAAAAAATTACTTTCAAAAAATATTTTACTAAGCGGAATCTTAAAAAAAAAAAAACTATTTTTTAGATGAAAGTAACCAAACGCAAAGCCAAAATTTCTATACTCAAAAAACAACTTTATAACTTACTTTCAGAAAACTGTTTTCAGAACAAAATTTCAGAAAGCTTATCCAAACGGACCCTTAAGCTTTCTTGAGGTCTGGGTTCAAATCCTCTCATCCCCCTTTACATAAATTTAATATATATATATATATATATATATATATATATATATATATATATATATGGACCGACTTTTAACGGACCTGTAAGTAACCAGGCCGAATCGGGCTTGCGGGCCTAAAAGGGAAAATCTAGCTCGGACCGGTAGGGAGCCGGGTTAGGCATGTGGGCATGGGCAACCCAGCCCAAAATCAGGTATTAATGGGTCAGACCGTGTTGGCCCGGCCCGTTGATCGGGTCTAGGCCGACCTAGCCCAAATTTGACTGGGCCCAAACCGGATTTGGGGCCGCCCGGCGCAATACACACCTTGAGGTAGAATTCAAGACCTCCACATCGAGCCCGTGACTCATGTCTATACGCTCCTACTAGTAGCCACTAGGACTAGTTAATCTAAGAATTCGGACATAGATCCAGCTACCTTGCCTGGTATTCCGACTACAAACATACTAGTCTTGCTCAAACCAATACCATGTCTATGGTTGTCAACTCTTGAATCTTGCTAAGATAATTTGTTGAAGATATACAACACTCTTTGCTCACAATAAAGTTTCTACAAATTTCAAAGTGTGAGTGAGTAGCTTGAGCAAGAAGTTTAGCAAAGTCGTGTGTGGTGACATTCTTAATAGGCTAACTAGACTGAGGATCTATTGGTACTGATAGTGGCTTTATAAGTGTGACGGGATAAAGTAAACACTCAAGGACATCCTTAATTGTCTTGGGTTCATCACAACTATTGGTACTGATAGTGGCTTTATACGTGTAATCGGATCAATCAAACACTCAAGGACATCCTTAATTGTCTTGGGTTCGTCAATCTGTATTCTGGTCAGAAAATATATCGCATATATTGATATGTATCATGCTGCAAAACTCATCAATCATAGTATTTAATAGATCACCAAGTATTTTTTTAGAAATTCTTCGTGGTCCATACCCAACCCTATGGTCTTATCACTACATATTATGAGAATTTAGCCTAGCTCATGTATCAATTCAACACAGTATTTGGCAAATCTAGATAGGTCAAATCACGATTAATTACATTGAGATTAGCGAAAGCTTAATTATCATGCAATGAATTTCACTAATCTACAAATAAATAACCCAAAAAGTTTGTAAACTTGAAGCACTCTTTCAGAACAAGCCGAATTTGAATGCTCCAAAGATAACGATTTCGCACGTCCAAGCCATTGGGTTCCGATGATCAAGTATCCAAAGTAACAGGAGAGAATAGAGTTTCGGGATTTTGGATTTTTGTTTTAAAGAATGAGAGGGATGAGGGATTTTAGGGTTATAGTTAGTAGAGACAATTACAAGAAGAACAAGAAAAAAATTATTCTAAAAAAGGCAACACAGCATAACTCAAATACATCTATAAACTTTTGAATGAGTGAAGGTTGAGGATATATGAATTTATATGGCCAATCAAATCTTAGCAATCAAGACTAGTCTTAATTGCAATAGAAAATACTGAATAGTAAATACCAAATATAATCAAATTCTAATAAGTATAACTAATCCACTGCTCGGCTTGGGAAGGATTACTCATTCCAGAAAACAGGGTGAAGCAGATGAAAATCATTCCAAAGCCGATGACAATCATTCCAAAAAAAAAGGGGGGGGGGGGTGCTAAATTAAGCAGATGAAATTCGTAACGTTCTTCGCGGCATTTGCCACATTTGTAGAAGTCTGTTTGGACGTCATCAAGCCTCTTGTATAAGCCTTGTCTATTGATGTTGGCTCCCAACCAAGCCAATGACAATTCCAACAACTCTCATATCTCACAATCAGTGTCACAATCAGCATGGGATAGAAAGGAAGGAAACATTAGTGACATAGATAAGACATTTTAGGAAAGTCTACTGAGACAAACGGAACAAGAAAGAAAATCAAGACCGTCTAAGATTTGCATGCCGATAATACTGAGATTAGATTGATTGAAAATTGAGATCCTTTGAGAAGTGAGACAAGATATGTATGAGCCACCACTAAAACCGTGTCATGCCTCACTCCCAAACACAGGAGAATGACAAGTGACAAAGGCCAACGGCGTAGTTATGGTAGAGGTGTACACCCGTACCATAGTACACTAAGTTTCAACAGCAGTACCGGTACCAGTAGCAGTATAGTATCTCACAATTATTCAGCATAATACAAATAATTGGAGTAGAAAGGAGAGGAATGGAGGCGGAGCAGGGCAGTGTATGGAGGATGGTTAGGCTAGGAGGAGCAGGTGGCTTCGGGTCTAGCAACCAAAGGAGCAGGCAACTCTAGCAGGTTGAGGCGTTGTTGGCGTCAATGGTGCTACAGGTGACAGTGGAGACAAGAAGAGGTGGAGATGGTGGGGGAGCAGAGGTCAGGCTTGGGGTGGCAAGGAAGACAATGACGGCAACACGAGATTGCATAAGGTTTAGGGTTTAGTCAAGAGGAAGGAGAAGTCACGAAATTCAGGTTCAGGTTCGAGGGATTCGGGAAGGGGAAGGATTAAGATTATGTTTCGCTTAATTTGAGAAATTTGGGGGGTAATTAAGATTAGGTTAAGGTTTCCAATTCGTGCAGGAGTTTAGGGTTTGATTTGGGAGAATTTAGGATTATGATTAGGGTTTTGGGTTGTTGGATCTAGGATTTCTAAGTTGGGTTTTCTAGATGAAAAGGGAAAGGGACAAGAGGCTAAGTTTTAGGATTAGGTTCTAGGATAAAGATAGGGGACTAGATTTTATGGTGAAGGCTAGGATTTCTAAGGGAAGCTAAGGAGGATGGTATCTATTCCAATACTTTAAGAGTGTAAACCTACTCCATGTCACAAATGATTCTCTTCCGATAAATCCAAAACATTGTCTAATATGTTCACACATGATTCTCTTCCAATGGAAACAAGACAAGAAGAATTGAACAAAATAAGCACTTTCAAGGGAAAATAGATATTGGACTTCCACAACTATTTAAGACTCAATCCAGTCTTTTCCTTACTATTTAGGGTTTGTTTCACAAATGGTGTTTTCATCGATTTTGGAGGGTTTGGAGCAGGCCTTTCATAAAGTATTTTAAAAACTTACGTTTGGTAAAAAAAAAAAAAAAATCAGGCAATGGCTTCAGTCGGCTCAAGATACCCCCAAAACCAGTGTAGTGTAATTTGGGATGCCTTATAAACACTCCAAATCGGTAGGTTTTTAGGATTTCTATTATTTTCTTCCATTTATTCTCTCACCAAAAAATATATAATTGCAACTACTACTTAAAATAGTCTAATATCCTAATTCCTCTTTCTAATATATTTTAATTGTAATTACAAAAACATAATAATAATTAATATATTACCAGCTTGTAGATGTCAAATGTGCTTAAAATTTTAATAATGACATGAATCTAATATCTATAAATAACAAATAGAGGAACAGTTTAGGTTGGTCATAAATTCCTAATCACATAACATCAAATTGAGAGTGACAAGAAAATGTTGTGACCTGACAATATGTAATAATATAATCTTGCTCTGGGATGATTTTGTTTATATATGGGTATATGGGTAATTTTATTCTTTTAAAAAAACATTTAGAACCGTTCGCTAATAAATTAGCAAGCATGGGTTGGACTAGTTACCCCTCATAATCGCTCATAACCGGTACTATATAAACACATCATAACTGCTACCCCAACAATTGCCAACCAGACCCATAGGAACTTATTGATCCAATCTAGTATTCCAAAAGAAGGAGAACCAAAATGCCTGAATTCAAGATTGGGTAAGCTATTCCACATTAGGAAATTTAAGAAAGCCCCCCCTACATGATTCTTCAAAGAACGTCTTAACCTTTGTCTAGTATGCTCAAACAATAATGAGAAACAAGTTCACCAGAATTGAACAAAATTAGCACCTCCAATTCTAATAGAAACTGGCTATCTAATCCAAGCGGTACAGCTTAAGACATCCAAGATTAACAAAATACCTTCTCCGTGGCTACCGAGAGGGGCTCCCCGAGCAAAATCTCTGCAGGCCCTAAGCTCAGAACCAGCGCCTCCAACCCAAACCTCATGGCATCATCATTAAACTCCCCATGGACGACCTCTCCGGTGGACACCTCCACCGCAACAACCCCAATCCTCACCTTGAAACCCTCAGTCCCCACTTCCTCCCTCTCCACCACGCAGAGCAAGTAATTGCTGCCCCCTTCCCGTTCGCCCTCCCCCATGCCCTCGGCAGCCTCGATCGTCGACTTGGTGTACAGCGCCGACAGGCCCCTACTGAACGGCCCGACCCGGTTCGACCCGTGGGCCTTGATCGCGGCCGACTCGGTCTGCTTCACCACGCCGACCTTGTACCCCGCGGAAACCAGCCTGCGGACGTGGAATTGGAGGCGGAAGGTCGGGACGCTGGCCGTGAGTAAGTTGCGGTCCATATGGAAGTAGATTCCGAGGACTTTAGATGCGACCTCGGCGTCCTCGCCGAAGAAGCGGTAGCGGTAGCCGACCTCGACCATGAGGAGGACGTCGGGGTGGCGGGACTTGAGGTCGAGGACCTGGAGCTCGAGAGGGGTGTGGTTAGGATTTTTCTGGGGGAGGGGGTTGTTCGTGGCCGGGGGTGCGTCGAGGAGCTTGGAGAGAAATTTCTCATGGAGGGAGGGGTTGGGTTGGGGGAGGGCTAGGGTTTTGGGCTTCTTGTTCGGGGAGGGAGAGGGGTTTAGGGATTTGGCAAGGGCTCGCTTGGCCGGGGAGAAGGAGACGGTGGCGCTGACTCTGGGGGAAGGGGGAGGATTAGGGTTAGGGTTTTGGAGGGGTTTGGCAGCGAAGAAGCGGGAGATGACCTGCTGCTTCGGCTTCCCCATCGGAGGAAACGGGCGTTTAGCGCGGGACGGTGGAATTTATGTTTTAATTGAAGGAGCGAGTGGTATTTGAAGTTTGCATTCTGAACTCAGTTCTATAGGATACAAGTGAGTAATTTTTTTTTAATTTTTTTTTATTTTAAGAAGTCCGACGTAACGTTCGAGATTTTTTTTCACGCTGCATTGCATGCTTTCTAGGCTCATTGGCTCCAACTTTCACCAAATAAATGAAAGAAATAATACGCCTCCGTGACTCAATCCACCGATTTTTCGTCACCCAGTCAGGATCTTATATCTCTTCCCGATAACCACGAGGGTCACTCAAGTTCGGTACAAGTGAGTAATTTTGTTATTGAAAACTAGTTAAGTTCATGTGCGCAAGTATACAAAAAATTAGGCTAAATTACAACTTGATACCCTCAACTATTCAAGCTTTTCAACATTATACCCTCAACTTTGATAGGTACTAACTTAATACATTTTTTCAACTAATATTTTCAAGTCGGTACCCTTCGTCAATATAACCGTTAAGTTTTAGGATTTTTTTTTTAAAAGAAATTCCTAAACTACCACTCCCCTCCCCACCCTGCCCCCCCCCCCCCCCTTCCAACACCAGCCGCCGGCGCCCCCCACCCCCCTGCATCGACGACGTCCCCCCGCGTCGCCCACGTCTCGCGATTCGCCCCGCACCCCTTACTCCCTCCTACATCTCGCGCCCCGTACCTCTTACGCCGATGCTCCCCCCCCCCCACCCCACACGCCTCGTGCGCAGCCCCGCGCCCCCATCCTCCTGCACCTCCCCCCCCCGCTCCACCCACGCCTCGCGTGCCGCCCCGCACCCCCTCCTCCCTCATGCAGCTCGCACGCAGCCCGGCGTGTGCCGACGATGCCACCCCCCCCCCCCTCGTTCCCCGTGCTGCTACGACGCCCCCTCCCCTCCGAGCTGCCGGCGCCGGAGAGAGAGGGGGGGTGTTGCGAAAGAGAGAGGGAAGAGAATAGAGGGTAATTCGGTCATTTCACATCTCCATTTAACACCATTGGGACAAAAATTGGAGGAGGATATTAAGTTGATGCCTATCAAAGTTGAGGGTATCAAGTTATAATTTACCCTATGTGGCTCGATCCACCGATTTTTCGTCACCCACCAATGATCTTATATATCTCTCTGATAAACACAAGTGTCACTTGATTCGGTACAAGTGAGTAATTATGTTATTGAAAACTAGTTAAGTTCATGTGCGCAAGTATACAAAAATTATAATATTATTAAGAACAAATTCTATAAAGGTACTACATAAGTTACTTAGGACTATTCGATTTTTTTTCTTTTATTTACAAGTTTATCATTAAAAAAAATTGTTAGGGATTGTCCACTACATAGTATAAAAGCCAAAGAAAAAAAATATTTTTTTCTCCTTTCCTCTTCCAAATTTTAAATATTGTTCTCAATCCATGTTCATGCCTAAATTTCATCTTCTAATAACTAAAATTTGGTTTAGAATTCATTTTGGATGGATTTTCGAAGTTTCGAATCCATTTTATTTCGAACTTCGAAAATTCGTCCATAGTCGCGACGAGGACGATGATGGACTGTCAAAAACTTTGAGTACTGACTATAGTCAGTACTGTCAAATTTTTTTACAGTAGTTGGACAGTCAAAAAATTTGACAACAAAATATGTTGTGCAATGAACATTATATTTTATTTAGGACTGTCAAAAAAATTACAATCATTCCATCGAGTAGGATTGTCAAAAAAATTGACAGTCCTAAACTTTTTTATTTTCATTGGTATCATGAAGTTCTCTGAAGGGAACAAATACTTAGTAAATGTAAACCCCCTGATTTTTTAAGAATTTTTAATTTGGAATTTTTTTCACAATTTTCTGTAATTTTTTGGATTTTTCTGTAATTTAAAATCAAGGTATTTTATAATTAAATAATTTTTAAATGATATTAAATAATATTAGAATAATATTGAAATGATATTTTCTGGTGTAAAATGAAAAATTAGACATAGGGTAATTTTCCGGAAATTTATTGGACCCCGGAAGTATTTTTAAAGCCCTAAAAACCAAGTTTTAATTAAACCAAATTAAACCCTGAAATAAACTCGGTTTATTTAAAATAAACCAAACCGAACCAACCCAGACCGGTTTAATAAACCCAACCCTGAGTCTGCGGGTCAGATCCGGGTCTAACCCGCGACCCGAAACCCGCATACCCAAACCCGCTTTCTGTTTAGCGGATCGGGCCGGATCCGCCGTCCGACCCGACCCGACCCGAAACCCTTCTCCTCCCCAGCCGACTCCTCCGCCGCGTAACCGACGAGCGACCCGCCGCTTCACCTCCGCAACCGCCGTGCCGACTTCTCCCCTGCCAGCAACGGCTGGCGGCCCAGCTCCCTTCCTCCTCCCTATATAAACCCGGTGCCATCTCATCCTCCCGCCTGAACCCTAACCCCCAAACACCGACGACTCCAGCGCCGACGCCGCCCTCGCCCTCCAGCTCCGCCCTCAGCCCGCAGCACCCGACCGCCCTAACCTCCTCCTCCACAACATCCTCCTCCGCCTGACGAACTCCCTCGCAGCCTCCACCGAGCCACCTCCCTCCGCCCTAGGCTAGCCCTCCAACAGAGCCCTAGCCCCGAGCCGCCTTCCCCGGTAGTGTCGACCCCGCAGCAGCAGCGGGCCAGCCCCGCCGTGCCACCGCCACCATCGATCGCTGCCCCACCTCCGCCAGTGCAGCCCGGCCGCCCCCGAGCCCAGCCGCCTCCGCGAGCAGCTCCGGCGAAGCCCAGCCACCGGAACCCTAGCCCCTTTGAACTATGTTGTGTCTCGTGTCGACCCGTGGACACAGTGCCGTGTCGCGTCGTGTCGACTCGGACACGAAAAACCCAGTTTGCGGAGTCCTGTTCAGGTATTCTTTTCTCTCTCCTCGTTGCTCCATTTTTTGTGCCGTCTGTTGTGACACGAACCCTGTGTAACCCTCTCGATGCCCGTGCAACTCGCTCGGTGTGTCGCGTCCTGTGGCGATCGCGAACCGCGATCCAAAAACAGGAAAATCAACGCTCTGTTTCACCCCGGAACTGAGTACGCCCCGCCAAACGGGACGACTTGGTCACGTGCGGTCTTCACCGAAACGTGCGCGTCGTTGTTAAGGACGTGCGGAATTTTGCAGAAGTTGATTTGGATGTGCGTGCACACCGGAATCAACGCGTATCCGCCGACAACGCCCCGTATCCGCCCGTTCTGAATCTCGCTGTAACTTTGTGTACACATGTCGGATCAAAACAAAACTTGCGCCATTAGACTCGTAGCAATACGCTGGTCCTGTGACCCAAGTTTGGTTCGATTCTGAGAACGTTGACAAAATCGCGTATCGTGGGCCCCGCGGCTCCACTTGACGGGCGATTTTGTGATCGGTTCATCGGAATCCAATTCTGGAAGTTCCGTTGGGTTCGTATCAACGTTCTGGACCTGTTGACACTAAGTTTGACAAATTTGGAGACCTTTGACCCTGACATATTTTTCGGTGCAAAGCGGCCCACATGTGGACCCCGCTTTGACCAAAAACTGTCATTTTTGCCCTTGTGTCCAAATTGGACTCAAGGACAGGCGTTTTTAGCTATTTGATATTTTTTGGATCTGATGGTGATGTTTATTTCAGCAACCGGAGAACTGCCTGCAGAACCCGTTGAAGTCAGAGCTACAGTTGGAGCCAGAACCACAGGCAAGTGTAATTTGCCAAATCTTGCAGTTTTTGCTACTTATTTCCTTGACATATATATTTGTTGTACATGCTTAAACCTAGGACCGTGTGACTTACTTAGCGTCCGATTAATAGTCGGGTGCCAACACCGTACGCGGAGTTGTGTAACGTCACCTAGAGATGGACATCGTGACCATTTACATTCTCGTACTTGCATTATCAAGTACGCTATACCCAGGACACCTGACACTATTCATGTGACAGAATCTTCCTGAAATATTCAAGGTGATTCTGTGTAGGTTGCAGGATTTATGACATAGACATTATATTCTTAGATCTTATTATGACTTGATGCATTAGTTTTGATCTTGCGTGTTATGGACATGAGACGTGTGATTACATTGGGTGGGGAGAGACACACAGGCTACAGGCTGATCATATATATAAAAAACCTCTATTATTGTGAGACTCAAGACTCTAAACCCGAGCTTGGCCCATTACGTATTATTACTGCTACCGGCTCCCGACACAGAGCTTGTGGTGGTTTCAGCCTGAGTTTTAGTGATGCTCTCAACTTGCATATCACTTAGCTGGTTATATAGTTTACCCTATTGTTTCATTTATTTATGCACTGCATTTACTTTGGCATGAGTTATTTTGTACCTTGCTATGTCCCCTGAGGACCTGGATCCAGATTATGTCCCCAGGATTAGCAGAGGAGATCCACTCCGAGGTATACAGGACAGAGGCATTAGCAGGAGCAAAAGCAGGATCAGGTGTATACAGTGGAGCAGAACCAGGAACCGAGGACTAGGTGATTACCATGGATTTTTCTGAGTATATATTTCTTCCATACTCAGTCTGTGATGTTATTTACATTCTTGTTTAAATGAACAATTGTATCAGACTTGATTATCGGGTTGTTCCCCGATTTAAATTACTTGTGACTTGATGTTTGATGTTTATATTCCTTTTGTTGATATTGATATGTTCATTCTGTGGATGAGATTAGTAGACCATGACTATTGTTTTACAGCTTAAGTATGCCCCGATGGATCCATTGAATTGGATTTGTCCATCGGAGTGTGCTGCTGGCCATTGCCACGTGTCTGGTCCCTCGGTATTTTGGGACTGGGGCATGACATGGTTTTTGTGGTGGCCCATGCAGGTCAACGACTAAATTGTTCGGTTTCAACTTAGGGACCGAACAGGCCTGCAATAAGAATAGGATAAGTTTTAGGATCTCATCTACTTGCTTGAAACGTTCTTGATATCTATATCGGATTCGAATCAATTTCATCCTGCCTTGATTCCTGTGCGCTTCTTATAGTTTATTTTGGTTACAGAATTATGGATCCACAAGCCGGCAACGAGACTCATCCAGGAACACCACGAGATGCTGTGATAACTAACGAAGACGAAGTGACACCAATTGATGAAGGTCAATCAGCTCAACAATGCAGTCAAGTAAGTCAATATGCCTCGAGAATCCAGGAAGATGACGTTCCACCATCGACGCAGTATGCTCCACCGATGCCTACCGTTCCACAAGGGCAGGCTATGGACGAACAATAAATGTTTCGAATGTTCTACGCGATGATGCAAGCTCGTCAGAAAGTTCATCAAGAAGCTCAGCAAAATTAAGCGGAGAAGTTCATCGACAGATTTAGCTCGGAGTTACGGAAGTTAATCAGCTCAAATGCAACTACCTTAGACGAGGACGTTCTTGCTGCAGCACGACCCATGGGGTGCATCACAAGGATAGAGTCCAGCCAGAAGCGGTCGTATGCATCAGCACCAGACCAAGCACAACAAGAAAGAGTTGCAAAGACTACAGATGAATCCACCGCAGAGAGCATCTACACCACTTGCACTAGTCCTTCCTACTTGTCACTACTGTGGCAAGGTAGGCCATTTCGCTAAAGAATGCCGACGCAGACTGGGTTTTTTATGCAAATTTCCAGTGTGAGGTGGCATCGCCTCATTGGCTGATGAATATGGACCGTCCACGTGTCATGTGGGACCCACAAATGGCTGCCAAAATATCCTAGAAATCCAAAATTACCTAAATACCCTTGGAGTTCCAACTATTTACAACTATGCCATCCCCTTAAAACCCTATAAATACCAACCCTCCCCCATTCCCAAACACCCCACACCACCCTCCGGCCACCACCCACCACCGGACCCCTGCCCAACCCCTCGCCACCTTCCTGCCCTCCTCCCCGACCACCGGAGCCCCGCCCTAGCCGACCGCTCCGCAGCCGGCAGCCCCCGCAGCTCCAGCTTCCCCCCAACACCAACAGCAGCCACCACCACCCGAACCCCTCCCACCACCGCCTCCGGCCACCGTGCACCACCGCCACCCCCCCATCACCTTCGCCTCGACCCCCTCTACCAAACCACCACCGCCACACCCCCCCACGGCCACCGCCACCACCACCAGCGCCACCACAGCACCCCTACCTCCCCTCCCGACCACAGCACCACACCCCCCCCGACCTCCCTCACTCTCTCCAACGCCACCATAGGTCACCACCACCACCACTGACACCACCGCCATCATCTCCGCCACCGAACCCCTACCCTAGACGAAGTTCATCGACAGATTTAGCTCGGAGTTACGGAAGTTAATCAGCTCAAATGCAACTACCTTAGACGAGGACGTTCTTGCTGCAGCACGACCCATGGGGTGCATCACAAGGATAGAGTCCAGCCAGAAGCGGTCGTATGCATCAGCACCAGACCAAGCACAACAAGAAAGAGTTGCAAAGACTACAGATGAATCCACCGCAGAGAGCATCTACACCACTTGCACTAGTCCTTCCTACTTGTCACTACTGTGGCAAGGTAGGCCATTTCGCTAAAGAATGCCGACGCAGACTGGGTTTTTTATGCAAATTTCCAGTGTGAGGTGGCATCGCCTCATTGGCTGATGAATATGGACCGTCCACGTGTCATGTGGGACCCACAAATGGCTGCCAAAATATCCTAGAAATCCAAAATTACCTAAATACCCTTGGAGTTCCAACTATTTACAACTATGCCATCCCCTTAAAACCCTATAAATACCAACCCTCCACCATTCCCAAACACCCCACACCACCCTCCGGCCACCACCCACCACCGGACCCCTGCCCAACCCCTCGCCACCTTCCTGCCCTCCTCCCCGACCACCGGAGCCCCGCCCTAGCCGACCGCTCCGCAGCCGGCAGCCCCCGCAGCTCCAGCTTCCCCCCAACACCAACAGCAGCCACCACCACCCGAACCCCTCCCACCACCGCCTCCGGCCACCGTGCACCACCGCCACCCCCCCATCACCTTCGCCTCGACCCCCTCTACCAAACCACCACCGCCACACCCCCCCA
The DNA here is from genome assembly GCA_036927795.1 of Iris macrosiphon. Taxonomy (NCBI): domain Eukaryota; kingdom Viridiplantae; phylum Streptophyta; class Magnoliopsida; order Asparagales; family Iridaceae; genus Iris; species Iris macrosiphon. The sequence goes on along the minus strand of JAYESA010000013.1, from coordinate 142,420,707 downwards.
CGGCCACCGCCACCACCACCAGCGCCACCACAGCACCCCTACCTCCCCTCCCGACCACAGCACCACACCCCCCCCGACCTCCCTCACTCTCTCCAACGCCACCACAGGTCACCACCACCACCACTGACACCACCGCCATCATCTCCGCCACCGAACCCCTACCCTAGACGAAGTTCATCGACAGATTTAGCTCGGAGTTACGGAAGTTAATCAGCTCAAATGCAACTACCTTAGACGAGGACGTTCTTGCTGCAGCACGACCCATGGGGTGCATCACAAGGATAGAGTCCAGCCAGAAGCGGTCGTATGCATCAGCACCAGACCAAGCACAACAAGAAAGAGTTGCAAAGACTACAGATGAATCCACCGCAGAGAGCATCTACACCACTTGCACTAGTCCTTCCTACTTGTCACTACTGTGGCAAGGTAGGCCATTTCGCTAAAGAATGCCGACGCAGACTGGGTTTTTTATGCAAATTTCCAGTGTGAGGTGGCATCGCCTCATTGGCTGATGAATATGGACCGTCCACGTGTCATGTGGGACCCACAAATGGCTGCCAAAATATCCTAGAAATCCAAAATTACCTAAATACCCTTGGAGTTCCAACTATTTACAACTATGCCATCCCCTTAAAACCCTATAAATACCAACCCTCCCCCATTCCCAAACACCCCACACCACCCTCCGGCCACCACCCACCACCGGACCCCTGCCCAACCCCTCGCCACCTTCCTGCCCTCCTCCCCGACCACCGGAGCCCCGCCCTAGCCGACCGCTCCGCAGCCGGCAGCCCCCGCAGCTCCAGCTTCCCCCCAACACCAACAGCAGCCACCACCACCCGAACCCCTCCCACCACCGCCTCCGGCCACCGTGCACCACCGCCACCCCCCCATCACCTTCGCCTCGACCCCCTCTACCAAACCACCACCGCCACACCCCCCCACGGCCACCGCCACCACCACCAGCGCCACCACAGCACCCCTACCTCCCCTCCCGACCACAGCACCACACCCCCCCCCGACCTCCCTCACTCTCTCCAACGCCACCACAGGTCACCACCACCACCACTGACACCACCGCCATCATCTCCGCCACCGAACCCCTACCCTAGACGAAGTTCATCGACAGATTTAGCTCGGAGTTACGGAAGTTAATCAGCTCAAATGCAACTACCTTAGACGAGGACGTTCTTGCTTGCAGCACGACCCATGGGGTGCATCACAAGGATAGAGTCCAGCCAGAAGCGGTCGTATGCATCAGCACCAGACCAAGCACAACAAGAAAGAGTTGCAAAGACTACAGATGAATCCACCGCAGAGAGCATCTACACCACTTGCACTAGTCCTTCCTACTTGTCACTACTGTGGCAAGGTAGGCCATTTCGCTAAAGAATGCCGACGCAGACTGGGTTTTTTATGCAAATTTCCAGTGTGAGGTGGCATCGCCTCATTGGCTGATGAATATGGACCGTCCACGTGTCATGTGGGACCCACAAATGGCTGCCAAAATATCCTAGAAATCCAAAATTACCTAAATACCCTTGGAGTTCCAACTATTTACAACTATGCCATCCCCTTAAAACCCTATAAATACCAACCCTCCCCCATTCCCAAACACCCCACACCACCCTCCGGCCACCACCCACCACCGGACCCCTGCCCAACCCCTCGCCACCTTCCTGCCCTCCTTCCCGACCACCGGAGCCCCGCCCTAGCCGACCGCTCCGCAGCCGGCAGCCCCCGCAGCTCCAGCTTCCCCCCAACACCAACAGCAGCCACCACCACCCGAACCCCTCCCACCACCGCCTCCGGCCACC